>CM076582.1:361886112-362219350 GCA_034641835.2 Pinus albicaulis
TTAAACTTGCAGGCATCTAGCATAGTTTTGAGAAGATGCGGTTGACCGACTTCAGAATTCAACTGTCCTGAAAAGACAGAGTCGGCAAGCGTAGGAGCAATCTTCTCTGTAACATTGATGATACAATTAAGCGCACTGTGCTGACTGTGTGGCTTCACCAAGTACATCCAGTATGAGTCCCAATTCAATCTTGTCAGCCCTTGGATGGATTTTGCTCTTTCTTCTGCCTTTTGCCTCCATTCTGTTTGCAGTTGATTTGCCTGTGGGAGATATCCTGGAACAGTTTCAGGAATCAAATTAGCTTTGTGTAAATTGTCATTTACACAATCAGTAAGAGTGTTTGCCGCTGTAGCCGCCTCCTCTGCTGCCTTTTCTGCCCTTCTGATTTGTGCATCCCAGTTATTGAACAGTATTTCTTTATGGTTTTCATTAATAATGGGTGCACTAGCTTTTCTGCCTTCTTCTGTCTTTTGCCATACTAGATAATCATTGATCTTTTCATTAATCAAATCATAATCATTTCGTAAATCTACGACATGATTTGTGATTTTATCGCTCTCTTGGCACAAAGAATTCCATTGCAAGATTTTTTGGTAGAAAAATTCCTCTTGTTGCAGTAGTTGATTGTTCAAAGAGATGGTTTCTGAAATGAATTCTGGAAGCTTAGGATCATCTTTATGCTGATCTTGGATAATCTGTATTTGTTTGTCTTTATCAGCCAAGCTTTTTTGATGTCCTATTTGCATTTCTTGAAGTTGTTGTTGTAACTCTTCAAGTTTCAATTGTGCTTCCTTATTGGCATGTACCTGTTGCAATTGCTGTTGTAGAACTTTTACCTGTTCTTCTTTTTCATTCAACAAAATTTGTATCTCAAATGCTTTGTCAATTGTTGCAGAAGCATAAGCTCCTGTCATTTGAGATAACTTAGTGAGATTATGAGTAGGTTCTGTGGCAGGATCTTTCCACAAAACATCTACTTGTTCTGCTTCAGTAGCAATTGCACTTTCTAATTTTCTCTTTTTCCTCTGTCTCTTCACTAATGCTTTGTATTTTGGGCTGTAGAATACATCCAGAGGAGGAATGTCCTCTACATTAAGTACAATTTCAGAGGAGGGTGTGATTGGTATGTGCTCTGTCACTGTGACCGTGCTGCTTGTTCCTGTGTTCAAAACTTTGGTTCTCTGGACAGGGGTCTGTACATTCTGTCCTTCTACATTAATCAATTGGTTAAAGGTTTCCCATTCTTTGTCTAACTCAATGGTGACTGGCTGTTGCTGTACATTGGTTGGAGGAGGGTTTGTCTGTTGAGTAAGTTCTTTTGATTGTGCAGAATCTTTAATGGATTCTTCCATTTTATCTTCCTTTTCATTAGACTTATTGGAATGTTCAAAATCTCTGTCAGATTTTTATTTAGATTTACCTGTACTTGAACTGCCGTTAAGACTAACACTAGGAGTTTTCTCCCTTGCGGGCTCTAAGCGTAGATTGTCCAAAGGAATAGGAATTAGTCTTATTTCTCTTTAAAGCTTGAATTCCTGAAATTCCTCTGGAGATAGCTGTGCTTGAGTTGAATTCAAAACTTCTTTGAATGAATTTCTTGCTTGGAACATATCATCAAAAGGATCCTGTTCCCCAGAAAATTCCCTTACCCTGATTGCATTGGTAAAATTCTTAATAATATCATTTGGGTCGAATAATCTTCTCGAAAATTTGAACAGCTGTAGGCATGTAATGTTGCCTATCTCTTGAAATGCATGACCAATATCGAACAGTGAAAATGTTCCACATTTTACGGGAAATTGTGGCCAAATGCCCTTTTTCTTCTCTTTTAAATCCTTTGTTATACCTCCCTGGCCACAGGTCTGATAAGCAATTTCCTGAGCTACAAGTCTATCTGGAACATATAGGGGTAACACATGGGGAGAAGCATAACTTCCAAAAACCCTAATATAAGTGAACAATTCTTCTCCAAACCATCTCGCGACGGGGAGAATATCAACCTCTGTTTCTGAGGATAACCTTGGGGCATCCTTATTATACAATGTTCTGTACAATGGCAGCATTATTCCATGACAAATTTGATAAAAATGGGGGATAAAATTAGACTCCCATAGTTCTTTATGGTAGACATGAATGGGCAAAGGATCGTGGATAGTCCATTTCCAGCCCATCACAGGGAACTTAGAGACATAGCAGATGGCGTTCATGACATAAGCAGATAAATAAAAAGGCGGATAAACCCGCTGAGAAACATTTCGTTTAGACCGGTAGTGAAAAATAGCAGTGGTCAAATTATCAGATAGGATTTTGGCCCAGTCTACAATTGTAGAATTAACAGCCGCATTCAACAAAGGAAGGCATTCGGGTAAGATCATATTTATGTCAGGCTTTCCAAAAAGCCTGCATAACATGGCAGCAGTAAAACAATAAGGAGAGGTAAGTGAACCCGTGCTGTACATACCTTGTTTGTTTTTCTTCAATGGTTCACTTCTTTTGGTCCACTCCTTTGTGCATTCTGCCAAATTTTCATGTTCTCTGGAAAAATATTCCATGAATTGTTTGTTGTAAGTCGCCTGAGGTTCTGGAAACTTATACATTAATCTCAGATCTTCTATGGTGAATGACCCAATTAGCTCTTCAGATGGAGTTCTGAATTGCCTGTCTGAAATATCAGTGCTGTCCAGCACCCATTTTACCATGTCTGTATACGGGAGAATCCTTGGACTTGCCGCTATTCTATGCAGAAATGAGCAAGCCAGTTCCCTAAGGGTTGCCTCAGACGTATTAATGGAACCTGCTGTAGCTACAACTTTCATCACCACAGGGTTTTCTTCCTCTAGCAGATTATACATTCCTTCCCAAGTGGATATACCGGCATCCTTATTACAAGCGGTGTCTGCATACAGCGAAGACATTTCTTTGTTTTCAGAATTTGAGCTCTTCTCCTTCTTACCCATAGTGTTTAGTGGAAGCTTTGTATAGACGTTTGCTCCTTCGTTCCTGCGTTTTACGAGTAAATGAGAGTAATGGCATAAGAAAGGTGATGAGACTGTTTTAAATGTGAAAGCGGATGAAATATAATATTTTAATCGTGAAACGACTTTCAATTCAAACACAATCTCATTTACCATTAATTTTCAATCCAATCATTTAATTTAATCATTAAAGCGCATAACAGATTTCATATATGGGAAGATTGCCTTTGGACAATGCGCCTGTATGAATCTGCGACATTGCGATCTGCGATTTGCTGCGCAATATCGCAAAATCGCAATGTCGCAATATCGCCATATTGCCGAATGAAGCCATCGCAGTCACGTAAAATAGCGCAAAAGCGGAAATTGCGCAATAGCGCATATCGCATATCGCAAAATCGCAAAAAATGCATATCGCGAACTCGCAAAATTGAAAATAGCACAAAAGATATTCATTAATCACTTCTGTTTTCTATGTTATGCGATCTGCGATCAATACGCTTATTGTATAGGCTTTTAGGGTCGCATTATCGCAAAAGCGCAAAATCGCATTTTCAGTTTTATAAAAGATATATACCATTTTGCTATGGATGTGCTATTTTGTTTAAAGAGCAATTTTATTATAATATATCATAAACTTAAGTGTTTCTTAATGTTCTTTCTAAGGGATTTCTATAAGTTTATGATAGAAAGTTTTATTTGAAAAGGAAAACAAATCCTAATTGATTTTTTGGATTTTTTAACTAAGGGTCCCCATTTATTTAGTATTATTACTAATAATAAATAAAAAAGGGGGGTTGTTGCTGGTCACAACAATTGGCGATTCACTGAAAGAAACAGTTATCTCTGAAAAAATAAAATGAACATTCTATCTTTAGTAAGTAAAGGTTTTTAAAGATAATGAAAACTATCTTAGGATAATTCAAATAAAATGTAACTATGAAAAAGAAATAAAAATCATTTCATAATTTCTTTCTAATTCCTTAAAAATAAAAACATTTTGGGTTATCTCAAGCTTTGATTGGTGTTAATAATGAAGTAAGTGGATCTCTCCAAGTTTTGGTTTTATAATATGCTCTATTGCCATAGGTATTGTCTCTGCTGCCAGCAAACGTTTATAGTCTCGACAGGGTTACCTTTAAACCATTAACCATTCATTGTCCTAGACTGTTATAAATGTGAAAGCGGATGAAATATAATATTTTAATTGTGAAACGACTTTCAATCCAAACACAATCTCATTTTCCATTAATAATCAATCCAATCATTTAATTTAATCATTAAAGCGCATAACGGATTTGACATATGGGAAGATTGCCTTGGGATAGCGCGCCTACATGAATCTGCGACATTGCAATTTGTGATTTGCTGCGCAATATCGCAATATCGCAATATCACAATGTCGCAATATCGCAAAATGAAGTCATCGCATTTATGAAAATAGCGCAAAATCGGAAATTGCACAATAGCGCAAAAGCGCATATCGCAAAATTGCAAAAGTGCATATCGAAAAATCGCAAAAGCGCATAATTGAAAAGACGCAAAAGATATTCATTAATCATTTCTGTTTTCTGCGCTATGTGATCTGCGACCAATGCATTTTATAAAAGATTTATACCATTTTGTTATGGATGCGCTATCTTGTTTAAAGAGCAATTTTATTATAATCTATCATAAACTTAAGTGTTTATTAATATTCTTTCTAGGGGATTAGGTTTATGATAGAAAGTTTTATTTGAAAAGGCAAACAAATCCTAATTGATTTTTTTGGATTTTAAATTAAGGGTCCTCATTTATTTAGTATTATTACTAATATTAAATAAAAAGGGGGGTTGTTGCTGGTCAAAACAATTGGCGATTCACTGAAAGAAACAGTCATCTCTGAAAAAATAAAATGAACATTCTATCTTTAGTAAGTAAAGGTTTTTAAAGATAATGAAAACTATCTTTGGATAATTCAAATAAAATGTAACTATGAAAAAGAAATAAAAATCATTTCATAATTTCTTTCTAAATACTTAAGAAATAAAAACATTTTGGGTTATCTCAAGCTTTGATTGGTGTTAATAATGAAGTAAGTGGATCTCTCCAAGTTTTGGTTTTATAATATACTCTATTGCCATAGGTATTGCCTCTGCTGCCAGCAAACGTTCATAGTCTCGACAAGGTTACCTTTAAACCATTAACCATTCATTGTCCCATCCAACTAAAATTATGACTTTTTAAAAGATAAATTCATAAGACCTATTATCTCATGTTTTTTGTCTTTTATTTATTTTTTATTTTAAGAGCCATTGTTCTGGTTTGGCAGCCAGTTAATAACAATGCCATTCACTAGTTATAATTAAACTGAACAAGCTGGCTCGTGATGAGACCCCTTGTCTTATATTTATAAGCCATTACTCTGTTTTGGTATGTAGTATTGGTAATGTCAGTTTTATTACTCCTTATGAACATGGTAAGTCGGCTCGTAATGAGACCTCTTATCTCTTAAAATTTTCGTATAATTTCTTAGAATTACATTCTAAAAAATCACAACTTAAATGGATGGGGTGAAATAGTTTTATCCTTAAGAATCAATGGATGACAACTTTCAGAATTTTTTGAGTTCCAAAAATTTGAAAAAATCTTTACTTTGATAGATAACCTTTCTCTGCTTAATAAACTTATAATGATTTACATTTTTTTTAAGTTTTCAAAAGATCATGTAAATGATTGAAATAATCTTTCAAAGTTTAGCATCTTATTTTAAACTATTCAAAAACTGCGATCATTACTTTAAAAATTCTTATTTACACAAAATAAATATTTATAATATTTTTCCGAAGAAATTTTCTTAAAATAGTAAAAAGTCAATCAGAGACTCATAAACAACCTTTATTTGTGAAACAAAAACAATCAAAAACTTTGCAAAAAGAAATATGTACAGTTTAAGAAGGGGTTACCTCCTTATGAAAAGAATTTCTTCAAGATAAGCACATTTACAGGAAGAGACTCTCTCTTACCTGTTAGATCTTGGAGTATGAATGTATTTGAGCTTATCTTCTCAACGATCTGAAATGGTCCAAGCCACATTTTCTGAAATTTGGTATGTTTACCTTTTTCTTCGTGTGCTTTATCCCATTTCAAAACGAGATCACCAATTGACAAAATTTTTGAGCCGGTAGACATTGCATCAAAAGAAGATTTTACAAGTTGTTGATGTTTTTCATGAGTAATTTTTTCTTTATCCCTATCTTCTTCTAATTTAAGGATTTGATCATATCTTAATTGAATGGATGAAGAGGGATTTTCTTCAATAAACTGCACTAGGGCTAATGATGGAAGAGTTAAATTTGATGGTATCACAGCTTCTTTTCCATAAACCAGATTGAAAGGTGAAGTCCCTATTGAAGCTTTTTCAGTGATACGATCAGCCCATAACGCAAAGATTAAAGATTTGTGCCAGTTCTTTTGATTTTGATCAACGGTCCTTTTAATGATTTTGATAAGGTTTTTATTAGTGGATTTAGCCAAACCATTACCTTGTGGATAATAATTTGCTGAATATTTTAATTTAAAACCTCTTTTGACTGCAAATTCAATTAAACTATTTCCAGAGAAGTAAGATGCATTATCAAAGACAAGAGCTTGAGGTACTCCAAACTTGGTTATGATGAATTGATCTATGAAATCAATAATTGCATCAGAATTGGCTACCTTCAAGGGGATTGCCTCTACCCACTTTGTAAAGTAATCAGTTGCAGTAAGGATGTACTTGTGCTGTTTGGAAGAATGAGGTACTATCTCACCAATAATGTCAAGTCCCCATTGTTCGAATGGTTGCTCAATAGTTACTGGTTGCAAAGGAAAAGATGGTTTCCTTTGTCTTCCATTTGCAGTTTGACAAATTCTGCACTTCCTTACATAATCATGTGTATCTTTAAAAATGGTAGGCCAGTAATAACCAGCACGAATTATTTTGTGAGCTGTGATATCGTCTCGAAAATGACCTCCTGCTGGTCCATCATGCAACTCCTACAAAACCTTTTCAGCTTCAGTCTTTTCAAGACATCTTAATAAAATTGAATCATAATTTTTTCTAAATAACACATTATCAATGATATCATATTTAATAGCCTTTAACCTTAAAGCGCGTTTACTCTTATAGCTGAGATTAGAAGGAGCATACCCATTTTTCAAGTAATAGATAAGATCAGCATACTGAGATTCAGAATCTGTAACACTTATCTGACTTACTTGAATATCTTGATTTGAATCTTGATTTTTTGGTATGTTATGAGCTCCTGCCAATAATCTGCAAAAACCTTGTCCTCTAACAATCTTAGCTGGTTTAATATCAATATCATATTCTTGCAAGGCTGTTACCGAGTTAGCTCTCTTTTCTCCTACTTCTTTTTGAATTAATAATTGCCTCACTGCAGAGAATGGGACAATGATTTTTGTATGTGTTTTCAAGAGAAAAGGTCTGAAATGTTTGATTGATTTAAACACAGCAAAGGCTTTTTTTTCAACATCGGAATAATTAAGCTCAGCTCCTTGCAGATTTGAGCTAAAGAAAGAAATTGGTGCTTCGATTTCTTGATCATTGAGTTGTGTTAAAACGGGTGCATAGGATGTTTCAGTGGCCAGAGTATACAAAGTAAAATCTTTAAAAAAATCTGGGGTATTCAATGCTGGTGCATTAATGATCGCTCGTTTGATTGAATCAAAAGCTTCTTTTTCTTTATGCGCCCATTTGAATATTGAATTCTTCTTGATCATATTTTGCATAGGTAAAACAATTAAAGAAAAATCAGGAATAAATCTTTTAACAAAATTGATCTGTCTAAGAAATTATTGCATGGATTTTTTGTTATGTGGTAAAGAAATATCAGAAATTTCTTTCACTCTATCTGGATCAATATATATACCATCTTTTGACACAACAAATCCTAAGAGTTTCCCTTCATCTAAAGCAAAGAAAGATTTCTTTGGATTTAAGGAGATACCAAACCTTCTACATCTTTCAAATATTTGTTTTAAAACATTTAGATGATTGACTCTCTTTTTTGAAAATGCTGTTATGTCATCAAGATAAACAACAACTGATTTATTGATCAGACCTTTGAATGCTATATCCATGGCTCTTTGAAAAGTTGCTCCTGCATTTATTAGACCAAAAGGCATTTTCTGATAAGCATAATTCCCCATTTTGTTCTGAAAGTTGTTTTCAATCTGTCATCTGGATGAACTAAAACTTGATTATAGCTCGAAAATCCATCGAGAAAAGACATAAGTTCAAAACCAGCTACCTTTTGAAGTATCTGTTCCATGGTTGGCAATGGGAAATTGTCTTTTAAACATGCCTTGTTTAAATTTCTGAAATCAATACAGATTCTTATATCACCATTCTTCTTCCTTACAAGTACCATATTGGAAACCCAATTAGAGTGCCTGACTGGAAAAATGATTTTGGCTTTAAAAATTTTATTAAGTTCTGATTTGATTTGACTTTCGAGATTTGGATGGATCTTTCTCAACTTCTGTTGAACAGGTTTAATATCAGGAAGCATTGGAATTCTATGTTGAATAATCGAAGTATCATATGTTTTTAGATCATCGTAATTCCAAGAAAAAACGTTTTTATACTTGTTCAGCAGTTTAATGAATGCATTCCTTTCCTCTGGTGTTAAATTGAGTCCTAAGTTAATGTTTTGAGGTTTAGAATCAGAACCAAGATTTACTAATTCAAACTTCAAAGTGGAACTTTGAAGTTTCGTATTAGTGACTTTCTTGAATCTGTCTGTAATGTCATATAAATCCTCTAATTTAACAACAGATTTTGGAATGGGGTTTTCATTACCTTTTGAAGCAATTTGTAAATCATGATCATCTTCGTCAATAATTTTCTCATCATATGATTTCTCTGAAGTCATGAAATTTAGAATATCTTGATCATGATAGAATACTCTCAAATTTGTAACATTATCTGGGACAGATGGACGAAAAATCAATTCTACAGAAAACCTATCAGGACTGCAATCTTCAGCAGGTAGGAGTTTAGATGCAACATTAGCTAACAAGTCAGCTGATGTATTCTGATTCCTAGGAATGGGAGAAATATTGAATGCTAAAAAATGAGTGGTGAGATCTTGTACTAGGGTTTGATAGTGTTTAAGATGTCCTGAAAGGCAATGAATAGTATTCCTAACTTGTTTTATGACAATTTCGGAGTCACCAAAGACTTTCAAGTATTTAACATCTAACCCTATAGCTTTATAAAGTCCTTGAATCAAGGCTTCATATTCTGCGGTATTGTTAGTACACTCAAATTCTAACCTACATGACAGCATATTTTTCTCACCATCTGGATCAATTAAGATGCATCCAGCTCCAGCTCCATCACTAGACTTTGATCCATCAAAATATAACGACCAAAATAAAGACTTATCTATTGACTTATCTACAATTACATCAGAAATATTTACAATTCTGGAAGAATCAGATTGTGAAAAATTTTCTATCTGAGAAACAAAAGTATTTACAGAAAAAGGTGATTGAGGAGCTTTGAAATTTCCAAGGAATGATTCAGCAGAATAACCTCCAAGAATATTGTTGTTGAATGCTACAGGTTCATTAGGTTGTTCAAATTCAGTGACAGTGTGCGTCATATGTTTTTCTCGTTCAATTTTGATTTGATTTGGTTTCCCTTTGTAGGGAAGCCACATGTGTGAATAATTAGTTGAGATATAACCGTTAAGTTTCGCAGACCAGTCCCTGCTCAAGATTAATCCATAGAATTCAGGAATATCAGCAATCAAAATATCAATTCTTTGGACAATCCTAGGATCAGAGGCTAATCTGATAGTAACTGAATTGATTTCTCCCACAACTTGGACTTTAGAGCGATCCAATTGAACGATATGAACTGCTGATTTATGTGGTTCGATATTCAATTTAGCACAGACAGAAGTAGGCATTATATTGGAGGAAGCTCCAGAATCAATCAAACAATTGTGCAGATTTTTATTGTACATCTCATAAGTCAAAAGAAAAGGAGGAGTTTTAGAATTTGACTTTTCCCCAATGAGCACAGTATCAGTAGCATCTACCTTATCTGGTGGCTTACCAGTTCCTCTCGCTGCTTTTGCAACTACACCGCTTGGTAAAGGATCAATTGGTGTAGCATTTAATTCTTTCAATAGAAACTTTTGCTAGTGTTTTAGTTTGCTGAGTTCATGTAAGGAAATGTTGGCTTTGATCTTTTTCATGTCTTCGACAATATTGTATTCCATAGGATCTGACACTACTAAAGTTTTCGATGTTGATGTGAGAGGATTAGAAGAGGATGGTTGATTTTGAGTAGGTAATGGAGAAGTTTTCTTCACAGTGGGTTTGTCTTTGGTACTTGGAGTTGTAATTTTATTTTTAGGAACTGTTTGCACTGGTTCTGCTGTAGATTTAATCCTAGTACTTACAGGCATAGCTTCTTCATTATCAGAATTAGGGAGAATAAAATCCCACATTCCATTCAATTCAGCTATTTCTTCATTTTCGTCTTCTTGATCTAATACTATAGATGTATCTTCTTCTTCTTCCTTTTCTTCTGATTCTGCATTAGAGATTGCATTAGGAGGTTTAGATTCAACTTGGTTTCTTCTGAAATTTCGGAATGGTTTCTTGGTAGAAGTTTCAGCCACTTGTTTTTTAATTTCAACCATTTCATTTGACATGGTTTTAAGAACTTTCTGTAAACCTTCCATGTCGTATGGATCTTTGCCTTTTTCTTTGAATCATCTCTGAAGCTGACCTTCTTTGATTTCCTTTCTTCAATAGCATTTTTCTTTTCCAGAGAAGTGATACGTTTTTCCACTTCAATAGCTTCTTTCATATTCTCAGCTAATGTAGGCTTTGCAGCTCTGTCTACGAAAATTGCTATGTTTGAGGGTAAGGCAGTTATATACCATTCAATTCTAACTTGTTCACTGAGTTGTGAATCTATATGAATTTTGTTCAAGACTTTGTTGAATCTAGCATTGAATTCTTTTATAGGTTCCTTGGGTTCTATCTTCAAATTTGAGAGATCATTGAGTAAAGTTGCAATTGATCGGTCATCTCCAAATTTGGTCAAAAAATGATCTGCAAAAATGTCCCAACTCGTTATGGATCCTGATGGTAATGAAAAATACCATGATCCTGCTACTCCCTGAAGAGTATATGGGAATAATATAACTACAACATCTTCGTGTATGACTGCATTCAAATTGATAGCCAGCATAAAGTTATTGATATTTTCTTCAGCTTGAATGTTAAGATCTGGGCTAAACTTTGGAAGCCATTTTCCAGGATTGTCTGGTAAATCATGTAAAGGTGCAGCCATGTTGACTGCTCCTGGAGTAGACCATGGTCTCTGTGCCATTATTAGGACGACTGTTGGAGGAATAGTAGAAACTGATGAAATTTGAATTGAAGTGGTTGGAATAGATGATGTTGAGATTGATGAGAATTGAGGAGAAGATGTTTGTGGAGATGATGATTGAAGAGATGATGATGAAACAACTGCACTTTGTTGAGTTGTGCTTTTGGAAACAGGTGATTGAATATGAGATGATGAACTTGTATCACTTTCTGTTTCTAATTGAATTCTTTTTGTTTTTCCCTTACTAGGTAAAGGAAATTCTTTCGGGGAAATACCAAGTTTTTCACTTTGTAACCTAGTAAGAGGTTTAGAAGGAATAAATTTTGAGCTTACACTACCTTCAGATATTTCAGACTCTTCCAAAGATAATGAGAATCCTTTCAATTTATGAATTAGATCTTGAACTTCAGGAGACTCAGGATGTTGTTTGTCTGAATGTTTTGAGATTTTGGTAGTGGGTGTCTGAATATTTTCTGCAATTTCTCCTCTAGGATTTTGAATTTCAGAAGAAATTGAAGAAGTTAATGAGGGTGTTTTGCTCTCAGAATGGCTTGTGGATAGAGATTTACTTGCCATTCATAGCTCATGCCCTCCTTCTAGCGCCAAAAATGTTGAAGCCTAGAAAATCTCTGCTTCAAACATCGGGGAAAACCACCCGGTCGGGACCTTAAGATAGCTCCTTTTCCGTTTGGTATGGTGGCTCCGACTGGATTTAAAGGACCAGTTTC
Organism: Pinus albicaulis; assembly: GCA_034641835.2. NCBI lineage: Eukaryota > Viridiplantae > Streptophyta > Pinopsida > Pinales > Pinaceae > Pinus > Pinus albicaulis. Next base: position 361,898,217 of record CM076582.1, read on the forward strand.
CTTGTAACTAAATGGATTGGATTGGATGGGTGGAAATGGGACTAAAATAACTGAAATAAAACTATCTAATTTAAGCTAAATATTGATAAAGAAATTCTAACACTAACCCGGGTAATTATATGTGAATACAACTTAAGATTGTTCCAATTCAACAATAACCATGAAAATGTATTATTAATTAAATTGAAATGTGCAGAAACAAATAAAGATAACTCTGTTAAAGAAATTAAACAGAGTTATATTAACATATTTCATTCATCATTGTATACCATTTACATGTAACTATGAAAAATAACGTTTCAATTATACTCAGAAATGATATATAAAAGGAAGCGTTGTGAAAAAAAATATACATATAAATGATAGAAATTTTAAAACGAATATCATAAGACAAAAGAAATCAACAGTGAACAGATAGAAATACCTTGTTCATCTTGAGGACTTTCAAATGCAATCTGATATTCTATCCAGTAACTATGATGCAAAATCAAATTCCAAGGTACAGAAATGCAACACTTCAAAGATAATTTCGCATGAAAATCACCAGATGTGATCCTTTTTAAAAGTATATAAGACAATGGAGTACAGAAATGCAATCTCCAAGTCCAAAAATATTAAGATCCAGGACCCCTCTCTAAATGCATGAGAGGGGTTTAAATACTACTTAGCTAAATCTAAAAATAGTTTATTAAAAAAATTAAGGATTCGGTTCAATGACCATCCTTTTCCTAGGCTAAAATACAGTGAAATTAAAACTAAATCTATCTATCTATGAATTTGATCTTTAAACTTGCAGGCATCTAGCATAGTTTTGAGAAGATGCGGTTGACCGACTTCGGAATTCAACTGTCCTGAAAAGACAGAGTCGGCAAGCGTAGGAGCAATCTTATCTGTAGCATTTATGATACAATTGAGCGCACTGTGTTGACTGTGTGGCTTCACCAAGTACATCCAGTATGAGTCCCAATTCAATCTTGTCAGCCCTTGGATAGATTTTGCTCTTTCTTCTGCCTTTTGCCTCCATTCTGTTTGCAGTTGATTTGCCTGTGGGAGATATCCTGGAACAGTTTCAGGAATCAAATTATCTTTGTGTAAATTGTCATTTACACAATCAGTAAGAATGTTTGCCGCTGTAGCCGCCTCCTCTGCTGCCTTTTCTGCCCTTCTGATTTGTGCATCCCAATTTTTTAACAGTATTTCTTTATGGTTTTCATTAACAATGGGTGCACCATCTTTTCTGCCTTCTTCTGTCTTTTGTCATGCCAGATAATCATTGATATTTTCATTAATCAAATCATAATCATTTCGTAAATCTATGACATGATTTGTGATTTAATCGCTCTCTTGGCACAAAGAATTCCATTGCAAGATTTTTTGGCAGAAAACTTCCCCTTGTTGCAGTAGTTGATTGTTCAAAGAAATGGTCTCTGAAATGAATTCTGGAAGCTTAGGATCATTTTTGTGCTGATCTTGGATAATCTGTATTTGTTTGTCTTTATCAGCCAAGATTTTTTGATGTCCTATTTACATTTCTTGAAGTTGTTGTTATAACTCTTCAAGTTTCAATTGTGCTTCCTTATTGGCCTGTACCTGTTGCAGAGCTTTTACCTGTTCTTCTTTTTCATTCAACAAAAGTTGTATCTCAACTGCTTTATCAATTGTTGCAGAAGCATAAGCTCCTGTTATTTGAGATAACTTAGTGAGATTATGGGTAGGCTCTGTGGCAGGATCTTTCCACAAAACATCTACTTGTTCTGCTTCAGTAGCAATTGCACTTTTTATTTTTCTCTTTTTCCTCTGTCTCTTCACTATTTCTTTGTATTTTGGGCTGTACAATACATCCAGAGGAGGAATGTCCTCTACATTAAGTACAATTTCAGAGGAGGGTGTGATTGGTATGTGCTCTGTAACTGCGACTGTGCTGCTTGTTCCTGTATTCAAAACTTTGGTTATTAAGACGGAAATTACGTACATTATGTCCTTCAATTGATTAAAGGTTTCCCATTATTTGTCTAACTCAATGGTGACTGGCTGTTGCTGTACATTGGTTGGAGGAGGATTTGTCTGTTGAGGAGTCAAAATTTGCTGCTGAGCAAGTTCTCTTGATTGTGCAGAATCCTTAATAGATTCTTCCATTTTATCTTCCTTTTCTTTAGACTTGTTGGAGTGTTCAGAATCTCTATCAGAATTTTGATTTAGATTTACCTGTACTTGAACTGCCGTTAAGACTAACACTAGGAGTTTGCTCCCTTGCGGGCTCTAAGCGTAGATTATCCAAAGGAATAGGAATTATTCTTCTTTCTCTGTAAAGCTTGAATTCCTGAAATTCCTCTGGAGATAGCTGAGCTTGAGCTGAATTCAAAACTTCTTTGAATGAATTTCTTGCTTGGAACATATCATCAAAAAGATCCTGTTCCCCGGAAAATTCCCTTACTTTGATTGCATTGGTAAAATTCTTAACAATATCATTTGGGTCAAATAACCTTCTTGAGAATTTGAACAACTGTAGGCATGTAATGTTGCCTATCTCTTGAAATGCATGACCAATATCAAACAGTGAAAATGTTCCACATTTTATGGGAAATTGTGGCCAAATTCCCTTTTTCTTCTCTTTTAAATCTTTTGTTATACCTCCCTGGCCACAGGTCTGATAAGCAATTTCCCGAGCTACAAGTCTATCTGGAACATATAGGGGTAACACATGGGAAGAAGCATAACTTCCAAAAACCCTAATATAAGTGAACAATTCTTCTCCAAACCATCTCGCGACGGGGAGAATATCAACCTCTGTTTCTGAGGATAACCTTGGGGCATCCTTATTATACAATGTTCTGTACAATGGCAGCATTATTCCATGACAAATTTGGTAAAAATGGGGGATAAACTTAGACTCCCATAGTTCTTTATGGTACACATGAATGGGAAAAGGATCGTGGATAGTCCATTTCCAGCCCATCACAGGGAATTTAGAGACATAGCAGATGGCGTCCATGACATAAGCAGATAAATAAAAAGGCGGATAAACCCGCTGAGAAACATTTCGTTTAGACTGGTAGTGAAAAATAACAGTGGTTAAATTATCAGATAGGATTTTGGCCCAGTCTATAATTGTAGAATTAACAGCCGCATTCAACAAAGGAAGCCATTCGGGTAAGATCATATTTATGTCAGGCTTTCCAAAAAGCCTGCATAACATGGCAGCAATAAAACAATAAGGAGAGGTAAGTGAACCCGTGCTGTACATACCTTGTTTGTTTTTCTTCAATGGTTCACTTCTTTTGGTCCACTCCTTTGTGCATTCTGCCAAATTTGCATGTTCTCTGGCAAAATCTTCCATAAATTGTTTGTTGAAAGTCACCTGAGGTTCTGGCAACTTATACATTAATCTCAGATCTTCTATGGTGAATGACCCGATTAGCTCTTCAGATGGAGTTCTGAATTGTCTGTCTGAAATATCTATGCTATCCAGCACCCATCTCACCATGTCTGTGCTCATAGAATCCTTGGCACTATTTGCTTTATTCTATCACGAGAAATAGGCAAGCTGAAGTCTCTTAAGTACTTGAGACGCGTATTCTTTGAACACAATTGTATTGCAACTTTTTATCACTACATTTTTCTTCTTAACAGTTATATCTTCTTCTAATTAGATATCTGACATCATACTTACAAAAACGGTGTCTTGCATGTAAAGCTATTTCTTTTGTTTTAATTTGACTCCTTCCTAGCTTCTTGTGTAGTGTTTGAGCTTTGTATAGACGTTTGCCCCTTCATGCTTGCGTTTTACGAGTAAATGAGAGTAATGGTATAAGAATGGTGATGAGACTGTTATAAATGTGAAAGCGGATGAAATATAATATTTTAATTGTGAAACGACTTTCAATCCAAACACAATCTCATTTCCCATTAATAATCAATCCAATCATTTAATTTAATCATTAAAGCGCATAACGGATTTGACATATGGGAAGATTTCCTTGGGATAGCGCGCCTACATAAATCTACGACATTGCGATCTGCGATTTTCTGCGCAATATCGCAATATCGCAATGTCGCAATATCGCAAAATGAAGTCATCACATTTATGAAAATAGCGCAAAAGCGGAAATTGCACAATAGCGCAAAAGCGCATATCGCAAAATCGCAAAAGCGCATATCGCAAAATCGCAAAAGCGCATAATTGAAAAGAGCGCAAAAGATATTCATTAATCATTTCTGTTTTCTGCGCTATGCGATCTGCGACCAATGCGTTTTATAAAAGATTTATACCATTTTGTTATGGATGCGCTATCTTGTTTAAAGAGCAATTTTATTATAATCTATCATAAACTTGAGTGTTTCTTAATATTCTTTCTAGGGGATTAGGTTTATGATAGAAAGTTTTATTTGAAAAGGCAAACAAATCCTAATTGATTTTTTAGGATTTTAAATTAAGGGTCCTCATTTATTTAGTATTAATACTAATATTAAATAAAAAGGGGGGTTGTTGCTGGTCACAACACAGTGCAATCTCCTTTTGAAATTTTATCAATCGATATTGATCAAGTGAATGTGGTCAGTGTTGAGTCTTCTTCTCTACCAAGTTCAACCACAACATCTTTTTCTAATCCCTTTCAACGCATATTTTTGAGTGATAAAAATGTTCAAGAAATTTTGTCATTGGATGAATTACCTTGGGACGATCTTCATCGTCAATCCTTTTTTCTACCAGACCTTGATAGAGTTGAAAATGAATTTTCAACGATCTTTCTGATTGACTATGTTAAGGAACCTCAAAATCCTATGTCAATCCTTCATTCGGATTCTGAGACAAATTTAGGAAATATTTCCGTAACAATTCCAATTGACATATCAATCAAACCAGGAATAACTGAAAACATTCATATAGGTGCTTCATGCTCAATTGACGAAATTAACATGTACAAATCCCTATTTCAGGAATTCTGAGACATTTTTTCTTGGTCTTACGAAGAAATTTCAGGAATTAATCCTCAGATTGTGATTCACGAAATTAATACATACTCAGATGCTAAAACTATTAGACAAATATTACGTATAATAAATCCATGAAAAGTTGTTTCTATTAAAGCTAAAGTTGAAAAATTACTTCGTGCAGGATTCATTTATCCTATTCCATTGATGCATTAGGTATCTAACATAGTTCTAGTAACCAAGAAACAAGGAACTATCAATGTATGTGTCGATTATAGCAATATTACTAGGGCTTGTCCTAAAGACAACTATCCCACCCCTTACATCGATGAAATTCTTGGTGATTGTGCCGGAAAAGAAATATTTTCATTTATGGATGGATTTTCTTGTTAAAATCAAAGAAATATATTCCATGAGGGACATTTGCATATTATAAATTAACTTTTGAACTGAAAAACGTTGGCGCAACTTTTCAACGAGCTATGTCTTACGCATTTCACGACATCAAACACATTGTGCAACCCTACTTGGTTGACTTACCTGCTCATTATTTGTGCATACAAGATCATCCTACACATTTACGTGCCATTTATGTGATGTAGGCATTACAATATTCATTTGAATCCACACAAATGGGTATTTTGTGTCTTGTTAGCACCTAATTTGAACCTCAGGCTGAAGAAAGGAAAATCAGGGTAACCTCAAACCACGCTCAGCCTTGTAGCTAGCCCTACAAGGTTAGGAGAGGGCTCTCTTCGTGAAAAATGTTTCAATGAAGTGTAACTAAAAATTGATTTTAAGCTAGGTATAGTAGCTCGAAATGTTTTATCAAATTTTTTGGGTTGTATGGATCAGATGGGGCTAGGCGGTTTGAATCTGGGGAATTAAATTAGAGATACAGGGTATTCTATGGGGCAAGGTAGGTGGGTATTTTAACAACTTCATTTTTAATAATGATGGAATGTGTAAGACTGGTGAGAAGTTGAAAAGGGCATAGGAGATGGATCCTCTTCAAACAGTAGAAAACATAAAGTATTGAATGATTTTCCCAAGGCAGAGCATTATACAATGGATTCTACCTATCTATCTTGAAAACATCCAAACAGAAATATGAATGAATGAATGACGAACATAAAAATTAACAATTGATCACAAAGGAAAGAACAGTGCTAAAATCCATACCACAGGGATCCCATAAATCAGTGTTGCATTTCTTTATTAATTCCCTGCCAAAATATTACAAAATGGAGTGCAGAGCGTCCTCAATGATTCCAACTTATTCCACCTTTTTTTCCCCCCTTTAAAAATGATGAAAAACTACATTAAATAGATCAGTTTCAAGGGGGGCGGATCCATAGAAGGAGGAGTTGTTTCACCTGCCCAGAAACTAAAATCTGAATATAGGAAAGAGACCAACAGAATGCCTCTAAAAAATAGAAGAAACAATACATTTTGACCATCTCGAGGATTTGCTGTTACAGTTACTCAAACAAAGGAGAAGAAAGAAAAATTTGGAACCGATTCCCCTCTTTTATCATTGATGTCGTTCCAGGATAAACTTTGTAATGATCTCTATGTTTCATAATGGCTCACGGCCCAAAATAGAATGTCTTTTCCTTTAATCTTGAAGAAAAAACCCTTTTGCCGAAGAAAAATGCCTTTGGAAAAATCCCCTTTTTTTATATATTGAAAAGAGTGAAAGTGATCCAGGTGGATATCGGTGGCCACCCACCTATTCCATTTGGACCAGCACCATCAATTCTTGCAGATTTTCACCTTCAGCACAACTTACTATTTTTAGCAGGTTTTCGGGTCCTCCACTCTCGGGGCTGTTTTGGGGGCTTAATGATCCAGGTGGATATTGGTGGCCACCCACCTATTCCATTTGAACCCCCATCTTCAGTTCTTTCAATTTTCAAGTTGCAACAAAACTTACTATTTTTAGCAGTTTTTCGGGTCCTGAACTTCCGGAGCTGTTTTGAGGCCCTAAACGACGTTTTTTGGGTATGAAATTTGTTGCGATTTGATCATCAAATCGTCACAAAAGTTGTAGTCCTCGGATAGATCTTTCTAGCGAGCTATTGAGCGTGCCAAACGGAGATCAGGTGCCAAAGTTATGCCCCCGGGAAGTTGAACCACCAATTTACCCAAACGGGCGCCCACAGTTTTGGCGCCTCATCTCCTACGGTTAGGTTTTTGGACGTTTCAGATTCTACATTGTTTCTCAACAATAAATAGGCCCTCGAGCCTCATTGTAACAGAGTTCAGAGGTCTGTAGCCATCACATCTCTTCTCAGAGATTCGCTACCAGCACCCTAGCTATTTTATTTCCATTATGCCTGTAAGCATATTTCTGTTATTTGATATTAATGAAATGAAGCATTATTTACGCTGCATCTCTATGTTCATGGTTATTTCTGTATTCTGTTGCATTCCTGCATAAAATCCCGGATCAGAAAGAGAGGATGAACAAGGCTAAATTATAATGCCAAATCACATGGGAAGGGGAGGGTACGTGCCTCAATGGTGGACGATCACGTGAATGATGCTACGTAGTCTGGAAGGAAGAAGGAAGTGGAATGAGTGGAATGGGAAGAAAGCTTTGGTGGGACCAGGAGAAATCGCAATCGCAAATCGCAGCGGAAGGGGTGGGCATAACTTGAGCGGAGAAATCGCGATATGCGATGGCGATGGAGTATAGACCAAGGATAAGGGAGCTATAGAGGAGGGCGGAAGAAATTCTTTTAAAACAAATATGAAATGAAATTTCTGCTTTTACACGAAGAAAAACCCTTTTCTTTTGAAAAGGAAGAAGGGATTTTAGGTGGGACCCAGGGAAAATCGCAATCGCAAATCGCAGCAGAAGGGGAGCGAGGTTGAAGTTAAATGTTGTGGGAATCACCAATTGCGCAATGCGATTCATCGTATCGGCGATGCCGGGAGTGTGGGAGCGAAGTGCGGTGGGAAATGCCGATTGCGATGGGCGATATGCGATTAATCGCATCGGGAGGTTGGAAGAGCCGGGTCAAATGCTTAAGATCTACGAAGTTTGCGATGCGATGATGTGATGACTTTGTGATGCGATGAACGATGGCGATGATCGCATCGACGAGAAGGGGAGGAAGGTTAAGTGTTATGTCGTGTTGTGATGGTGCGATCGGATCAGAGGTATCAGGGTCAATCGCATCGGAGGTTTGTAGGATGCGGCAATTTCAAAGGAACAAGGAATTTTTCGGTAAAGGCCAAAAATTATATAAAAAGGAAAAATAATAAAGTTAAAGGGGAAAATGGAGAAAAGGGGTAGAGTTGTGCTTAATTCATTTGGGCATATCATCCAGTCCAAAATTCAGTTTTGGGAGTGTGATATACCGTTGGAAATCTCTTTTCGGGCTCCTTCTGATGAACACACTTGGAACATGATTTGCACTAAAAATCCTGTGGAGAACAACTTTGAAACGCAGACTTGACAAGGACAACCACCAGTGGAACAATTTTATATCATGACCTAATGGAATTATTGAAAATTTCTTCAGAATGGGACACCTAAGATGCACATGCAAATGTGTTTTGATCCCTGGTGGAAGTATGAAAATACTGACGCTAACATGTACAATCAGAATGATTTCTTGGTTTCATTGTCTCTAAAGAAGGCATTCGTGTCGACCCTTTGAAGGTTGAGGCCATTGTCAATTTACCTCCTCCTTATACTCTTCGCCAACTCCAGAGTTTGGAAGGGAGAGCAAACTTTCTACATCATTTTATCTCAAACTATGTAGATTTAACTAAAGGTTTCACTCGGTTATTAAAATAAGATTTTCCTTTTATTTGAGATGAGCTTACCAATAAATATTTTGATGCACTTAAACATGTGTTGACCCATGCACCATTGTTGCATCCACCTGATTATTACTGATATTAGTTTTTGTATTTAACTGCGTCTGATTCCACCAATGGAATGGTTTTAGTTCAAGAGGATGACTCCAAAAATGAACATGTTATTTATTACTTAATTTGGAACCTTGCGTTGATAGAGATCAAGTATTCGCATGTGGAGAAATTGGCCTTGGAAGTCGTTCAAGTTGTCCAAATATTCTGTCACTACATATTGTTACACAAAACAACTATGATATCTCACTGCAACCCTGTGATGTACATTTTGATGAAATAATTGCTTGGGGGGAAATACTCTAAGTTGATAGTTATCCTACAAGAGTTAGATTTGGAATTTGAAAAATCCAAATCTAAGAAATCACTAGTCTTTATTGAACTTATGTTTGAATTTCCCTATACTGAATCTGAAACTGTGGCAGAAGACCATATTCCCAATGAATATTTGTTTTTGATCAGCTATTGGATCCTTGGTATAAATATATCATTATATATCTTCAAATCCAAACCTTTCCGCTTGAAATTTCACACTCTAATCGACATAGGATTCGATACCAGTATTAACAATACAATATTGTTGGCAACACTCTTTACCGTTGTGGTGTCGATTTAATTTTTCAGTGTTGGTTAACTCGTGAAGAAGCTGAAAGAGTTTTAAATGACTACCATTATGGAGCATGTGTTGGTCATATGTATGAGTTTTCCACGACCCAAAAGATATTGTGCACTAGCTATTTCTGGTCGTCACTCTTCAAAGATTGTATCCTTGCTATTAGAAAATGTCATAATTGTCATATTTTTTATCGAAAGATGTGTGCATCTCCCTCTCCTCATCACCCAATCATATATGTCATTCCATTTGAAAAATGGGGCATCGATTTTGATACATGTAACCCTCACTCGAGTGGGGGGCATGGGTATATTATTCTCGCTATAGATTACTTTACCAAATGGAACAAGGCGATGCCTACATTTAAGGCTGAAAATGAAACTGTAGCTATTTTCATATTCAATCATGTCATTGCTAGGTTCAGTGTCCCTCAAGCCATCGTTATGGACCATGGTAGCCACTTTCAAAACATTATGATGATTGAACTTTCCACTCATTTCAGCCTACGCCATGATAATTCCACACCGTATTACCCACAGGCCAATGGCCAAGTTGAGGTTGTAAACAAATTTTAACCAATATGATTAAACGAATTTTAGGAATTCATAAATCGAATTGGCACACCATGAATTTTTTCGCACTGTGGGAATACTGTACCTCCACAAAAGCATCTATAGGGTTTACTCATTTTCAACTCATTTACACTTTAGAAGCTATTCTACCCATTGAATGTGAAATTTCATCGCTCAAACTAGCCATTAAGTTATTAACAGTTGCCTATGAAGAGGAAAAATGCTTCTTATACTTAACACAGTTAGATGAGACTCACTGCACCACTACATTAGCTGCTGAAGCTCATAAAAAAAATGTTAAGGCACAATATGATCAAGGTGTTAACCATCATATCTATTCATAAGGTGACCTATTCTTAGTATACGATCAAGCTCACGATAAACTAGGCGCTGGTAAATTTGAACCAATGTGGCATGGCCCTTATATTGTTAAGTGTGTGCTTGCAAAAGGGGCCTTGTTGGCGAATAAATCCGTCTTGCGGATAAGACCGATCTCCCTAGTACTAAAATTATCTAGCAACAAACAGCCAAATAGACTAATATTTCTCTAAGCATATATGATCCATGAAAATCTCTATAGAGGTGTTAAGGACTTACCATTTGTCCAGTGCTTGTTTGAAGTCGTTATTGTCTCTCGCGCACTTGAAGGATTTTTCCTCATAAACCTGCAGTCACAAACAAGCAAAATATTACATAGCACCTGTATAGAAATAATCATAAACCATGCTTATCATAGTGATCAAGGAATCTATGAAATAAACCATTGATTGAAAGCTTATTGAGAAAAATGAGTATATTTGTATTAATTTCAAAAGAAGAAAATCCTTACAACCTGAGCCTTGATGTTGCACAGGACTTTCCGGGGTCCGAAGAAGGAGTCTCCTTTACTTTGATAAGCTCTGTACTCCTCCAACCAAGATAAATATAGGTATGTAATCTCTCCTCACGAAAGTCTTAGTTAATTGAGTCTAAATCTCAATAGCACTTAACCTTAAATCTTATTAAGCTTGACCTCCCTTTGAGGCTACCCAATGCCTCTTTTTATATAGGAAAAGAGGAGGTTTTCTATTCCAACTATGAAGGGATAGAATCCTCCTTCAAAGGGATAAGCTCCTCACATCAAGGGGTTAGCTCCATAAGGTAAGGGATTCATGCACCTCACAAGAGCGGTTCTGCCACCGCAAGATCCATTCTAGAAGCTTCCAGAATTTACTTTTATTGAGATTTTTGGAATTTACTTGCTCCTTTTTTATCTTATAGGGGTCTGCACCTATAACAAAGATAAAGTGCGTTCAGGTACGCAGGATAGCTGAACATTGGGTGTGGGACCGCAAGCAAGATAGCCAGAAAGTGCGATACCAAAGTTTAGGATACTTTAGGAACATTTCTCTGATTTTCAAGGCTTGACATGAGGAAATGATATGTTAGACTTGCAAAGGGAGAAGTTTGAGTGATAATGAGCTCATACAGTTAGCAGAATGTCAAGGTGACAATTTTTTGTGTAATAGATTGCCCCTTAAAGTGCAAAGTCTGGAATAGATGATGCTGAAATCTATCATATATGAAGAGTGCAATACTTTATCATTTCAAGGATCATCCTTTGGTCACCCCAGTCGGAACTTGTAAAAACATTCAATGCAAAATATATATATATATATCATCGCTGAGGTAGGCATTCCCATACTCAGATCAAAACTAACTAATTCAAACTGTTCTGATACAGGAATGATTTTGAGTACATCACAGTATAGACATGTGTAGACACAGTATGGGTGCAGCCATCTGTTTATATATAGTGCACTGTATAAATGACAATAAAATTCCTCGCAGCTTGGATGATAGAAACTAGATCCAGGGTCTTGATTTATGTATCTCGAACTAGTACGATTCTATCCATGTGAATGAATGTGTCGAAGTCAAACATGGTAGAAACCACTTGATTACCAATCAATGATGTAAACTGTTAACAAGTGTGAGAGTAACCACCAATAATGTCAATGGCTCTCAAAGTACCCAGTACAATCCATGAAATGTGAATGAATGAGCTGAAGTCGAACATTTCATGGAATCATTCAATCGAAGGTCGATGATGTAACCCGTTGTCGAAAGCGAGAAACTTGCCATTAAGGCATGCAGATTTCAAGGTATTGACGATTTCTAGATAAACTTCCCAGATAATGAGTTGTCATCGATAGAAAGTGATCCATCGTAGGCAAGCCCATAACACAAAATCATAGATCAAGTTTTGAAAATATATTGGCAAGGAATGACTCAGGGATGGTCAAAATGGATGACAGATATTTTACAGATGAATGGTTTATTTGAAATATCCTCTTGAACACATAATGACACTGTAGATGGCTTGGTGACAATTGACCCAAAGCTAATACCCAGAAACCGGATGAAAACTTTCAATGAGGTTTGATTAACTATTAGGCAAAGGATTTCCCAACCCAGGTGAATGAAAGTGTCGTGTTCAAGAGTGGTTGACTGAATTTTCGAAGAATCAAAATACAACAGACACGCCCATTTTCCTCTCTTTTTCCCCACCATTTCTAGCAAGTACCTCTTTATTTTTGACAAGCTTGAGGAGGATAACATTTGCTTGTTTATAATCTCATCCTTCGGATGAGTCCAACTTAGTTTAAGATTCGAACCCTAAGAAGGAGTGGTTCGTTCCTGTTGAAAATTAAACAGGTCCTTTACTGTTAAATTTTAACGAGTCCAGTATAGGAGAAACTCGGTGTATTTCAATTTTAGGGAGTCAGAAGAAAAAACTTAAGAAAACTCCATGAGTGTAATTTTTCGTAAATTTAGTCTCTCGAGCCTGAAAAGGGATAAAATAATGCGGGAGAGAACTCTATTGACTGTAATTAGTCAACGTATACCTTTTTCGTAAATAGTCCATTTCAGTCCGTAAAAGGGGTAAACTTATACTAAAGGGACGATCATTCATTTACTTTAACGAGTTCGAATAATCAAGTACTCGGCAATCTTTTCATGTTTAGAGAGTCTGAAAAGGGCTTAAAAGAGGACTCCAGGGTTTCGCTTTTTCGTAAGTTTTAACGAGTTCGAAAAAGGGATAAAAATGTACTCATGTAGCTGACTTTCAATTTAATTAACGAGCAGGAAAAGACAGAAAGAACTCAGCATTTTCATGTGTTTTACGAGAATGAAAGATAGAAAAATAATCTCGGGATTTTCATGAGTTTAACGAGTCTTGAAAGTAACCAAAATTGACTCAAGATAGGTTTCATTTTTTCAAAAGCTTGAAACAGAGAAAAACTATGCTTCAGAGTAGTTTCATTTTTACACAAGCTTGAAACAGAGAGAAAACTGTGCTTGATGCCCCCTAAGCGTAACTGCTAGAGCGCATGCCCCCCCGGCTTCATTTCATTCAACTAAGTGCACTGCTGGTAATTAATAGCTGGATGGAATGAAGGTTCATTTACGAGATCATATGAAAGACCCGACCTAAAACTGTAAGAAAATTATGCAAAACTAACATAAATGTATGACTTAAAATTTACGAGATCTAGTCAAAGACTCGACTCAATTAGGGGAGGATTTGTTTCATTTTTTAATGAGCTTGACACAAGAAAAGAACTATTCTCATGGCAACCTGTTTCATTTTTTAACGAGGTTGACATAGTAAAAGGAACTTTCCTCTTCTACATGTTTCATTTTTTAACGAGGTTGAAACCGTAAAGGAAACTATCCTCATATCTACTTTCTACAATCTACCTATATAACCTACTGATTCATTTTTTAACGAGGTTGACACAGGAAAATAACTGTCCTCATCGCCGACTGATTCATTTTTTAACGAGGTTGACATAGTAAAAGGAACTATCCTCACACTCACTGATTCATTTTTTAACGAGGTTGACATAGTAAAAGGAACTATCCTCGGACCACTGATTCATTTTTTAATGAGGTTGACACAGTAAAGGGAACTCTCTTCGGACTCACTGATTCATTTTTTAATGAGGTTGACACAGTAAAAGGAACTATCCTCGCACTCACTGATTCATTTTTTAACGAGGTTGACACAGTAAAAGGAACTATCCTCGGAAACTACTTATTTCTAATCTACCTACATAACCTACTCTCTAAAATGTACCTACTAATTCATTTTTTAATGAGGTTGACACAGGAAAAGAACTATCCTCATCGCCAACTGATTCATTTTTTAATGAGGTTGACGCAGTAAAAGGAACTCTCCTCAGGGAAGCTTGTTTCATTTTTTAAACGAGCTTGACACAAGAAAAGGAACTATGCTCTTAACTAACTGATTCATTTTTTAACGAGGTTGAAACAGGAAAAGAACTGTCCTCGGACTCACTGATTCATTTTTTAACGAGGTTGACACAGTAAAAGGAATTTTCCTCACAAGCTATTGATTCATGTTTTAACGAGGTTGACTCAATAAAAGAAATTTCCTCGTACCTAATTCATTTTTTAACGAGGTTGAGTCAGTAACAGGAACCATCCTCATCTATCTTGATCATGGCTTCCAACGGGAAGAAACATATGTCAATGGACACACCTTGATCATGGCCTCCAAGAGGTCTTCATCAGAAGGAAGAATAGTTCTCTTGAAGGAACACATGTCAAGGGACTCAAAAGGGATAAGAACATCGTGTTCAAATAATCCCATAGAGTTTTCCATGTCAATTACCGGATCTAAGTCAAAGGAGGATGAGCAAACAGTGAGAGGCTCGCTTACATCGGTAACTGAAAACATGGGACCAGTTGCCACATAATTAACCCGTGGTAGGGTAGATACCACTTTAGAATCAGGAACGTTTAGGGGTGTCAGATTATTGGTAGTCGAATCAAGACTAGGGAAAGAAAGCTGGTCTATAGTCACAATATTTCCATTGTGAGGGAAAGACATCATGCGAAAGAGTGTCGATACGATAGCTTTCATTGCATAAACATAGTCTCGCCCAAGGAGTAAATTGAAATCCAAGGGACCTCGAACTACCATAAGATCAATACAGACAGTTTTGCCTTCCAAATTAATAGAAAACTTAGGAAGGATCCCTAAAGGTTCACTAATGGTTCTTTTAAAAGCTTTCAGATTCTGCATAATAGGCACAAGCTGAGGGGAACCCAAAGCTTTCCAAACAGTTGAGGATAAAATACTTACAGAAGCACCTTCATCTACCTGTGTGCGGTGTATTTCCCTACCACCCAAATTCACAATGATTTGGAAAGGGATGGAGGAAGGAAGACGAGGTTCTGTCAATCTATTCCAATCAAAGGAAAAGACCTCAATACTTGGAGGGGGTTCTGTAGAAATAAGTGAAATGCCCCCCGGCATAGAATAATCTGATGTAACAAGAAGAACCTAAGCGGTATGAAGTTCACTATCTATAGGGAGAATGGGATCGACCGAATGTGAAATCGAATCGACCACTTGATAAAATAATGGATCATCAACCTGAGTGATATGAGTTTCACTCTCTAATGGAAGAGTGGGATCGACTGTACTTGAAATTAGATCAATCACTCCGTCAGTTGACGGTAGGTTGGGAGAAATTTTACGGTAACCAGTTGGAAATTATTGCTATGGAACAGTAAGGTTTTCAAATAATTTTGAGGCTTCATCCATGTGAGGGAAAATGTGAGTTTGATGACTCCCTTTGCATAACTTACAAGGAAAACTAACTTTACCCTTTTTCCCAAGAACCTGACTATCACTGGTTGATGGATCAATGGAAAGTTGATAAGATTTTTCTGACCATACTTCCAAGACCTTAGGAATACCAGGACAATTGATAAGGAAGTGGTCACCCTTACAAAGCCTGCAAGGGTATTTGGGTTTACTATGCATGTGGGAGGTTTCCTCAACATAACTAACACTTACAGCCATGGTTGACTGGTTGAATTCTTTCTTATCTTGTTTCGTCTTCTTCTTTTTCTTAGCCACCTAGCTACTGGCATCAAGAATTTTACCAAGCGAAGAGGAAGAAATGGAGGAAGAAATAATAGGCAAAGAAGGTCAAGGGTCAACAAAAGGTTGGTGATGTTGAGATGGTGAACTCTGTTGAAGTGAAGCATCCAGTTGAGGTGGAACAATTGGAGTATTCGGGGCCAACGAAGTTGAAAATAACCATATCGGTAAACCTATTGTAAATCTAGGTAATGACAATGTAGCCATATAAGGAGGACCAACATTTACAAAGAAAGGAAAAGTACTAGGATTCTCGTTAAGAGGGATTCCTTGGTTGGTAAATTCCGGAACAGTTGCCATTATATTCAACTTCAGTGAATTTTATTAACAATTTAAAACTAAAATTAACAATTCACAATTCACACCTAACAATTAAAATTCACAATTCACACCTATGGTCTCTAAAATTAAAAAC
The DNA here is from genome assembly GCA_034641835.2 of Pinus albicaulis. Classification (NCBI taxonomy): domain Eukaryota; kingdom Viridiplantae; phylum Streptophyta; class Pinopsida; order Pinales; family Pinaceae; genus Pinus; species Pinus albicaulis. The sequence continues at coordinate 361,914,596 of CM076582.1, forward strand.
AAACAAATTAACATGCGCTATCAAATCTAGGAGTCAAACCACACACAAACAGTAACTTCCCGTACTAAAAACACTAGTTGGTGATGAAATCCAACATCGTAGAATTTAATATAGAAAGGGCGGTTAGAACAGTTACCCCGACAACCTGCTTAATGAAACAGACTGGCACAAGTTTCTTCACAAAACCATCTCGAGTGAAGAGAACCCCCCAAAGAGTCCAAGTGAGTCTAGTCGACGTCTGCTCCAGGTACAGTGAGATCTTTCCTTCACCGTCACCTTAGGAAATAATCTTAAGTTTATGGACACTAAGGTTACCAACAGTAACAAATACAACTGGGGGAACAGTCTACGATCCGATTCCACGCGCAAGGGTAGAGTAACAAATCTCAATACCCTTGAAGGCTCCTCAACATGGTCAATCCGAGGTTTACCGACAAGTGACCCCAGGCTCCTCGACAATGGTTAATCTGAGGTTTACCGTTTGTAATGCGCGCAAAATCTTCTATCTTCCCCAATGAAATAGAATTGATTGTCTCAAAGGTTCGGATATGATCTCGTGATTGAATTCTTTAAGAGAAGCTTCCCAGATTGTACCAATTACAATTGAATTTATTTCCTACCGCAAGATTTATCTACTTGTTTGTTTTAGTTGCTTTGGAAAGTTAACTACAACCTATTCCAAAGCACTAATCCTGAGCTAGATTGGTGGAAAGAGCCCTAAAAATGTAAAAATTACTAGATGAATTTTATTAAGCGTTGTGTTATTTAGGCTGTTATTACTCAAAATGGTAAATGGATATGAAACCAATGGTGTTATGACCCGAACCAAAACTGAATGCAATCAAATATGATAATGTAATCTTTTCAATTCGATGAATCCTAACTAAAGTAAGGAGAGAGTTTCCATTCACTTCCAACAATGCAAAAATTGATCACTAAGAGAAAATATAACAAATTCTCTAATGCACTAATTTCATCAAGAAAAACTAATGCAAATCAATCCCAAAACAATTTTTATTTTTGTGTTTTTAAAATAAGCATAAAAACATCTAGATTCAAATCAAAGAAAACTGATCTAAATCAACGATTGATTTTTCAGAATGTAAACTATGCAGTTGTGATCTATGCCCAATTCACTTGAAAAGTATGCAAATGTAATCTATGCACATTTTTCATTCATATTCTGAAAATGAGAATTCTAATTATGCAAATGTAATCTATGCAAGAGAATTCTCAAACACAATCAAGTGCAAGCAAAGAAAATTGAGTGAGAGTTCCAAAGATCAAAAAACACTCAAAGGCGATTAACACTCATACACAGTTTACACTCATAAGGCGATGGAAAATTGTGAAAAGACCGAGACAAACCTCCAAGTAATGACCAAAGGAAATCAAATTAAGAATTTCTCAAAAAAGAGACTCAAAACACCCAATACTGCTAAGATTCATTCACAGAAAGCTTTTGACAGAAACAATCATCAATCTGGGCAGAAACCAAAAACTCTAAATCAAAATAAAGATAAACTAAAGAAAGAAATCTAAAGTTTTTCAAAATTTTAATAGGGTCCGCAGTCTTGCAGAAGTAACAGGTGTGGTACCGCACTGTTTACTCAAGCAAAGATGCGAAATTGCCCGCACTGTGCAAAGAAGGCAAAGTGCGGTCCCTGGAAAAATTAGAGAAAAACATAAAAGATCTCAAAATTTTCAAAAACAGAGAAAACCTAAGCTACCCAGGCAGATGTCTATCAATCAAAAACTAGGAAAACGTTTCCTCAAATCAAAATAAAAGAGAACCAAAAACAACAAGTTCTTTCCCCAGCGGAGTCGCCAATTTGTTGGAGGATTAATCCGTCTTGCAGACAAGACCGATCTCCCTAGTACTAAAAGTATCTAGCAACAAACAGCCAAATAGACTAATCTTTCTCTAAGCATATACGATCTATGAAAAGCTCTATAGAGGTGTTAAGGACTTACCATTTGTCCAGTGCTTGTTTGAAGTCGTTTTTGTCCCTCGCGCGCTTGAAGGAGTTTTCCTCGTAAACCTGCAGTCACAAACAAGAAAAATATTACATAGCACCTGTATAGAAATCATCATAAACCATGGTTATCATAGTGATCAAGGAATCTATGAAATAAACCATTGATTGAAAGCTTATTGAGAAAAATGAGTATATTTGTATTAATTTCAAAAGAAGAAAATCCTTACAACCTGAGCCTTGATGTTGCACAGGACTTTCCGGGGTCCGAAGTAGGAGTCTCCTTTACTTTGATAAGCTCTACACTCCTCCAACCAAGATAAATAGAGGTATGTAATCTCTCCTCACAAAAGTCTTAGTTAACTGAGTCTAAATCTCAACAGCACTTAACCTCAAATCTTCTTAAGCTTGACCTCCCTTTGAGGCTACCCAATGCCTCTTTTCATAGTGGAAAAGAGGAGGTTTTCTGTTCCAACTATGAAGGGATAGAATCCTCCTTCAAAGGGATAAGCTCCTCACATCAAGGGGTTAGCTCCATAAGGTAAGGGATTCATGCACCTCACAAGAGCAGTTCTGCCACTGCAAGATCCATTCTAGAAGCTTCCAGAATTTACTTTTATTGAGCTTTTTGGAATTTACTTGCACCTTTTTTATCTTACAGGGGTCGCCACCTATAAAAAAGATAAAGTGCGTTTTGGTACACAGGATAGCTGAACATTAGGTGCGGGACCGCAGGCAAGATAGAGAGAAAGTGCGACACCAAAGTTTAAGAGATTTTTAGGAAATTTTTCTGATTTTAAAGGCTTGACATGAGGAACTGATGTGTTAGACTTGCAAAGGAGGAAGTATGAGTGATAATGAGCTCATACAGTTAGCAGAATGTCAAGGTGACAATTTTTAGTGTAACACTCAACCAGGGCCAAAGTTTAACTAATGACACAATTCTGTGACAGTGTTTGCCTTCAGTATTCCGCCAGGGTGTAAGGTATATAAAAAGCAATCACCAATCCTTAAACATTTGATATGGCCGTTAGAACGATTGAGGCACAACTTGGATCAAAGCTGGTGACACCGAGAGCTCTTGTGGTATATTGATGTTTGCGATTCATAAAAGGCTTTGTTGGTGTATGTAATAATATATGATAGGTATTATCATATAGTGAACAAAATGGGCATCTCGAGTATCCCATGTACTTGTCGCCATTGGATTCCGCAGTATAAACATCTCCAAGTATTGGCATTGTTGTCTAACCATTCCAGATCAAAAATATTGAGAACATCTTGATGCAAAAGGCCAGTAAAGCTATCTCGCTGGACAAATGAAAAGTTAAATTTTCCTTGGCCCGATTTCTTTTATGCTTGCAAATTATGTGATTATGGAATTATATAAGAAAAACAAATTTCAAGTATAATGTACATGGGAATATCAATCTACAGTGCACTTATATGACGTGCTAAGAAAAAAATTCACAACATGTTTAAAGATGGAGGATGTAACCTAAGCTACAATGCTTTGCCATTGCAACTGAATATTACAAGGAGGCCAAAAATACTAATAACTCAAGTTTGCAGTAATTGAAATACCTCAATAAAAGTTAAGGAATCCTGGAGTGTCTTTCAACCGTGCTCATATTTTGAAGCTTTTTTATGGTGTTTTGTCTTTTCGAGAAGACATATGTGCCTTTCTCTAGTCATATATAGTCTTATTTGACTTGTACCCATATACCAGAGACATTTATGCCTGCATTATATATTCAATGATGGTTTGATGCACAACTAGTAGCTAGAGTTCGTCTACAGCCTCCATTAGGATTGTTAAGCCTTTATTTTTCTAAGACAATGGCTAGACTTGATGGACTATTAGAAGTGTTGAATACTCTAATACATTCCATTATTGATGGGATGGTAAAAGTCAGTAAGGAACCTCTTTTTGACATTCAAACTTGCTTGCAAAATGCAATAGAAATTACAGAGTTTTTGCAGTGGGAGTCTCAACTTCAGCAAGAAGAATTACAACAGTGGAGTCATCATTCTAGGCTTGTTTCTATTCAGAATATTAAAAGAGACTCCCATAAGCAGCAAGTCAATAGTGTTGTGATTTATTCACATTCGGTGCCCAATAAAACATCAGAGTTACATGTAGATGCAGAAGTTCAGTCTGCACTTCCCAAGCCCATCATGAGACCTTGGGAAGAGCTTGTCCACAACAAGCACATAACAGGTCTTGGATATGACAAGGAGGTGTCCTTTCATATTCCGGACTACTCCAAGCCCATCAAATTTCAGAGTGCCAGATTTCTTTATAACAGTTCACCTTCAACTGTTCCAGTTTCTGCTGCTCCACAACAACAGATTGTGAAATGACAACACTGTGATAGAGTTGGCCATATGAAAGATCACTGTTTTGATCTTCACCCATGTAAGAACTGAGGTCAACACACTCATTCTTCACACTGATGCTTCAGAAGCAAGCCTTCGACAAGAACAAAGATTCATCTTGGATGGATCGCTTCTTAGCAATGGGCATCAACAGCCAAGAAGATGTTTCAGTCATATGGCAGAACTTGTTTTAGAGTATTGAACAGTCTTGCAGTTGATTTTTCGCCATCATCTCACCTTGTATCTGACAGGGGGAACATGATGGTCATCTACAAGCTACAAAGCCAGTTCAAGCGAGTATGAGCCACAACCTATCATTCCATATTCAGATTCGTATCCAGAGACACAAATGCCCATGAGCATGCCTTTGGTTGGTGGTCAGCCTGAAACCATCTATGTGAGTTTGAGCTTCTTCCTCTTTAAAGAATTTGGGACACTTCATCTAGTAGAAGACTTCAACTTCTTGCCAATTATGGAGGAGTTCTAGGAATTGCATAAAGCATTCCAGAGTTAGTGGTCATCCTTAAACCACCGCAGGTTGTAGACCTCCCTTCTTCCAGGTTGAAGGTCTCCCTCTTCAAAATATTAGGAGCACTTCCTCTAGTAGAAGACCTCAGCTTCTTGCCAGATTTGGAATAGTTCTGGGAACTGCACTAAGCATTCCAGTTTTGGTGGTCATTCTTAAACCACCTCATGATGCCAACATTTCAGAGAGCTCATTCAGCGTAATGCTGTCATGCATACTTTGTAGATTTGTATGACAACTCTCTTCTTGGACTTATATATACCCCTTCGGATTAAGGGGGGGAATGTTGGACACCTAGTCCGCTAAGGGTTAAGGTGTGGAAAACGAAGAGTCAAAAAGAGTCCAAGAGACCCTTGAATATGGAATCCAAGGGTCACTCCAATGTATGATAAATATGTATCATTGTGAGTAATAGAGCAACTGAAGCTTATCTTTCCTATGTTGTCTATTCTTGCCTATTCCATTGATAATTTTGTTTATATATATATATATATATATATATATATATATATATATAATAAAATGTTATGGTTAAAACATTTTAATAGAAGTTTAAAAAGTGTAGGTTACACAATCTAAGTGGCTAAAACATTTTCAAAGGGTGAATTCGTTTATGCATTCAAAAATTATATATATATATATATATATATACTAGGGGTAAAGGGAACCAAATCTCTATAGTTGCAAATAGTTTTTTAGGTTTTGCACTATAAAAAAAAATTGTACCTCAAAATATTTTATCATTTCTAAGGGTGCTAGATTAGTGATTAAGATAGGTCTATACTCATATTTATTTTACAATTTACCATAATAAAATATGTCAGATATATTAATGTAAAAATATATAAAATATTTATAACTAAAAATAAAAATATTAGTATATATTAATTAAATATAAAATAAATGAAATCAAAAGTATCATTTTTTAACATGTATATTAATAATAATTACTATATGCGTTTACAGGGTCTTGATGGTGATCGGATCAGGTGCTTTGTTAAGACACTCTTTGATGTGAATTTATCAGTTTAATTTGAAGTGATATATTGGACATGATGAAGATATAATCCTCCTAAACTGAAAAATATCATTAACAAGAAATTTTGGGAATGCTTTTCACTTTTAGCATAATTATCATTAACAAGAAATTTGAAGAAAAATTGTTATTGAGACTTTTCTTTGTCTTATAGACCATTTATGGCTTTTAATGCAAATCTAAAATAGTTAAACTTAATTTTCAGAAAACTAAACTGTATTTTACTCATGCCTAGTGACCAATAATGAAAAGTCGCTCAACCCTTTTTAAGTTGCTCAAGATTGGAAAGTGCAAGGGCTGTGCATAATGCTATATAATATAGCTTATTATACTTATAAGCTTGAAGCAAATACATATGTTAATAGTGAATTAAAATTTTTTAATATATATTTATATGTATTATTTCTGTCACCAATTAAGTGTTCCTAAAAAATTTGGGAGTGTGCTTAACCATTTAGAGGATGCCTCTTCGTCCCTACAATCCCCCCGAAAACCAATTCATCATAGTAAATAAACAAGGGCTACATAGTAGCTAGTACTATCGGTTTAACTTAAATATAGTTTAATTACACTAAAAATTAATAAAAACAGATTTCATCACAAAAATAAAATTACTAATAAAATATTGTGTTGTTGAATGTCATCACCAAAAATTAAGAAATATGATTAATTAATATTATTTATATTAATATATATATACTTTAATATTCATATGTGTTTTTTTTATCAATAAACAATGTTTATATAAAAATATCATTGTTACACCTTTACAATATAATAAAAAATTATTAGTTTTGAAATATGAATATAAATATTATAATTACGTTCTAAGGCGTCTTTATTAATGTTAGACGATTGAAATGTTTTAGGCCATTAAATCTATGTGTATTTCATTTAGGCTCTGATAACTTTTCATTCCTTAGCAATGTCAAGTTGGATGACTTAAGATATTTTCTGTTTTTTTTTTTCATTTTTTCATTTTTTTCATTAATATAAATATATATTAAGTGTCAACTAACGCTCGGTTCAAACAGTTCAGGTGTGGCCCAGCGAACCAGCGTAAGGAAAAGGAAGATCCTGGTACTTTAATGTGATTTTAATTTAAATTTCCCCGTTCTATTTGTAATGTAATTTAAATTTAATGTAATTGAATTGTATGTCTAATTGTTATATTTTCTTTTTGTATTTTTTTTCTCTTCTGTTTGGCTCTTTTCTGAATTTGGAAAGGGAAGTTAAATTTAGTAAAGAAAAAAAAATGGAAAGAAGAGTTAAATCTAGTCAGGAAAAATAAAACTTGAGATTCAAATATATTTGACATCTCTCAAGCCACATCTTTGTTTCAAATATAATCGTTTTAGGTTTTGTTTTGATTTTAGAGGATTGAAATAGGCCACCGCTGCACAGAAACAGAAGCTTGCCAAAAGCTTGCTCAGAGGTTGCGAGCTCCCCAGTTTGGTTAAAGACGCGGCCTTCTAATTTCATTTATAATGTTAAACATTGACACTCAAAACAGTAATAAAGTCATTAGAAATAATATTATTACATAAATAAATGTCAGAGTAACTGGGTTTATTTTTAATTAGTTTTTATTTTTTATTTTTTTTTCTCTGCTCACGTATTAAAATTATTTTTCTCTTCGAGTATTAAAATTATTAGTGGTAGGTTGTATTTTTAACCACTTTTATTGTATTTCTTTGTAAAGTATTTCAATTTTCCAACTTATTATAGTTTTTGAAAAAATACAATAAAAAACCATTAAAAATAGATCTATATAATAATTTTAATACTTAGACGTTGTGGGCTATTAACGCTAATAGCATAGCTATTGATCTCTCTCCAATTTCAGTTCAAAATTCTCTTACGGTTTTATCTGCACCACTTCAGGACGTGTTTGTGGGGTGTATTAAATAGTAATTTTTTTATAAGGTAAGACATCATTTGGAATAAGAACAAGTAGTTATTAGATGTGTAATATTAAAACTTCATAGATCTTTGCAGTTTAAGTTTTTTATTTTTAGAGATAAGATTTTCTTATATTTTTATGATTTTGATTTTCATAATAAATATAGATTTTAAAATTAATGCGGATCATAGATTTATGATTTATGATTTATAAATTTATTGCAAGGCTACATGTACATGCAGTAAATAAAAAATACTCAAATAGAAGCCCTATAATGCAGAACATACATTTATAAATTTATTAAGTGCAGGGAATAAACAAAACTCAGACAGAAGTCTCATGTATGTATGATTTTGATGGTAATTATATATTATATTTGCATAAGTTGCATTATTATCACTAATTAAAATATCAAAATTTAATAAATTTAGTAATAATCATATTTGCTATGATTAAAAAAAAATATATATGTTTTTCACTTAAATAATGAATTTTAATTTAGTTATTTAATTTTTTCTGATTTGTATTATTCTAATTCTTATATTTTAATTTTTTTAATATTTAGACAAAGTTAATATTTAATGTAGTTAATCATTATATATATATATGGTAGAGCATTGTTTTAGTGTTATCAAAGATAATGGATTTTAAATAATTCAAGTTATTTTGGCTTTTATAAGCCATTATCAATTGAAATCTTTTCTTTTATTGTATTTTATTTAATTATATTTTAATATAACACAACATCATCTTCCAACCTTGAGTTCTATGAGCCATTTATCAATTGTAACATTTTCTTTTATTGTATTTTACTTAATTACATTTCAATCTAACACCACATAATCTTCCTTTCACGTGCATGGATGAAGATGGTGATGAAAACCTTGAGTTCTATAAGCCATTTATCAATTTTACTTAAATATATTTTAATCTAAAACTTTGAGTTCTATGAGCCATTTATCAATTGCAATATTTTATTTTATTGTATTTTACTTAATTTTATTTTAATCTAACACCACATAATCTTCCAACCTTGAGTTCTATGAACCATTTATCAATTGCAATTTTTTCTTTTATTGTATTTTACTTAATTATATTTTAATATAACACCACATAATACCAGATTTGTGCTATTATTATTGGTGTGATCCGTGATATATACAGAACATTGGATGAAAATGTGGTGATATGGTATTATTTCCCTTCGAAATTTAACGAAAGTGATGGACATATTACTTTGAAACCTCTGAAACTAATGAGAATGGAATTGCATATGAGAATTGGAAGGTGAAATCTGTCAAAATATTCTCATTACAAACAGATGACGAGCTATGCAAGAAATTTGATGCAACAATATTTTGATGATGTTAATTTATGGTATAATGGGATAATCTTATGTTTAGAGAGGATTATTTATAATAGTTCTTCATAGAACTTTTTGTTTTCAATGATTCTTAATATTTTGATGATGTAAATTTATGGTATAATGGGATAATCTTATGTTTAGAGAGGATTATTTATAATAGTTCTTCATAAAATTTAATGATTTTTTATATCTCCTGATTTTTCTCTAATTTCCTTACGGCTTTTTCTTTACAACATTTGGTGCAATTGCTAATTATAGTGTTTATATAAAAATACCATTGTAACATAAATATATATATATATTATCAAAATCATAGTTTTATATAGGTCTTCCCACCAATATACTTCCGTTAATTACTGGGTGCTATTAGTGCGAAATTCAAGGCATTTGGCTGGAATTTAGCTCGACTTTAGGAAAAGAGATCAGGCATTATTTGAGTGGTTTAGGAAAAGAGATGGCTAGACTTCCGTTAATTACATGTACTAAAAGTTTGCTGGTCCATCCTATCCAAAACAGGCTTGTGGATGCCTACCTTTCTGGCTTATATATTTTACTTTTCTGGTTAATGTATTTAACTTTTTGGCTTATAATTTTGTGAGGATAAGTTTTTATATGTGTTTTTTTTTAATGGAAGACATTATGTTTGGAGCATTTTTCAGTGAACATAGCAAGGCTCTAAATCATACTTTGGAGAAGTTTTAGGTAAACATAACAAGGTCACTGATGGGACAGTAACACTTCTGAGATTAAACCTTCACATCTAATTATTAACAGTTTGTAGACTAAATTTTTGTATGTACTTGCATGCAAATTTTAGACCATAACCTATCTATATTGAATGTGAAACTATTTTTTATGAAAAAATATAGAAAATTAAATCATTAGTCAATATTAACTCTTAAAATTTTCCCTGATCATATTTTGCTTTTGTAAAAAACATCTTTTCCCATACAATATCAATCCCACCCCACTCCAGGTTATGCAAAGAATCTTCTTTGCCCATAACAATAAAATCAATGTAACCGATTTCCACCGAAATAAGAGCATTGTTAAGGGCGAGGACAGGTGACTAGAAGACTACCTATAAAAGAGGTAAAAACATTTTCTACATTCTGACTTGAAAGGTGGTCTCCAACTTAATTAGTATGAAAATCAGTTTTAAGAGTGTTAGCATAAATTATTTGTAACATAACCACACAATAACTTTTTAAACAAGGACCCGATTCCCTATTATTCATGTCTATTTCGTTCATCCCACTTACTATTTCTGTGGATGATGCACTGTTGGCCTTCTCCGCTTTGTACGTTGTACCCTCGGCCTTCTTCTTTCCCTCATAAGTTTGCCCCTTTGGCTCTCTCTTTAGCCTCTTCTGCCATGCATTGTTCTTCTCAGCGTTTAGCCTCTTCTGCCATGCATTTGTTCTTCCCTTGATTTTGATTCTTTCATACTAACAAAACAAAGAAACAAACACCATGACTATTCAATTCATCATAGAAGAATTCATAACTAACAAAAGATAAGCAGAAAAAAAGAAGTTCAATTTATATTACATCTCCAACCCTGGGAATAGTCTTGAATAACACTCTAATGGTCCTTGGTCCTCGAACCTGTTGTTCATATCTGAAAATGACAATGGTGGAATGTTGTGATAGATGAAGTCAATACACTGTGGGGAGCCCAAATAATCAAATTTGAAATAGTCTTGAATAAAAACTCTAATGGTCCTTGGTCCTCGAAGCTGTTGTTGTTGATCTCTGAAAATGACAATGGTGGAATGTTGTGATATATGAAGTGTGGGGAGCCCAAGGAACCAAATCTGAAAAGAATGGTTATATTTCATATTAAGGGTTAAATTTAATTTAGATATTTATGATAACAAATAAGTTAAAATTATTTGTTGTTTTTATGTGAAGCCAATTTATTGTAAAATATTTCATAATATCTATTTCAAAACATAACTCGTTATTTATTCATTTAAATTTAAATTAGCACATCCACATTAATAAATGTGTTTGATAAATGTTGATAAACATATCTCAACCACATTTAATAATAATAATAATAATAATTCTAATTCTAATGGTTAACTATAATTATAACTAAAAAAGTTATTAATTAATAATAATTAATTATTAATAGATATTAATACTTAACAATTATTAATAATTAGTGTTTGTTTTTCATAAAAAAATAAATATTATAAACAAAATAGATTGATGCTATAAACCATAGTAATATTAACAATAATCAATTAATTAATTTAATTATTATTAACTTCTTAATTAATTAATTAATTCTAATTCTAATTATAATTGTTAATTATAACTATAATGAAAAAATTATTAATTAATACTAATTATTTATTAATAATTATTAATACTTAACCATTATTAAAAGAAAAAATATTATAAACAAAATGAATTGATGCTATAAACCATAGTAATATTAACAATAATCAATTAATTAATTATAATTATAATTAATTATAATTATCATAAATAATAATAATTAATTAATTAATTAATTAATTATTACTAAATAAATAATAATTATTGATTAATTAATTAATTATAATTATATTTCTAATTATAATTATATTTCTAATTATAATTATAATTGCTAATTATAATTACAATTAAAATATTTTTAATTAATAATAATGATCAAGTCTCATTAGCACAACTGGTTGAGGATGGGCCTCGTCATAAGGGCGACCCAGGATCAAACCTCACAGAGGTTGTTGTGTCCGTGCTAGGGGGGGAGACATGTTAAACCGAGTTAGCTTAGTGCTGGTGTGGCCCACGTCGAGTGCGATCCCCGAGTGATTTTGACTGCTTAGATGCCCCTGGGTCTCAATTTCTCAAGCCACGGGTCAATCTTAATGTAGTCTTTAATGAACTCGGACCATTTCAAAAAACAAATAATATATATATATATATATATATATATATATATATATATATATATATATATATATATATATATATATATATATATATATATATATATATATATATCTTTTTTTTTCTTTTCTAAATATGGTTACTTATATTATAAAATACAAAGCACATAGATAAATTCGTTATCCACCGGAATTGTTGTGTTAGCCAATTCGGACGGGAAATAACAACTTCAAAAATTCAAAAGTGGGGCTGCCCCAGGTGGGGAAACCAGCCCAAGAAACCACTCCATGTAGTAGAGAAAATGTTTCCCTTGTAGGGAAACCAACTTTAAACAACATTATACAGTGTGGAAAATAAAAAGACGAGAAATAGACCATAACTAGACCATAACAGAGAATAGTGACAAGTGGGAATCATGAGATCAAGCTTGCTGCTTCTTATCATCCTACAACGACTGTTGAGGCGGCTCTTCCTCGATGAGGCACCTGTACTCGGAGATGTTGTCCTCATGCTTGGACAGCTGGGCGTCCAACGCCAAAGAGGAGGTCGAGCGAGAACCTATCTCGGATTCCTTGTCGTATTTATCAAAGCTGCAACTGTCATCACTATTCGAGGTGTCCTCAGCTAACTTAACCGGCAGTGCCACCATTTTGCGCAGAAGATTGAGGGAGGCAGGAGACAATGGACTTGCGCATTCGCTTCCTGGAGCGTGAGCCAGATGGGCCGGGTGAGGCTTCAGGAAGGTGCATGGATAAATGAGAAGAGAGGCTATGAGGATCCCAGATCTCAGGTGCAACCAAATTCAAAAAAAAGTCCACAGTTCTCCCATCCATGGCGTGAATGGGTGGATGGGATGGGGAGCCACGACCACCACCTCTGCGGCATCGCATACGGTGGCGTCGTGGCATGGCAGAAGTTGAGCTGCAAGATTGCGAAGGAAGCGAAGGAGATGGACAGGCTACATGACAGAGAGAAGTTTGGCACAATTGGGCTAAGAGATGGTGCAGTGCCACGACAAGAGCGGAATTTCCGCAGGAGATGATAGAGCCAACACTGAGAATAACATAAATGCTAAGGGATAATGTCCGAGGAACATCGCCATTGTCCATATATGGCAGAGGGTGGAGTAAATTCACAGAGGGTGGAGTGAATGCGCAGAGGATGGAGTAAATTCTCAACTAATGTAGATAGGACGCGAAAGACAGAGCATGGATGGCAGAGTAAATAGCACCCATGCCACAGTTATTAACATCCACGTCGGGGCCATGTGCCTCCTCATGACGAGGACGACTGCCAGGTGGCTGTTGGATGGGTCTCTAAAGAACACCCACATCTGTGGTATGATTGCCTTTGAGCACCAATTGGGTGCAGGTTGTGCGAAGTGCTTCATCATTAAGACTTTGGAGCCTGCCAGAGAGAAGAGGAGCGTTATGATCCACACCCTTGTTGGCCAGGAGATCCGCGACTGCATTGAATGATCTGCGTATATGTTTGAAAGAGATGGCTTTATGGAGATGCAGCCATTGCTCAAGAATTTCAAATCGAGCAGCAGTCTCCAGCTCTTGGAGAGTTTGGTGGAAGAGGAGCCAAGGAGGAGACGATGAGCGATGTTAATAATGACTTGAGAATCTCCTTCAACTTCAAGAGGGAAGAGATTGTTATCATGAGCTAGAAATAGACCTTCCATGAGACCTTCCAATTCAACAGAGTTTTTGGTGTCCCAACCTATGGAGCCAAGATAAATCAAAATGAGCTCTCCCTCAGAGTTTCTGATGACACCCCCAAGGCCTGCATCCCCTGGATTGCCTTTGGAGGCTCTGTCAAAGTTAAGTTTGAAGAGGACTTGCGAAGGAGGGCTCCAATAGCAGGGAGAGATGGGAGAATGGTTTGAAGGGGGCCCATCAACAGAGTGGTGGGGATGGAGAGGTTCCATTTAGCCCAAATGATGCTCTCAGGGGGTTGAGAGGGGAAGTCAGTGTCCTTCCATTGATGCAAAGCAAGGATTTCCTTAATATTGCTACATATAATGGTCCATAAAATTTCTTGAGGATTAACTTGATCTCTGAAGATGCGTCTATTTCTCTCTTTCCATATCGTCCAGAGGAGTCGTCCCGGGAGGATAGCCCAAAGAGAGTTGAGGAGATTGTTGATGAAAGGAGAGGTCTGTCAGAGTCGAATGGAGCAGATGATGTCCCCTTTTTTCCTATCAGTTCTTCTCCAGAGGATAGCTATGTTGTCCTAGAGAAAGCTTGCCAGGGGGAAAGTATCCAAGATATGCTCGATGTTTTCCTCTGAAATTTGGCAATTCGGATAACGTGAGGGGCCTATGAAGCCCTTTTTCAGAAGTTTATCCCATGTTAGTATACGCCGTTTACTGAGCAACCATAAGAAGGTGGAGATTTTGGGCCATATTCTAGGATTCCAGATCTAAGTCTAGATGGCATCTTAGGGAGTCGGATCATTGGGGAGGAGCAAGTGGTAAGCTTCTTTGGTGGTAAAGGTGCCTTGCATGGAGTACCCCCATCTTAGGATGTCCTCTCCTTCCATGAATTGTATTTTCCTTTTGTGAAGCTCCTTATTGATATCCTCATAAGATTCCTGGTGCCAATTGTCCTGCCAGCTCTCAGCGGGAAGCCATTGTCGGTAACCATTGTTGAGAGGGGTGGCCCAAAAGTGTTTAATTTGATTATTCTCCATTCCTTGGAGGATGGATTGCCATCGTGGTGTTTGGAACAACGTGGCAAGCTTGGGCAGTTGTTGCCATGAGTCCTCCCACAGCCGAGCACGAGAGCCTGAGCGAATTTCCCAGAAGCTGTGTTCCTGGATGATGGATCTATGCTGCTTAGCTACTTTCCAGATTTGGGAACCCGCCTCTTCTGAGTTGAATCTAATCATTTCCTGAGGAGGCCAGTTTCTTGCATATTTGGAGACCCATAACTGAGCCCAAGGAGCAGTTGGATTGGAGACCCATTTCCACCATGACTGCATTGCTATGACTAGGGTCTTTAAGCTCAAGACCTCCATAATTTTTAGGGACGCGGACCTCTGCCCATTTTACAAGAGCCCATTTCTTGTTGTCTTTCTTGCTTCCCAAGAGAAAGTTTCTTTGTAGGTTACAGATTGACTTGAGAACCCATTTGGGAGAAGCCAGAACAGAGAATAAGTATAAGGGCATGGATTGGAGGACAGATTTGATCAGAACGAGGCGCCCAACAATGTTGAGAGTGTGATGAGTCCAGAGGGAGAGTCTAGCTTCTAATTTTTCCAGAAATTCCTACCAGGAAGAATGCTTGATGGCAGAGAGAGTCAACGAGGGGAGCTCCTAGGTATTTAGAGGGAAGTGAGGATATGGAGAAGCCTAGGATCCTAGCTATATTGCGTTGAGTTATGGCCGGGGTGTTAAAGAATAAAATACGAGATTTCTCAATATTGATGATGGTTCTCGCAACATCAGAGAAGCAATCAAGAATGGATTTTAAGGAGCATGCTTCTTGGACAGATGGATGGCCAAACAACATATTATCATCCACAAATTGTTGATGTGAGATGGGGGTATTGCGGTGGATAGATAATCCCTTGAGAGAGTTGGAGTTGATGACTTGGCGAATGAGCCTCCCTAATCCTTTTGCCATGAGAACAAAAATGAAGGGTGATAACGAATCGCCTTGACGAATTCCTCTTGAGGGAGAAAAAGGGGGGAGGAGGAATAATTGACCAGAATTGAGAAAAAAGGGGAGGAGATAAGGCTCATTATCCATCTAACCCAAGTTGGACTGAAACCAAATGCTAAGAGCATTTGTTGGATGTAATTCCACCTGAGTTTGTCAAAAGCTTTTAAGAGATCAATTTTGAGGAGCATACCTGGAATTTTCTCAGTTTTCAACAAGTGAGTGACTTCATGTGTGAGAATGATGTTGTCCAGAATTTGGCGTCCCTCCACATAGCATGTTTGTTCAGGAGATACCAGCAGCAGGAGAAGGGGTTTGAGCCTATTGGCAATCACTTTGGAGATGAGTTTGTATATGACATTGCAGAGTGCAAGTGGTCTATATTTGTTGGGGGTGGTTGCATGCTCCTCCTTGGGGATGAAAGTGAGGAAGGTGGCATTGAGGGCTGGGAGGATCCAGTGCATGCAACGAGATTCCTTAACCAATTCCCAGACTTCCAGCTTAATATTCTCCCAGAAGAAATGAAAGAAGTTGGAGGTAAATCCATCCGGACTAGGTGCTTTCCTGTCTTTGAGTTGCAACATGGCCTGATCAACCTCTTGCAGCAGGATCGGTCTCAATAGAATTTGGTTATGTTCCTCCGTAATGAGTTTAGGGATCTGCTTAGTGATTTTGTTGATTGCAGGTTGACGCTTAGCGTTGGGTTCTCTGAGAGTGTCCTTGAAGTAGCTTAAAATTTCTTGCTCAATATCTTCATGAGCTTCTAGGTTATCTCCTTGGTCATTTTTTAGGACAGAAATACGGTTGATCATTCTTCTCTGGATGGTGGAGCGGTGGAAGAATTTGGTGTTTTTTCCTCTTCTTTGAGCCATCGGATTCTGGATTTTTGCTTCCAGAGGATTTCTTCCTGAATTCTTCGGTCTTCTAAATGACTCATTAGATCCTGTTCCTAAAGGGCCCTTTCCTCAGTGTGCCCTTCGTGGATGATAAGTTGCTGAAGTTTGGCCATTTTGTTTTCCAACTCCCTTTGACTTTTAAAGATATTGTTGAAAGATGTCTGGTTCCAGAGTTTTAGGTGATTTTTAAGGATCTTCAAGTTTTGCTGAAATTGGAACATTTTGGAGCCCTCCAAGAGGGGGGGTGATGCTACTCCACTAGGCTGTGACCATTTCTTTGAAGCCGGGGTGAGAGAGACAAAACTTCTCAAAGAAAAAAGGCTTATTACTTGAAGCCCTAGGCCTGACCATTGCAGTTGTATGGGCCAATGATCAGAACCTGAAGCTGGGAGGATGATTGAGAAGATGTCGCCTCCCAAATGGATTGAGTTGTTCGTGATTAGGAAACGGTCCATTCTCGAGGCAATTTGCTGAGCTCCTCGACGGTTGTTCCAAGTGTGGAGGCCATTTGAAGTTTGCAGGTCTATCAACTGATTTCGTTGAATGAAGTCCTTGAATCTGAGGTTGTTTGCTTCAAGTCTGGATCTACCTGCTTTCTTTTCATCCAGATTGGTGATCATATTGAAGTCTCCTCCCAAAATCCAAAGGGGTTGAGATCGATGCGAGTTGAGGAGCTCAATATAGTTCAAGATTTCAATTTTCTGGGCAATGGGTTGGGGGAAATAGACATTGGTGAGATGGACATGGATGTTGGTACCGATCATATGAAAAGCGACTTGAATGAGGTTATGCGAAGCATGGAGGTCGGTCAAGGAGATGATAAGAGGATTCCAAGCTATGGCCGGGCCTCTTGAGGCTCCAATGGCATCAACTGCAACTGTATGGCATCCTGGCTAAAGCCTGGATATAATGGAATTCAGATTGGTACTAGTACATTTGGTTTCTTGCATGAAGAAGATGGTTGGTTTATCATGCTTGATTCTATTTTTTATCATTCGGTGCTTTGAAGGGCTATTGAGCCCTCGAATATTCCAAGATATGAGCTTCATTGAGAACTATGAGGGATGATCGTATAGAACTTGGTCAGCTTGGGATATCGTCCCGATTCCACTAATTCCGAGCAGGATGAAGCGTTGTAGATCTATACGTCAGCCTCTTTTCCTTGATTCTCTCAATATCTTTGATGTATCCAATTGGGTACCTCCTTGTATACTAAGGGATGGAAGCTGTTGTGCTCTGGAGAGGACGTTCGCTAGGCATTCAATCTGCCGGGCTAGGATCGTGTTATATTCACGATTTTTGCAGGCTATTTCCATTCCTAGGATGTTAAGGTCGTCGAAATCTATGCTTTCAGGTTCTTCTTTAATATGGGTGGGCTTGTCCAGATCTATTGTCTTGCCATGGTTGTCCTGCTGGCTTTGGTTTGGCTGAGTGTCTTCCTGCATGTGAGCTGGTTGCTCTTGAATCTGATTATCTATTTTCTCCTTCTTCTTAACCTCCTTCTCTTTGATCTTGTCTTTATTGTATTTGTTACTAGGCTGAGCTTTGGATCGATCATCATTTTGCAGGGACGAGGTGGAGGGATTAAAGGGTGATGAGTGGGAGTGAATGGGGTTGGGGAGGGGAATGATGACAGGTAGGGTTGACTCAGGGGTAATGGAGGTGGTACCTTCCATCATTGTTTGACTGGCTAGAATGTCAAATCTGTTACTAGTAGCTGGTTTGGAGGCTTTGGGGGTTGAAGCGGGTTTTATAGCATGCCTTTTGCAGTTGGAGACTTTGGTGAAGCCATCAGGATCAGTGTTATCAAAGGCTGGGGTAGATTTCAGAGGTTGGTTGAGTGGACAATCATGAAAGAGATGCACATGTTCATGGAATTTGCGGCAGCGGAATGGCACATGTTTGTAATCAATTGATTGGACCCATTCAAAATCATCATGAAAAAGACTTTTAGATTCCGGGAGAGCTTTGGCATGATTCATATAGACACAGATCCTGGCATAGACCGTGTAGCGTTGAGTTTGGTTTCCTTGACGATTTTGATGAACTCTCCAAGGTGATTGCCTATCTCTTTGAGGGATAGCTCATCCCAGTAATCTTGGGGGAGGGAGTACAACTTGATCCAAATAGAAGCCCAGTTGAAATTCTCTTTGTCGGGGTTTAATCTCTCAATCCAATTCCTTAGATAGAGGCCTGCCGAATTAAAGAAATAAGGACCTCCATCCATAATGCGGTTTTTGTCCTCTATGTAGGTTAATATGATGTTGAAGAAACCCTTGGGTCCAAGCTGGAGCAAGATTTTTCCATTGGGCTTCCATTTGGAGGTGATCCAACCGTAGAGAGCTTTCTTAGTGGGCCAAAAACCGATGTAATTCCCAATGAAGGCATGGTCTTTCATAAACTGTATTCTACCATTGATACGGTGGGCAGGTAGATAGATCTTGGGTCTGTCAGCTACAATAGAGATGCAGGTGGAGGAAGAGGCTTTTGTCTGCCCATTTTTGTCCTTTTCCTCTTCTCACTGAGTACCAGGGGTTACTGCAGGGTTAGAGTTTTCTGCCGTTTCATTGAGAGGCCCAAAATCAGTACGCACGGCTTCATTAACAACAATAGAGCTTCCAACGGGGGTGGGGGTGGCGGGGGTAGTGCCTCCCCCCCTTCAAGAACCATCATTCCTCTTACGTGTTGATCAGCAGTTGTCATTGATGTCAACCCAAGCAGCACCAAGGGCTACCCCAATATTGCATGGGAATTTTGACTTACCAAATTACTATATTCTAGGTCAAGAAAGCTTTTGATGGTTTCTACTTGTTGAGATGTTTCCGTTGATATATGGCACGCCACGTAATTCTTCATGGTTTGAGAGATATTCATGTTTGAAGTTTGTAACCCCAGTTAGTGAGCTAAAATCCGATGGGGTTGTGGCATGGGTCATTGAAAAGTCAATAATTAATGATTTTTAAGCTCCTAAAATTCCTCCCACGTTCACTTTTTGAAGCCTCTCTCAACCTAAGCATTTATATAAATTGTGATCCTCATATCCTCCTTATGTAGGGATTTCGCTATCTAAAACAGGTCATCGTGGCATTTTCTCTCTAACGTTTTTTCTACAATGGTTCAAAAGCTAAAATTTTTATGAGGCAAAGCCTAAATCCTGAGGAAGCTCCTGTAAAAATTTCAGATCAAGGTGCATAATATTTTCGGAGATACGATCTGTGGAAGTTAGTGTTTTTGCAGGCTCCTGAAATTCATCTCAAAGAAGTGACCTTGGGAAAATCGTCATAACTCTCTCTCTGAGTATCGGATTGGAATTCTGTAAAAAGTGGCAGATAGTGCACGAACTGTAGTTTTTGTTCTATCAATTTCAAAGCCTAATAAAGAAACAGTGACACGTGGCACGCCGTACAAGTTTACTCTACTGAAACAGTCCATAATTAGGGAATTGTGAGAGATTGGGCATAACTCTCCCTTGAAGAATCAAAATTGGGTCATAACTGTGGCATTGGAAATAAGACTCAGAGGAATACTACAGGGCTGAAAATCACATATTAGGGATCTGAAATAACATAGATACACCATACTCAATATCAAGCTCCTAGAAGGAAAGAAAAAGCTAGATCATGTGTTGTCAAGGGCTGCAAAAGACCAGACTTTCTAGGGCAACAAATCAAAGCAAGGTGCAACAGAGGGTAGCATGACAAGAGCATCAATCAAGGTGAAAAACAATAGCAAGAAGTTCATCACATGTAGTCTTCAAGTGGGTAGCACTGCATACAATCACTGTAAAGGTATCATTGTACTAAGTCATTGTAAATACATTATTGTAAAAATTGTACTAGTGTCTATCTGCCAAGAGTTGAAGAGGTAGTGTCGAGAGGTCTAGGATCATCATTAGGTGGTTGTGTCATAGTTGGGGTTATGGTCTAGTGTGTCTTCTTCTTCTACATCATTCCATATCATTGTAAAGTGGACCATTTTCCTTAGTATGTCCATTCCTCTTTTATTCTTCTATAGGGTGGTAGGGTGGTGCTAGGCTGGTGCATGAAGTCACCAATAGGTTCAAGCCTGTGAAAACTTCAGGGTGGTAGGGTGGTGCTAGGGTGAGTTGTAGCTCATTGGGTGTTGGGGCATCCGTTTAGTTGACTACTGAAGAATCTTGGGCGTTGGAGCATCCATCCAGTGGGAGCTGGAGAAGAATGATTTTATAGATTCTAGGAAGTTGGAGCTTTATTTTCAAGTGGATTTGAATATTAAAGAATTATTAGAAAATCATTAGGGGGTTTTTGTCTCGGAGCGGGTTTCCACCTTAAAAACTATGTGCATTTGTGTTCCTTTTGTTTACTGCTATCGTTGTACAAACACTGATAATAATTGAAGATTAACTAATGCTCTAATTGAAAGGAATATTGATTCACCCCCCCTCTCAGTATTTCCAACAATTGGAATCAGAGCTTGGTTCCTTCAATAGCAGTTTAACAGCGAGAAGGAGGTCATGGAGCATACCAAGAATGGTGTACCTCTGTTCAATGACAATAATTATGCACTCTGGAAAGGAAGAATGGAGGTCTATCTCTTGGCGCGAGGTTACGAAGTATGAGACACTGTTCAAAATGGATTTACATCAACCGCGGATGAACAAGGTAAGAAGAATTTGGTAAATGATGCAAAAGCAAAGAATATTATTATCAGTGGACTTATTGAATTTTCTTATCATAAGGTGTTGAGTTGTAAAATCGCCAAAAATGTATGGGACAAGCTTGAGAATATATATGCAGGTGACTCAAATGCCAAAGAAACAAAGCTTCAAATCTATAGAGCAAAATTTGAGCAACTTAGAATGAAAGAAGATTGCAACATTGCTGCATACTTCCAATACGTTGATGAAATAACCAATACTTTGGAAGGATTGGGAGAGCCAGTTGATGAGAAGACTATTATACGAAAGATTCTTTGAACGTTACCAAGGAGATTCAACCCAAAGGTATCGATCTTAGAATACAGTGCAAATATGAACAAACTCAACAAAGAGGAATTACATTTGGTTCTCATAGCATATGAAATGAGACTTGATGAAGAATATGGTACTTCACATCTAGAAATTTCATTCGTTGCATCTAAGAAAACCAATAAGGACAAACAACCTTCAATTGAAAAGACATGCACCTACAAGTGTGAAGAAAAGGGAGATGATGAAAAAGGTCTTTCAGATATGCTTACTTTACGAGAAAATTAAAGATAGGTAAGAGAAAATTCAAAGGTAAACTTCCATTGATATGTTTCGGCTGTGGTGAGGTTGGGCATTTCGCATCAAAATGTCCGAACATAAGTGATGGCAACTCAAAAGGAAAGAAAGGCTTTAATAAATTCAACAAGCAAGGATCCAAAAGGAACTTTCTCTCTAAAGAAGATAGCTCATCATCCGATGAAGACAATGACAATGAAGAAGAATCTAATGAGAGATTATTGTTTATGGCCAAGCACAATAAACAAGAGGTATCAAACAACGAAGAAGAAGGGTTGACCATAGAAGAATTTTCTAAGGAAGAAATCAAGCTTATAAAAGAGCTCAAGGTTGAGAAGGTCTGTTCCAATACTCTTGAAGAAGAAGTTCAGGGTCTCAAAATTGAAGTTGAAGAACACAAATGCATTGAAAGTCACTTCAAAAGAAGTTGGAAGAAAGCAACCACGAAAGGGAAGAATTAGAAGTCAAAGTAGTCTCGCTGCATAAGGAAGTGAAGAAGGGAAAAACTATCCAACTATGCCAATAGCTCAAGGGCATTGGAAGAACTCATCAACAATCAATGATCTTACAATGACAAAACTAGCCTCGGTTACAAAGAAGAAGAAGAAGGCTCTTCTACAACAAAATACAATGAACCTATGAGATATGACATGCATGTAGACTTCATTGGACAAGATTTGCAAGAACAGCCTTGGAAGACAATTCCTCGATGAAGATTTCCATCCAGGCACCAACATATTTTTTATGGCTATTGTTATTCATGTGGAAAATTTGGTCATAAAGTTGTAGAATGTCGCACGTACCCTAGGAACCAATACAATTCCACGAGATTTGTCAAATATGAACCTCTCAGGGCTTAGCGAAACATCAATAGATTTGAACATTTAAGAAATAATATTGAATGTTACAAATGTCGAAACTTTGGACACATAGCCAGAGACTGCAGGCTTGAAAATCCTCCAGAAGAATCTTCGAAGCCACAGAACGAACGAACATGGAAAAAGAAGAAGACTGATAATTGTGCTCTCGCTCTCAAGGCTCAAAACAACAAAGATGTGTGGTATGTTGATAGCGGTTGCTCAACACATATCACTGGAGATAGAAAGAATTGTGTATCTCTGAAAGAGAAGAAGGATGGAACTGTGTCCTTTGGAAATGATGGATCTTCAAATGTTATAAGATCAGGTACCGTCACTCTCGGAAGCAAAGATGCTCTAGCCAAGAATTTTCTATTGGTTGAAAACATGAATCACAATTTGCTCACTGTTGGACAAATGTGTGATTAAGGATACACAATACTATTCAACTCCACAAAATGTGAAATTAAGAAAAACATGTATGGTGAAATTGTGGCTCCAGCAAGTCGAGCTCCAAACAACATATATGTTATGGATGAAGCAACTAAAGCACGTCTACTAGCGAAAGAGGATGATATAATATTTGGTAGCAATGATGATCGACTAAGTAAGAAGTTTGCTACAAAGATGCAAAGTGATTTTGAGATGTCTTTACTTGGTGAGCTGACATACTTCTTAGGGCTTCAAATATCTCAACAAGATAAATGAATATTTATATGTCAAGCCAAGTACATCAAGGAAATGCTCAAGAAATTCAAAATGGAAGATTTCAAACCCATCCTTACTCCGATGGTAACAGGTTGCAAATTGAGCATAGACGACTCATCTAAGGATGTGGATCAAAGGTTGTACAGATCTATGATTAGTAGTATTCTATATGTAACAGCCTCCCGGCCAGATGTTATGCAAGCAGTTGGACAAGTAGCAAGATCCAAGCAGCACCAAAAGAATCACATATTATTGCCATCAAAATAATTCTTCGATATTTAAAGGGAACAACAGAATATGGCTTGTGGTATCCCAAGGGTAACAATCTCATTATTCATGCCTTTACAGATGCAGATTGGGCAGGAAGCGTGGATGATCGTGAGAGTACTCGTGAAGCATTGGAATATCTTCACCAGAAGCTTGGGATTCTCCTAAGTTCACATTAGATTTTCCTTATTCAGAATATAAAGGGGGAGTGGAAGTGTGTACAGGTCCGCAGGATGGTTGTGTGTCAGGGGGAGTGGAAGTGTGTACAGGTCCGCAAAATGGTTGTCTGTCAGGGGGAGTTACCCTTTGCCATTGATGTCAAAGGGGGAGAGAATGTTGTAGGAAGAGATGTCATGATCGCAGGGGGAGTACTTGTGTTGCCATCAATGCCATAGGGGGAGATTGTTGATCAGTGGTTGTCATTGATGTCAACCAAAGCAGCACCAAGGGCTACCCCAATATTGCATGGGAATTTTGACCTACCAAATTACTATATTCTGGGCCAAGAATGCTTTAGATGGTTTCTACTTGTTGAGATGTTTTCGTTGATATATGGCATGCCACGTAATTCTTCACGATTTGAGAGATATTCATGTTTGAAGTTTGTAACCCAAGTTAGTGGGCTAAAACTCCATGGGGTTGTGGCATGGGTCATTGAAAATTCAATAATTAATATTTTTTAAGCTCCTAAAATCCCTCCCACGTTCACTTATTGAAGCCTCTCTCAACCTAAGCATTTATATAAATTGTGATCCTCATATCTTCATGTAGGGATTTCGTTATCTGAAACAGGTCATCGTGGTATTTTCGCTCTAATTTTTTTTCTACGAAGGTTCAGAAGCTGAAATTTTTATGAGGCGAAGGAGAAATCCTAAGGAAGTTCCTGTAAAAATTTCAGATCAAGGTGCGCAATATTTTCAGAGATATGATCTGTGGAAGTCAGTGTTTTTGCAGGCTCCTTAAATTCATCTCAAAGAAGCGACCTTGGGAAAATCGTCTCAACTCTCTCTCTGAGTATCAGATTGGAATTATGTAAAAAGTGGAAGATAGTGCATGGACTGTAGTTTTCGTTGTATCAATTTCAGAGCCGAATGAAGAAAAAAATGACATGTGGCACGTCGTACAAGTTCGCTTTACTGAAACAATCCATAATTAGGGCATTATGAGAGATTGAGCATAACTCTCTCTTGAAGAATCCAAATTGGGTCAGAACTGTGGCATTGGAAAGAAGACTCAGGGGACTACTATAGGGCAGAAAATAACATATTGGGGATATGAAATAACAGAGATACACCAGATTCAATATCAAGCTCCTAGAAGGAAAGAAAAATCTAGGTCATGTGTTGTAAAGGGCTACAAAGGACCATACTTTCTAGGGTAGAAAATCAAAGCAAGGTGCAGCAGAGGGCAACATGAAAAGAGCAACAATCAAGGTGCAGAACAACAACAAGAAGTTCATCACATGAAGTCTTCAAGTGGGCACCACTGCATACAATCACTGTAAATGTATCATTGTACTAAGTCATTGTAAATACATTATTGTAAAAATTGTACTAGTGTCTATTTGCCAAGAGTTGAAGAGGTAGTGTCGGGAGGTCTAGGATCATCATTAGGTGGTTGTGTCCTAGTTGGGGTTATGGTCTAGTGTGTCTTCTTCTTCTACATCATTCTATATCATTGTAAAGTGGACCATTTTCCCTAGTACGAGAGTCCATTCTTCTTTTATTATTCTATAGGGTGGTAGGGTGGTGCTAGGCTAGTGCATGAATTCACCAATAGGTTCAAGCATGTGAAAACTTCAGGGTGGTAGGGTGGTGTTAGGGTGAGTTATAGCTCATTGGGTGTTGGGGCATCCATTCAGAGGACTACTGAAGAATCTCGGGCGTTGGAACATCCATCCAGTGGGAGCTAGAGAAGAATGCTTTTTTAGATTCTAGGAAGTTGGATCTTTATTTTCAATTGGAGTTGAATATTAAAGAATTATTAGAAAAACATTAGGTGGTTTTTGTCCCGGAGTGGGTTTCCACCTTAAAAACTGTGTGCATTTGTGTTCCTTTTGTTTACTTCTATCATTGTACAAACACTGATAATAATTGAAGATTAACTAATGCTCTAATTGAAAGGAATACTGATTCACTCCCCCCTCTCAGTATTTCCAACAATTGGAATCGGAGTTTGGTTCCTTCAATAGCAGTTTAACAGCTGGAAGGAGGTCATGGAGCATACCAAGGATGGTGTACCTCTGTTCAATGAAAATAATTATGCACTCTAGAAAGGAAGAATGGAGGTCTATCTCTTGGCGCAAGGTTACTAAGTTCTCAAATTGGAGCAAGGAGAAGGAGGGAAGAGTTGCCACAATATCCATAAAAAGTTTCACCTCCTATTGTACCTGAGGCTTCAACGAGCATGTCACATGTAAGAGAGCCTGGAAGTATGTTAGAGGATGTGAAGGATTTTAGGAAGGCTTTATTTGACATGGCAGAAATGGTGAAAGTCCTCTATGAAGAGAGGAACACCAGACTGTAGGGTGAAAGCTCTAGACCTCCAATAGGAGAGTGTTCTTCGGGAGGAGGAGCTAATGATAATGGTGATAAACCACCATCTTCTCCACCCTCATCATCCTTTTCCACAACAACTCTTATACAAGAGGATAGTGCTAAACGTCCCTCAGAGAATGAAGATGGCCTAGTTTGCACCTTTTGTCCACATGATGATGAGGATGAGGTTCTATCAACACCAAAGTCCAAAGCGCTGAAAGAAGAAAGAACAAGAGTCCAAGAGGACACCTCAAGAATAAGGAAAGAGTTTAAGAGCATATTTGTCCCTTAGTCGAAAGATGAGGAAAATGGTAAGAATTTACATGCAGTTTCTTTACATGAAAATTTTGATTTAAGCTCTTTTGCAACCTTTGAAAATCATAGCAAAGGCATAGGAACAAAGCTCTTTTCCAATATGGGTTTCAAGGGAGGAGGCCTTGGAGTGAACAATCAAGGCATTAGCCATCCAATTGAGACAAAGGAGAGACCTCAATATGAAGGTTTGGGCTATGTCAAAAATGAAGAATGGTCTTCCAGCGATAGCTCTTCGGTATCTTGTTCTTTTTTTCATAAGAGAGGACATGAGGAGGAAAAATGTTGGGATTTGCATCCGGAATTGGTACCATCTTGGTTTCTAAAGAAAAAGGAGTACATGAAGTGCAAAACATCTCCAAAGAGAGATGAGCAAGTTGAAGAAGAGACTAAGATAAGTTCTTCTTGTCATTCAAGTTCCTCGCATAAAAAGCATAAGCCAAAGGACAACCATGAGAGGTATAAGCATCCTGATTATTAATCAAAGGCTTTTTATGATGACATACCACATGATGATTTGAATAACATGTTTTGGAATCTTTTTCTGTGCACTTTATGTCATGCATATAACCATTGCGTAGCTAAGTGCCACAAAAAAAAAGAATTAGTCAAGAAGATGAACATGTTAGTTGGAATTGATACAAAGAAGGGAAATTCTCATCCAAGTTTAAATACATTTGTACCAAGAGAGGCTCACAAAAAATTTTGCACTCATTGCAATATCAGTGGGCATTGGGTCAAGAAGTGTTGGAAATTGCATCTGCAACTTCATCCTAACAAGGGATAGCAAGTCATGCAACCACTTGAAGAGGAAGCAACAAAGGAAAAAGTGGCACAAATTGCAACCATCCATGAAGTGACTCACGAAGGAAAACAAGTTCAAGTAGAGGGTTCATTCACCTGGTTGGGTGGGAAATGGACGGACTACTTGTTTAGTTGAATATCATAAATCTTTGTAAAGCACTTTTTGCATATTCCCATAGTTGGGCATTTTGAAAAAGTGATGTTTGTGAATAAATAACTTATATGCAACAATGATTTCTTTGGCATTGTTATGTTATTTTGGCTTGATGATGAGTAATTTTGTATGGGAATTTGGGAGTCAAATTTATCCCATATTGTAAAATGTATTTCTATTTGTGGACATTTTAGTAAGCATTATAAGCTTTGGGATGAGTATTTGAAGAACATTCAATATGTTACAAATGTGTCAAGCACTCATTTACACAAGCATTTACCATGTGAAGCTTGTTTGGGTTATTTTCCAAAGTCTTTTTGGATTTTATCCTTGGTAAAGATTTTGCAGCAAGAATGTTCTCTTTGTGACATTGGCATACATCAGATGTCAAAAATGCAAAGTGCAAAATATCAAAGCAAGGCCAAAAGTTGTTGAACAATGGAATCACTTGACCATATCTTCCCCCATGCAGTGAACCTATGGTTTTGGTGCCCAAGAAGAATGGAAAACATTTTATTGTGAGGGACAAAAGGAGTGGCTTTCATCAAAGAAGAGTTGTTGAAGGAGGTATGTGGAATACGCCATTTAACATCAAACAAGGTTCGTTTGAATGGCTTATTATGTTTTATGGTCTTTTCCATACTCCTACTACTTTCATGCATAAGAAGAATGATGAATTGGAGCCATTTCTCGATGTGATAGTCCACTTGTATGACACTATCATTTTTAGAAAAATTCTTTATGAACATGTCATGTATAAGAGAAAAATACTTGATATCGTAAGGCATGAACATTTGTTTTTGAAGATTCCAAAGTATGAGTTGGGTAAAACTTCTTTGATGTACTTGGGCTATAATGTTGAAGGAGGTAAGTTTAAGGTAGACCTCTCCAAGTTTGACACCATTGTGGATTGGTCGACGCCCAAGATGGTAATCTCGATAAGAGGTTTTTTGGGAGCAGCCCAATGTTGGATGAAAATTTTGTTAATATTTCTTTTATTTTAGCTTGTTGGCATGCATTGACAGGTGTGCAAAAGTTCTTTTAGTGGGGAGGAAAACAACAAGAGGCATGTGATTCTTTGAAGCAAAAGCTCCTTTCAACTCTTTTAAAATTGGAAAGATCATTTGAGTTTCAGGTTGATGCAAGCAACTTTGCCATTTCATTTTATTCATAAAATGTTAATGGTGCAATGATTAAGTTGCAGCGATTAAGGCACTTTCATCTGATGGGTGTTCGTCAACAATTCCACTTGGTCAAAAGGTATAAGAGAGGTATAATTGACAAGTTTGTGGATATGCCTTCTTGGCCTGTTATTTGTGTAACTATTGTACTCCAGCATCATTTTGTTTTACATGAAAGTTATGTTCAAAAATATGCATACTTTCAAGATGTACATTCAAGCTTGAGTCAAGTAAACCAAGTAGTGGGATTTGTCTACCATTTGCATCATAATTTGTTGTGTCATCTTGGTAAGAAGGATGTTGCTTTTGATGGCGACATGGACAAACCCAAGAAATTCAATGAACAAGATGATTTCATTGAAGTTGCTAATGTTTGCAATAAGATGTTTTAGAGCTCTAACATGTTGCCTTTAAAAATGGGTAAACAAGATGTGAGAAATTTGCAGCAGTCCACATCACTGTTGAATAATGATGGGAACAAGATGCCAGTGTTGAATGGTGAAAAAAATCAAAGAACAAGCACCAAGGAAATATGACAAAGAAGGCATAGGTTCCACAAGTACTTCTTTTGGGTTTCAAAATGGTACATGGAAATGGTGAAAACACTTGGTCAAAAGTCGATGCAAGTACAAGGCAAGACAAGCTAAAAATCTCCATGTTGATAGTGTTCGAGGTGAGGAAGTTTTCAAATGATTCAAGTTTCCTTTGATTGATGACCGAGGTGGGAACAAGTTTGTTTCTTCAAGGAAAGTTTGTTCTTCTGCAAATTTTGGGAAATTGCAGCATGATGGTATCTACTACAACAAGACAAGGTCTCCAGAATCAAGGAAAAAGATCAGTTTTTATGAAAATTTCAAATTGTTGAATTTAGGAAAATTCCAGTGGATTGAGACTAGAAGGGTGAGGGAATTGTAACCTCATCTGAATGTTCAGTAATGAAAGAGATTTTGGGGTCCAAAAGCTTCCAGTGGAGAGGTGTGATCAAGTGCTCAAAATTATGCTCAAAAATCAAAGTTGTCGGATAGGCGTGGAACCTGAATGACCACGTATATCTCGTTGTTCTGAATCTGGCGCAACGCATTTCGCGAAAAACCGACACCGTATGCTCCCAGAAATGCGTTCTATCCACTTTGTCAAACAGGGAAAATTTTGGAAAAAAATTGCAGGGACAACCCAATCTGCAGTCCATACTGTTGACTGGGCATGCACAGTGGTAGGTTGACTAGTCAACAAAATTGTCTTCAGCCTATTGTTTGGTGCCAAGTGGCACGATGGTATTGATTTTTTTGTGGTAGTTTTTGATCGGTGGTTTGGTGGCCAACCATAGGCTGCCACGTGGCAACCCGAGGGTCACCAAAATTTTTGGTTAAGTCTGAATGGAGCAAGCGAGGGTCTAACCTGTGACCACAAAGCAACCAACAACAAGCCATACCATCGCGCTACCGCATATGATTCTTAATAGACTATGGTTCGATTATAGTTTTGTAGTAAGATTGTTTTGGCGTTGTGGGGAGGGGGTCGGGGTCTAGCCCTAGCCCTGGTCGCCGCCAAAGGCAGGACCACGGGCGGGAGGCTAGCCTCGCGCCCCCGCTCATAAACTGTTAACATATAACATCACCGTTGGGTTTGCGGTGTGACCACCATGGAGCCCTAACCGCAGAGCCCTAACCGTTAGGTGGCAAACCGCCAACACTAACCAACCACAACAACATTGTGCCCATGTGCCCACATCTTAGGTTAAGTCTAGTGGTTAGTCCTAACTGTCGGCGCCAATATTTAAAAAAATATTATTGAACCATATTGCATATGGTTAGAAATTTGAATTTTAGGCCAAATTGGGAAAATTAGCGTGGTGACAATTTCGCCCGATTTTCGGCAAAATCGGCACTTAGTTAGCTAGATTCTGGGTGGATTTGTAGGATGGTGCCAGATTTTGGGGGAAATGTGGAACGAATAGTGGAGAAACTAGGGGAAGTCATAACTTCTCCATTTTTTGGCCAAATTCGATGCAGAAAGAGGCCAGACAAATATTTTTGGGCATTTGGGAGCTAATGGAACAAGTTTCAGAGATGTTTGAACATTGTAAAAACATGTGATCACACTTTTGAGCATAATAGAAGATGGCCAAGCCATTGGAAGCTGGATCAAGGAGATGTAGCCCAGGCGGGGTGAACTCCTTCATCATGTGTTATTGTGTGATTGTTTATGGTGATGTTAATGTCTGTTAGATGTTGTGCATTGTTTTATTTATGTAAATTTGCTCATGAAATTCACATAAAAATACTTAAAAACTCATATTAAACTTGTAATCAACCTCTCAATCCTCAAGCACTTTATTTATATTCTAAATTGGACCTTAGCACAATAAAACTAATATTCCCATTCAGATCAATTATAAACCCAAGGGACTAATAAACACAAGAGATTAATACTAAAATTGCAAGGGATTATAAACCCAAGGGTTTAATACTATAAAATCAAGGTATATAAACCCCAATATAAATATTATAAACCCTAAAATAAACATGGTTGACCACCGTTGACCATGGTCAATTTTAATATTGATACAATCTTTGTCACAATATGACATTGGACCATGGTTGACCATGATTGATTTTCATATTGAGACAATCTTTGTCACAAACCGACGTTCAACCATGGTTGATTTTCGTAGTGAGACAATCTTTGTCAGAATGCGACATTGGACCATGGTTGACGATGGTTGTCATAATGTGATGTTGGACCAAGAGACAATATTCGTCACAATGTGACCATGGTTGACCATGGTTGATTTTCATATTGAGACAATCTTGGTCACAATATTAAAATCCCAGGGGATTATAAATCCAAGGGAATAATATTAAATTAAAGACACTTATAAACACAACGGATTAATACTAAAAACCCCAAAACCCAAAGGATAAATATTGTTAATCCAAGGTATATAAACCCTAAGATAAATATTATAAACCCTAAAACAAACATGGTTGAACATGGTTGATTTTCATACTTAGACAATCTTTGTCACAATGTGACCATGGTTATTGATGATTATTGACCATCATTGGCCATGGTTGATTTTTATATCCATACAATCTTTATCACAATGCGACATTACACCATGGTTGACGACGATTGACAATGATTAATCATGGTTAATGAGAGTTTACCATAGTACATTTTCATATTAAGACAATCTTTGTCACAACATGGCGTTGGACCATGGTTGACCATGATTGACCATGGTTGATTTTTATATTAGCCATGATTCACCATGGTTGACCATGAATGACCGTGGTTGATGATGGTTGAGCATGGTTAATTTTCATATTGAGACAATGTGACGTTGGACCATGGTTGACCATGATTTTAAACCCTAGGATTAATATTATAAATCATATGAATAATATTATACCCTAGGAATATGAACCTACAGGTTAAATACTATAAACCCAAGGTACATAGGCCCTATGATAAATAATATAAACCCTAAAGTAAGCATGGTTTACCATTGTTGGCATTCATTGATTTTCATATTGACACAATCTTTGTCACAATGCGATGATGGACCATAGTTGACCATGAGTGATATTCATATTGAGATAATTTTCGTCACAAAGCGGCGTTGGAACATGATTGACCATGGTTAATTTTCACAGTGACACAATCTATGTCAAAATGCGACATTGGACCATGGTTGACCATGGTTGTCATAATGTGACATTGGACCAAGGGACAATCTTCATCATAATGTATCCATGATTATTGACCATGATTAACCATGGTTGAGCATGGTTGATTTTCATATTGAAACAATCTTTGTCACAATGCGACATACAACCATTGTTGACGATCGTTGACTATGGTTGATTCTAATATGAAGACAACCTTTGCCACAATGTGACATTGGACCATGGTTGACCATTGATTGACTATGGTTGAACATGGTTGAGCATGTTTGACCATATTCAACCATGGTTCATCGCGGTTTATGATGGTTGATCATGGTTGACCATATTCAACCATTATTAACAATGACTCTCCTTATTCAACTGTGTATGACCGTGGTTGACCATCGTCTACCATGGTTGTCCATGTCTTAAACCACAAAAGTCAACATAGTCAACCAAAAAAGTGAATATGGTTGACTAATTTTGTAATGTGACATTACGACATTGGAGAAATTTCAATTTAATGTAGCATTATGGCTTTGGATAAATTTGAGTACTATTCTAACATTACAACATGTTTGATTATTAATATTAATAGGAAAATATGTTTGACCGAAGTTGAAGGTTGTTGATTGTCAAACATACTCAAACACACTTGAACAACTACCCACATTATTAAATGTGGTTTACTAGCTTTCACAATGTTGCACTACGACGCTGGATAAATTGCCATTTAATGTAACATTGCAATAATGGTTGCGACATTGCGACAATGTTTGTAAAATTGCAATGTTGGAAACATTTGTGTATGATTCCAACATTGCTATATTACTATAATATTTTTAGTAATATTAATATTGTTATTATTAGACTATTTTAAATCTTGATTGTGTGCAATTAAGGATGACAATAGTTGACAAAGGTTGACAATGAATGGCTTTGGTCAACCATGGTTGACTATGACTAAGTGTGATCATGGTCAATTATTTAAACATAAACTAAAAACGGTGACTTTATTTAGCTATATTTGACTAATGTGGTTGTGGTTGACTAAAATAATTATCTATTATATAATTTATTAATTACATATTGATGCTTTACTTAATATATTAATTAATTAATTAATATTAATATCAATTAACATTAGTATATTAATTTTAATATTTTTAAATAAATGTTTAAATTAATATATCAATATATTAATTAATATTTCAATTCATTAAAATATATTAGTTCATAATTATTATAAATTAATTATAATAATTGTAAAACTATATATGTGTGTATCGTAATTTATTTATAATAATTAATATTATTATAATGTTAATATATTAATTAGTACTAATGTAAATATGGTTAAACTAATGTTTAATGTTATCAAATATTTGGAATTATAAATTAGAAAGAAAATCATGAATTATCTCAATAAATCTTAAAGGGTAGAGCAATGACACTTTTGTTGTCAAGTTTCATTTTTCATTTAGCGTAACTTTTTTTAAAGCTATATATAAACTACACATACTTATTAAATTGATTTCCAAACATACATATTATATTGATTTCCGAAATCACTTTGTTTAGAGAAAACTTATCAACACAATATTTGTGACAATTCAATGGTCATCCATGGACTACTGTTAGCCATGGATGACCATGTTTGATTTTATAAAACATGGTCAACCATGGTTCACCAAATTTGAGCATCATTGACCATAGTTGAGCATAGTTGACAATGATTATTATTATGTTAATATTGTAAATTAAATATTGTTAATAATGTAAATTAAATATTATTAATATTGTTAAATATTAATATAAATATTGTTAATATTAAATATTGATATAAATATTGTTAATTAATATTATAATTTATTATTGCTAATTAACTGTAAATATAAATATAGTTAATTAATATATATTTTTAAATATTGTCAAGTAGTTTGTGTTTTACTTAATTTTTTAATGTAAATATTTATTTAATCCAATATTATGTCATAATGTTCACGTGGTTTTGGATAGATGGTGATTGAGTGTCTTGTTAAGATATTTCTTGATGTGAAGTCATGAGTTCAATTCTCTTTTTCTATTAAAATAATGTATTTGGACATGATGATGAAAATATAGTCCTACCCAACTTGCAAAAAAAAAAAAAAAAAAATTATATAATAACATTTTTTTTCATATAAAGGCCATATCCCGTTACTAGGTTCCAGTTTTCTTCTTAATTCCAGTTTTATTTTTAATCCGTCTAGAGTCTACCATTTTCCATCTGTCCAACTAAAATCATACGACATCTGTCCATCTTATTGTCAGACATTCCATGCATGCAGGATTTCGCTTTTATTATTATGCGGTTAAACCATACTGACTTTCTGTGCATGCAAGATTTCGCTTCTATTATGTGGTTAGACTTTCATGGACTGAGAACTTAATAGCTTAATAGGATATTGGGTGTTCGATAGATTGCACCGGAGTATGCGAGCACAGGAATGCTGAATGAGAATCCCAGCACAGGAATGCTGAATGAGAGAAGTGATGTCTACAGCTTTGCTGTACTTATCATGGAGATTATTTCGGGAAGAAGCCGTGTTGATTATAGCAGACCTGCTGGGGGGTTACAGTATACAGTTCTCTTCTATCCATTGCTCAATTTCTTCGGTACTTCCATTTAACAGAGGCATATCTTTAAGGTCTTGAATTTATTGGTGAATTTCTTCATTACTTTCAATTCATTGGTGAGTTTCTTCATTACTTTCAGTTAAATTTAAGGTCTGAAAGAGGAATGAATCTTTTTGAATTCAAACATTTGCAGGTGAACTTGGTAGAATGGCTGAAAATGGTGGTGGGGAGTCGAAGGTCTGAGGAAGTGGTAGATCCATTGCTCGAGGTTAAACCCTCATCTAGGGCATTGAAACGAGCATCACTGATATCACTGCGTTTCGTGGATCCAGATGCTTCCAAGAGGCCAAAGGTGGGCCATGTCATACACATGGTGGAGGCAGACGAATTCCCCTTTCGTGATGTATGTTTTTTTCTTTGAAACAATAACCATTGTCGCCACAGAGTATCAATAAAAATCTAAATAAATATATCAATGAGAAAAGTATCAGTTACAGTGTTTGTTTATATATAAACCAGCTGATATATATGTATACACAGATATTTAAATGGTGTATACAGTATATCTATACTTGTTTACTTGTATTAATACTCTGTTCCCCGATGCTTATTATTGTCATTGCAGACATGCCAGAGTAATATAATCTGAAACTTGGAGTTTGGAGGATCGTCTCCCAGGGCGTCAGGCTACTGCCGAACAATGCAATTGTCATTAAAAGCGTATTTCCAGATTGAGATGGGTATCAGTTCTAGGTTTACTATTTACCAATCCAGATTTGACGGTTGAATATCCCAAACTAAACATCCAACAACCAAAACGTTACTATCAAATGAAAGATAGATATCATCAAGAGCACAGATATTCAGGGGTAAGCATATCATAAATCCACCTAAGAGTCAAGAGCGTTCTATATCAACCAATAGCCGGTACCAACAGGACCCCAGAGGAAGGTCATCCCATGACTTGAGGAAGAGCTCAGAGGCGTTCCAGCCTCACCCACAGACATTAGTTTATAGAGTTTTGTCTTGAAGGATTCAGGGTTTATAATACAGGCAACGATCCAAAGCTAGCGGGTCTTTAGTATTTACAATGAACGGCTGTTAGAATTTGTAACCAAATTATGACTGTTTATGTTTGCTTTGCAAGCAATTGCTTTACCATCTTGTCACTTACAACCAACATAATGGCAGCAAGTTCTGCAAGCTGGTTCAATTTCATGAATACATAAAGAAGGCATTAGTGGTAGGTCCTAAAATAATCCATAGATCATTACTCTGCCCATTTATTTTTGTATTTCCAATCAATTGCACAGTGCCTCTTGTGGTTAATGTAGTGACAATAGGGGTTATTAGTGGCGTAACATCCACAATTTGGAATTTGGCTTATAAAGTGCATGCCCAACCACTGT
Organism: Pinus albicaulis; assembly: GCA_034641835.2. NCBI lineage: Eukaryota > Viridiplantae > Streptophyta > Pinopsida > Pinales > Pinaceae > Pinus > Pinus albicaulis. The sequence continues at coordinate 361,951,011 of CM076582.1, forward strand.
CCAAATTGAGTTACAGATGTTGAAATATTCTCAAGCTCTTCCCCAAAGCTTTTTTTATAACAAATTATGACTGTTTCCGTCAGCTTTGTAAGCAATTGCTTTTCCACCATCTCTCTTACAGCCAACATAATTGCAGTAATTTGTGCAAGTTTGTTCACTTTCATGAATACATAAAGAAGGCATCAGAGCTAGGTCTCAAAATAGTCTATAGATCATCGCTGTGCCCACTTATGTATGCATTTCTCACTCTGCCCACTTATGTATGCATTTCCAATCAATTGCACAGTGCCTTATGTAGAATAAATTAAACCACGGACATATTACTGACAAAATGAATCCTTCAATATGTCTACAATATATCGACTATGGTGTTTCAACCCTTAAAATTCTTTGAGAGTGATGCAATCTATTCTGCGACTATTAGAGCTGCCTTGCATGTGCATTTTTGGTTTCCTGTTTATTGTTCCAAAACTTTGAGACAGTAAGTGGCATAAGTTCATCGACATGGGTCAATGTGTTGAAAAGTGTAACCAGGTATGCTTGCCTCATGGACTTCATGAGCAAGGTTTTATTGTATTAAAGCTTCCACATCCAATGAAATTTATGTTGGACCCAAAAACTTCAAAGAGGATTTATGAGAAGAAAAACTTCTAAGAAAATTTGCTGCATCATTCCTCCATCAGAACATAAATGGTTTATTTGTATGGTTGTAACTTGTAACATGTAAGCAGCCACAAAATGGATAGATTCAATATGCATTCCTCTTGCAGCCAATGTGCTGATTACAGGGGTTATTAGTGAAGTGATATCTAAATTTTATAATTTGGCTTATAAACTGCATACCTAAGATAATTTACCGCAGTCCTAACACTTAGAGATGTTGAACTTGATATATTCTCAAGCACTTCCCAAAAGATTTTTTCACTAACCAAATTATAATTGTTTATGTCTGCTTTGCAAGCAACTGCTTTACCATCTTGTCACTTACAACCAACAAAATGGCAGATTTTAGTCATTCTATTATGTTCTGTTGTGTGTTAATACCTCTATATCTGTCAACAGCTTCAACTACCAATTTTTTTGAAATGATTATTTTCCTTCCTGCTTTATTGCCTTAACCGCATATTCAGATATTAGTTCTCCCTCTCTTTTTGCTTTATTGACTGAACTTGCTCAAGCAATCCACCCTGCTCTTGTCATAGGAGGACACTAAAGAATACTAGCAGGAGGGCACTAGAAAACATTTCACAATAGAAATGACTCTGTATATGATCACTTTGTGGTGGGATAATATATGGAGATTACTCTTGCCTTGGTCTCTTTGTATATCCTCATGGGTTTAGAGGGCGAGGGAGTTACTCACACAAGGAACTCTGGCTTCATTCGCTGCATTTACTCCCCATATTCTTCTTCCTCCCCAGTAGCAAGCTTTCTTCTCCCAGTGGATTGTCTTCCTCTCTGAACACCACACAGAGGTGTTGCTGAACCAAAGCAGCCTCAGATGGGCGGGCTCGCGGTGCACTTGCTCTTCTCTTCAATCTGCGATCCCTCTTTGCTTCCTGTTGTCGGCCTTTACTATTGTCAATCATTGTTCCAATTTGATTATATGAATGCTGTTCCTGAGAACCTGCAACTCAGCTGTATGAATTGTTTTCTTATGCATCTTATTTTGGGGTCCAGTACGTGCATTCACTGTGACTGTAGATGGAAAATATTGTTGTTGCTGCCTCTGAAACTCTTCATTCCCAGAAGTCAATTTGAGGGAATGGAGATTTTGGGACAGCCCCTGAAGAACATCAGGCTCGTATTTCCCAATCCTAGTAATGCCTGCTTTCGAGCCCTGCTCCACTCCTACCATGGCTCTTTTGCTTGTACTTGGAATGGCAACACTTGGGTACCTTTCATTTTCTGAACCTCAGCCTGACTGTGAGTCTCCTTCTTCCTCAATTTTCTCAGCAATCCTTCAAAGAGACCTCTGGGTTCTTCACCCTTCTCAACCTCAGGGGTATTAGAATCCTTCTCTTCTCCTTCCTCCTCGTCTGATAACACTCCTGGCTCTGTGTTCTGCAGCAAATTCTGGAGCCATTTATCTCAGTTGGCCTTTCCGACACGCCTAATCCTGTCCTCTTCATCAATATCTTTTTCTTCTGCATTGGCATCTGCCCGAGCTGCCTCTTCTTCTTGCTGCTTTGACAAAAGTTGTTGAAGCACATCATCTAAATCATCCTCCTCCCCATTTGCACAGGCCACGTCCTCCTTGGCATTATCTCCAACAGATTCACTACTTGCATCTCCATAATCATGACCTGTTTTCTTTTCTAGATCTTTTGCACCTCGTACTTTCTCTGCCTCAAGAAGTGCTTCAGCCCTTGATGCTTCTAGGTCATCTTCTAAGAACTGTCTCAGTTCCTTTTGTATTCTTTTGGAGTTCCCTTCCATATTATTTGCAAGAAGACTTGCTTCTTTCAAGGACTCCATGTTTTTAAGAAGACTAGCAGATTCCTTCAGGGCCAATCTTCTAGATTCCTTATCCCGAGTTACTGGTGGAATAGCAGAGGGGAGGTACATGTGCATTTTCTTTGCCTCTCTGTTGAAAATTTTCTTGGAGCAGCTTGTTGTGTCATCCTCTGTGAGTCTTTTACGTACCGTTTCCAAGTATGGCCTTAGTAACTTGTTTGTATCATCTCTTTGCTTGAATCTCTTGAAGAGTTCTCTTTTTGACATGTCTGCATCTGCCTTCAAAGACTCCAATCTAGCCATAAGAGCATTGCAAACAGCCTGATTCAACCTTGACTGCTCCTTGTAAACAACATTCTGATGCATGGTGTCCCTTATCATCTTCTCCACACATTGCTTGTATGAATATTGTGTCTCAGACACACATCTCTGTTTCTCACTTTGCCTTCTATGCTTTACCAAAACATATTCAAGGTCTTCCAAAGCCAATGCTTTTGCTTCATTTATCTGTTTTAACTTCTTTAACTCTTGATCTAACTGGGAAATTTCCTCCTTTTTTTTCCTTATTTCTTCTTCCCGTCCTTGTTTCAAAATTCGTTCCTTCGCAATAGCTCTGGATAAGGCTCTATACTGTTGAAATAGCCCATGTTCTCCTTATCCAGCTGCCAGTCTCCTTTCCTTAGAAGATAACGCTTGTCTTTCATTTGCACAATAGACCTGTCAGCTGTGACTGGCTCCAATTCTCTGTTTTCTTCAGAATAACCAGGTTTGAACTTTTGGATTGCCTTGCAGAGGGCTTCATCTTCTTCTGCTATCCATCTTTTACTAGTGAATGGATTAGCCACTAAAGTTTGATTCATATTCAGCGGTTTCAGCATGTTATCCACTTCTCTCTGCACCCAAACTATTGCAGCTGGGGCGAGACCAACTTGTTTACATAAAATTTACATAAAATAAAATAATTTATAACATAACACTACCAAACAATAGCTTTATTTTATTTTAAATTAAAATGCACAAACATTAAAACAAACATAAATATCTTTTTTATAGTTTTCAATTATGGAGTGAGATCTAATGTATGGCTTTTCAATTTCAAAGATTGACCTTGCTACTTTGGAAAATGCAAAACATATAATATACATGTCTATAAATGTCTTTCAAATACTTAAAAATGCAAAACATATAATATACATGTCTATAAATGTCTTTCAAATACTTATTTTCCTGTCATTTAGTAAATAAGAATTTAAATTATCATTGACTTGGTTCATGATATTGCACATTATAAATTTAAAAAAAAAAACGCAAATACATGAAACAATATAGATTTAATATAATGTTTATTATTTCAAATCAAATTACAATTACTTCAAGTTAATATTTTTATCGGCCTCTCTTTGCACCTTGTGAGACAACTGCTACTTTTACTTGTAAGTAATTAAATAAAGAAAAACAAGTTTAAATTTTAAAATTAAATATATTTTTATTTATAATTAATTTAATGAAGAATTGAAAAGAATTTCGTATCAAATCTGAATTAATATTTTTCATATAAATTAATAGTTTAAATCTCATTTCAAATATCAAAATTAATATTATTTTATTTCCTTTTTCAATTTCATTAATAAAAAATTTAAATGTTAAAAGTGTGACGCACATGCTAGATAGTGCTCAACGAAAAGCTACAAAAATTAAGGAGGCGAGACCCAAAAAACCAATAAAAATTGAGAATTAACGAAAAGACTAAATAAAATACAATAGTGTCTAAAAAAAATCCTTTCAAAATACGAACAAAATTATTACAAAATATTTAATTGTAAAATATAAAGATTAGTTTTATATAAGTAATATTTTGAGAGATGTTTTCTCAAGTTTTATAAATAATAACAATGGTTTTAGTTAAAGAGATTTGACCATTGTTGATATATCTAAACTATTAATATAAGTACATCATATCACGTCTATATTCCTTTAACGGCTTATTCACTCCAATTGAGAGTTCCAACCTTGGAATTAGAAACGCGGAAGTTTTACTTAACATGTGAATAAGTTTTACTTCAATACACTGCGCAGAGTTGTTAAAAGAAATTAAAACGAATCAAAGTTTACTTTTAGCAAAAATGGATTTAATTTTTTTTCAAAATTTTATTTATCCTCGGTTAAACATTACATTTTTTATTACTATTGATTTTTTGAGAGATAAACTTTGTTTAAATTTAAAAATATTAATTATTAGAATTGTGAATCAATTTTTAACTTTTAAAAATTGCAATTTTTAATTTTTTTAGTCTCCCTAATACCACTATAGGTGGATTGGATGAATACAAACATTTTAAGCCCAACTACACAAATAGAACCTCTAAATTCTGCTTCTAAAATAAATATTATAATTTTTGAATATAAATATAAATTATAATAAATTCAATTTTTATTTTTGTTGAGCATAATTTTTGTAAAATTAGATATTGCAAACAAAAAAACAATAATCAACAAATTATTGATAAAAAATTCAACCATGAAAAGTAGAAATATCCACATTTTTTTGCAAGCCAACCCATCCACCATATATAAAACTAAACAATAACAAAAAAGCAATTTTAAAAAGTAATCGTTCATAAATTGATGTACATGATGAAATTTTGGAAACATTTGAAATCTAAAATCTATTTTAAAACAAACCTAGAGTTTTAAAGCAAATGATTTATGTGGGGTTTAGAAGAAGAAGAAAAAAAATATAGTAAAATCTAATAAACTCAAATTTAAAGAACTTGAACTCATAAAATCATAAACTTTTCTATAAATCTAAATATTGTAGTTAAGAGTTATAATTGTTTACCTTTTAAATTGATAACAAAATTATTTCAAAACTTTATCTTTACTTTGCATTTCACCACTATACTAAACAACTTGCACACAACATAATCTATAAAAGTTGTCAAAGCCATAGTTTACATAACATAATTTATAATGAAAAATGACGTGCATGAAATCAAAACAAATTAAATGAAGTCACATTTATATTAAATTGCATGACAAGACTATGCAACTACAGAAGAAGATGGTGTTAGGGTGGTTCAAGGAGAGGATAATTCATAAAGTGCAGATGATTTACTTGGAAAACCCCATTAGCCTAAATGAATTAGATTTCATTACAATAACAATAAAAAACATATAAAATATAGTTCATTACAATATCATGCCCAATACCATGGATTACTAATATCATGTGTGCTAACAACATTGACTTTGATTTGACCTCACACCTAACAAATGGTTGGTAAATCCAAGGCTAATTCAATTTTTATTGTAAAGGAAAATTGATATAATTTTTTTTTTGAAAGTACATAAAATTAATGATAAGTATAATATTTATAAGAATTTTTTCACACTTCAAATGAAAAAATATAATATAATTTTCATTTCAATATTAATATTGACAAGTAACTTTTAATGTTAATTTTCTTTTGCATGGAAAATAATTTTTTACATTTCTATGACAAACTAAAAAGTTGTTCACTGACAAACGACTTCAATTTTGATCCCTAGTAAGACTTGTGGAAGGGTGAATTTTCTATATTTCTATGACAAATTGAAAAGTTCTTCATTGACAAATGACTTCAATTTTGATCTCTAGCAAGACCTGTGGAAGGGTGATTGAGGAGAGAGGCTCATTCTACAACTCAGCATGATGGGATGTGTAAGTTTGTCTGTTTATAAAAAATAAAAATTATGCTCTAAATAGAAAAATAAAGTTGGCTATAGTAAAAAACAAATGGATATGTTCTAAATTAATTAGCAATAAAAAAATGAGCCAGTAAGATGTTTAAATCTTATATTTTTCAAAGATATGTTAACAATAAATTTAAATAAATTGTTTGAAGATCTATGTTAACTAATTTATGTCAATATCAACTTTATATATATCTATATATAGAATAAAATGTTAAAATAAAATATTTTAATGTTGTATATAAACAAATATTCAATGTGGGTTATCAATAAAATATTTTAATACAAATTAATATTCACATATACTTTAAAATATATTAATAATAAAAAACCATTTTAATTTGCTTAATATTTTAATGCCAATTACGTATTATACAATGAAAAATAACACATTGTATTTTTCACTCTAAAGAGGTTTGCACCTAAAGAAATTTGATCCCTCTTGGGTCATGTTAAAACTGTACTTAAGATGGATCTATGTTGGTGTATGTAAGTGAATTTGATCCCTCTCGATTCATGTTAGATCTATACTTCTATGATGGTGTATATAAGTGTTAGCAATAGAAAAAGTAACAAAACATACAAAATTTATTAGTTATAACTATTTTATAATGTAAATTACAATATTTTAATATTATTGAGACGTTTTATAAATATAAATGGTTATTGACTTGCTTTTATTACACCTCATTATATGTGAGTAAATATTGGTGATATATATATATAGTTGATAAAAAACTATATATATTTATATTTATAAAAAAAATGTTTTAAATTTTATTATGATTTATTTGTGTGAGTGTATTGATGCAATATCTCTAAACATTTAAAAATTTATTATGACTTGTTTTTGTAGGTGCATTGATGCAATATATATAAATATTTAAAAATTTATTATGACTCGTTTTTGTTGGTGCATTGATGTAATATTTATAAATATTGGATATACTAGAATTTAATTTATTCTCATTATTATAAATTTAAAAGAAGTGATAATTTTTTTAAGAATGATAAGGTTTTAAGTTTTATTATTATTATGATTATTATTATTATTTTAAATTATGTCTTTAGATACTAATACAATATCCACAAATAATACATTGGCTTAAAATTATTAAATTGATAAGTTTTGGTTTTTTATTTTTATATTATTTCTAAATTTTTAAATAAAATTATTGATTTTTGAAAAAATAAAATAAAATAAATATTTTAAAAGTTTTTTTAGTAATGTAAATGTTTGTAAACATTTACCTATAAACTTAAACTTAATTAAAAAATAATGAAAAGTTAAAGTAATTGAATAAAATAATACTCTTCAACCTAATGTAAAAGAGATGTTATTAATATAAATACTAGCAATTGCACCTGTGGTGCAAAGGAACGCCGAAAGGAGACGAATAGTGTATGAAGTTGTTGGCAGAAAGCAGATTTATTTGTAAATAGACTATGATGTCCTTTCACAACATCTCCAGGTCTGCAACTCCTTGTTCCGAATGAGAACTCCATCTTGTTCCCGCAATGTTTGACGAAACATTAAAACTGTGAAGGAGAAAACCAAGATAGATCTGATGAGTAGTTATATATTCAACTGGACTTGTTTCTGAAAGTGGTTAGGACTCTACTGGTGTAAGATGAGATCGAAATTTACAAAAGTCTTCGAATTTGAAATTCATTTTATGAACGCAGAATCTTTTTTGTGGACAAAATTGGCAAATAGAAATTGAATTTTTGTAGAACAAGTCAAATGCAATCGTAACTTCTGTAAGTGAAGAATGAACTTCTCAGATATAGAGTTTACAATTTATAGTTTTAGTACAAAAGAGAGATGACATTTAACCTGATATTAGTAGCTCTTAGAACAAGAAATTAAGTGAAATGTTCAGTAATTATCTATAAATAACCAGCAACAGTCAACAGAGCTTCTTGATTGAATTTGACATATAATCATAGAATATTATCAATTTCAAAACTCATGGAAATTTTTTTCTAAAAGTTGTGTTGATGTTTTTATGAAATGTTCATTATATTTTGCAGAAAAGAAGCAGGTGTATACAAAACATATTTTTTCATTAAAAGTTCCAAAAGTGATTTCAAAGTGACTAGGTCGACAACAGAGGTTGTCCGTTAAAGTTCAGAGAAATGTATGTTAAGAAAAAAACAGAATGTCCTGAAAGTAGTCTTTTGCTAAAGCTCGTGAAAATGTATTTAACATGCAAGGATGCGATTTTTTCTTTTTATATATAGAAATTTATGAGTAGCAAGAGTTTAGAAAGTAAGATGTGATGTATATTTTTCGAAGACAAAATAAGATGTATTGACAAAATAGCATCATGTGTAGCATAGTGGTTAGATGCTTTCCCACTAGGGGGAAATACTAGTCGTATAGACAAGGTGTTGCTCGACAACGACAGCACCATTTGACGTCAAGAGTAGGTACACGGTCAAGATAGTATGCTCGGAATTCTCTTTGTGCATCTCTTTCATGAATATGGATGAGGAGATTCATCCAATTTCTTATTCGTTGGAGTAGTTGTATTGTGGGGCGCAACCGATACAGAGGCAGAGTAGGTGGACGCAGGAATCGCTCTTGTACATTGAGAAGTGCAGCTTCTTGTTCATTGATTTCGTTGCAAAATTGTTGGAGCAGTGAGATATATCTATGATCCATTATGTTCTTGCAAGGAAATTGAAAGCATGTTAGTGAACAATGTACAGAAGATATAGTGAAATGGGAAAGCACAATAGTGAATAGCTAGTGGGATGGTAAGGTACCAATAGTAGAGGGGCTTGAAGGAGCTTGAGCAATAGATTTTGAGGCGAGTAGAGCCTATTTTTTTTTTTTTTGCGTATGACGAAAGGGTTCTCCTTCATCCGAGAATAGCAAGAGAAGGAGAAAGCAGGGGAGATGCACAGGTCATTTAATGAACGGACTCTTGATACTGCTGTGAAAGTGAGACCTTGTCGATCAATGTTTCCGATGTCGATTGTTGCCTTATCTAGTGTCATGCCTTGTGATTTATGGATTGTTAAGGCCCATGCCATGCGAAGCGGTATTTGTGTTCGTGAGCCCCTTGTTATGGGGGGGATCGACACAAATTTAGGATTTGAAGGATCCCATGGTGTACCCTTGTAGTGAAGAAAGTCGACTACAAAAAATAATGGTAGTTCGGGTGGCTTAGATGTTGGTGCATATACGAGCGCGCAGACGGTGCCGAGTGCACCATTGACAAGGCCAGCCTCAATCCACAAGTTGCTTGTTAGAATAACTCGTTGTCCAATGCAAAGGAGAAATTTTTGCAGCGAGTTGTTCATCTTCCAGTTTGTTGCCTCTAAATTCCTTCCGTTGGATTGCGTAGGAACGTGCGATTGGTTGGTTGAGTGTTTTCAACATGGTTTTATTGTGCATGTCAACATCCTCATTTGTTGCGTATAGATGCATTTAACTTGAGAATGATTGGACCTCGGGTTCAGGAAGATTTGTTTTTTAGCGTGTCATAAGAAGCTTCCAATCATCAATAGTGGGTGTTGCATTGCGAAGGTTGGAGAGGAGTTCGCGGAAGGAAATCTGAGCAGGGCTAGTTCCTTGTTGGCAGAAAAATGTCGACAGTGTAACCACGGTATCAAAGCTTTGCCATAGTGCAGTGCCACGAGAAGTGCCTACATACATTGGTGTGTCTCTGACAGGTGGAAGTTGGGCAAGGTCCCCCACGAGAATTATAGAACGTCCACCAAAAGGGCTGCTTTTATCTAATGGGAATGCTTCCCGCAAGCGATCATCGATTTGAGAAAGCAATTTAGGACCAATGAAGCTCATTTCATCAATTAGAATGTATTTCACATCTCAGAGCTGTTCTTGAAGGTTTAGGAGGGCTTGACCCTCTAAAGGTTGCATAGAGGATACAGGGATGCGAAGAGCAAAGTGGATTGTCAATGCATTGATGTGGAATGCTGCAACACCGGTTGGAGCAAGCAAGAGGAGGGGGTTTGGTCCATTGGTGGAGTTTTCAAGGAAGGCATTTTTTAGGCACTCAATTAGGAATGACTTTCCAGTACCAGCGGTGCCTTGGATTATCATTTTTAAAATTGATCCTATGTCGTGTGTGTGGAAGTGGGAGAAAATGATATTGAATGCAATGGTTTGGCTTGGGGAGAAGAAGGAAAGTGAATGTGAGCATGGAGTTTGGATTTGGTGGACTGTTGTGGAGGAGCGGTTGAAGTTGATGAAGCGGATGGCTGTTTCTTGTAATTGTGAAGGGATAATGGAGTCGGCCCAATTATAATTTGCATCAAAGTCACGATGGCCAAGCATTTCAAGTTCATCGAGGAGGATGTTGTTGCTTGGGTGGAGTTGAGAGAGAAATTGCCATTCAGGCATGTCGAGTGTGGGGGCATGGGAAGGGGCATAAGGAGATGAACAGGAAGACTCAGCATCGGCAGGGTCGATTGGGGTGCGGTGAACATGCCAAGGTTGATATGTGTGTCTAGTTTGTTCCTAGTGTGCAACAATGGCCGCGTCAGACGTGCCGATGTCGTCAGGGAGGGTACGGAAAGGGCAGTATAGGAGGAGTTTGCTCCAACAAAAGTCCACATAGGAGGATGAGTCTTTCAATGGTATGGTGGTGTAACGAGGAAGGACGCGTACAACCATAGGAGGGAAGATGTGTTTCTAAGGTGTTTTTTTGCGGCAGGAGGAGAAGGTCCAAGAGCGTGCAACTTCAATAAGAGGAAAATCCTCAAGTGCAGGTGGTCTATGCATGTATGAGATGATGAAAGGTGTTGATGGAGGATCAACATCCAATTCTTGTGAAACACGTTTGAATACTTGTTTTTTCCCATTGAGGGATACAAAAGAACGACTGCACTTTACTAGTGGGAGTTTTTGCAGCATGTGGCATGTTTCTTGTGCACCAATGTCTCGGTCACCAACAATTTCGGTTAGAACTTTGCGGACGATAGTAATAGTAGGAGCATCGGGTGGGGAACATTGGGAGAGACGGGAAAGCATTTGGTAGTAGCTTTCAGACTTTGCCTCTGCTTTTGTTGCATACTTTGAAATGTAGTTCAAGACAGCATGGCGTGATAGAATTGGTTGGAAGTCCATGTTTTCCCTCCATATTGCAAGAAGATGAGCATTGTGCACATTTAGCTTGTCATCATTTCTAACAGGGGCGTACAATTTACGACCAGTATTATCAATGTGAAGAGATGATGCATCGCGAACTTCCCATGGGGCTCCATAGCGGCAACTTGTTTTGTTATTTCTTTTGCACAAACATGTACTAGAGTGGCAAGTTGTGTGTCTTTGAACAGAATTGACAAGTTGCTCATAGTCTTGCAACTGATTGGCTGTAATAATTTCATGTGTTTGGAGGAGGCATGGGTCTTGCATAGACGAATGATTTATCCCAGCAGCCCGGTTTTGAATGGGATGAGGGTTCCAAGCAGTAATGTATGCATTGAAGAATTCTTTAGCTGCACGGACAGCAGAAGCATTGGTCCAATCCAAAGTGTCCATCGTAGGTGCATTTGGAAGCCATAAGAAACCATGGATATGTGCGGAGCCGCGATGTTGCCATTCATACCTAAAAAAAAAAGGGGGAAAATAAATAAGATGGATGTGTGGAAGTGAAGTTAATGAAAGGCAAGAGATGGAAGGAATAGTATGCATACCTGCACCAGTAATCCTTTACAAGGAATCCTTTAAGAAGCACTTCTTCGAGGAATATTGTGAATCTGCAATGGATGTATTGAGATGCACGGTGAGGGTTTGCAACAACATTTTGGATTCTCCATTGACTTTGCTCATGTGAATTGGATGGAGGGTTGGAAGGCATGGTACTATGCAAGTCAGGCCATTTGGTATCAGCTGCACTGAGTGTGAAGAATATGGTAGGGGTACCTTGTTGAATGATCATGTCGTGAAGCTCCTATCTAGCTTTAGTCCAGAATGAATGGCTGCCACGCAAGGATGACCCGAAGCGCATAATTTGGTCTGGGATGGTGGAAGGGGGAATTTGTTGAAGGTGGTGGCAAAGGTCATCGATTGTTGCTGGAAGGGTGTTTGAAAGGTCTATTTTCATGAAGACAGAGGCAGTTGCTTGGCTGCCATGGTGCATGATGAGGTTGTACAAGTAGTAGCGGAAGCGAGGATGTGGTGCAAAGCGGTTGTCATGGTAGCGTATTAGATGCAAAGCGTATTCTTGCATATCTACTTTTGCAATTCTTGGTTGATTAATCATTGCAGAGCCGGTGGGGAAGAGGGTGGGGAAGGCCATGGAGAAGAGGCCTTCTGTGTTGTATTCATTGATTGGGGAGAGGCCAATGATGGGCCATTGAAGTGAATGGATCGGTGAGCGATTGGAGGATTCTATGTAGGCAAGTATTTCATCTATTTTTGAATGAGAGTTTGGCAGATTTGCAACAAAGGAGGATGGGTGGAGGTCAGATGGAGATGGTTGGGGAAGTTCAGAATCAAAATTTTCAAGAATGCCTTGTTGCAGTGGGATGGAAGATGTGTTGGCATGGCGTAGCATGTTGGAAATGTTGGTGGGCACAATAGGCAAAGCATTCAGGGAATTTTTGTTGATATATACATCTTTGTAATATGGATCATTTTGTAGTTTGAATTGCAACGCTGCATGAACACGTGATCTACTGACAAAAAAGTCGTACGATTTTTCATCATAACTAGTTTTGTTTACAACAAGGATGTCTAGTTCTGATAGCATGCGAGGAAGAGAGGTCACAATATTAGTGATATCTTGAGGAAAGCTAATAGTGTGGCTGGAATATTTTAGTTGGCCACCACGTGCATGGGTGACTTGAATAATGGGGTTGACATGAGCAATCAACATCTCTTCAACTTGAGTCAGGCAGGAGAGCACATGCGGTTGGATACCTAAGTCCATGTTGTTTGCGAAGGAGAAACAGTGGGTTGTTCGTTTGCCAACACAACGGGCACAAGAGATGTTTTCGTTATTTGTTTTTGTTTTCATGGATGGGTAAGCTTCATAACAAACTGAGCAAACTTGGATGGGACTAAATGCATCGATTTTTTCACGAAAGTGAAGATGTGCATGTTGGAGTTGGATGGGGAGGAATTGTTGCGCAGGTGGAGAAGGAGGAAGATGGTGCGGGACATGGAAAGGGTAGGCGAGAGGCGAAGGAATTGTAGGGAATGGAAAGGGTTGGCTAGGGAGGGGAGTTGTAAGGGTAAATGCAAAAGTGTGGGTGGGATGTCGTGGAAAGAGGGTACTTTGTGAAGGAATGGGAGTTTGGTGTGTGGTGGATTGAGAGAGAAGGTTGGCCTGGCGAGTTGCAAAGAGGAGACGACGACGTGCATTAATTCTTTCTTTGTTAAGTGTGTAGTGGCGGCGACGTTGTTCCCTTTGCAAACTATTGTCTGGTGTGGTTGGCATAGCTGTTGCAAACAAGGAAAGGATGTCAAATGCATGAAGTATAATGAAAGAAGAGGGAAGCATGAAGATGCAGCAGTCTATTTCATATTTTTTGTTTTGTTATTTATTATTTTTGGTGAGATTTTTTGTTGTGTTATGTATTTCATTGTAGAAATCGTAGTATGGAAATGGTGTGAGTGAATTTTGAAGTGGAAATGTATTGAATATGGTTTGCATAAAAATGAGTGTTGCATATTTGAAATGGGAGAATATGTGTTTTGAAAGCAAGAACATGTTGCATTTATTGGCTAGAGCAAATCAAAGGCATATATTGTATTTTTGCAAAGAAGAAGAAGCAATTTTTCTATTATATTCCATACTAAGCATAGCATATTGACATTTGCATTTACAAAATGTGTGTGTTGCAAACAAGATGAAGGCACGAAGGAGGAAAGGGAAAACCACGTGTGTAAATGTTCATATATTAAGAAGATCCATTACAACATAGTGGAATGACATATAAACAAAATGTAATGAAGAAACGAGTTGATGCCCATACATTTAGGAGGACTATTAGAAATGGAAAGGGGTTGTAAAGATATAGTAACGATTACAAAACATACATGCAAAATCGACGATGCATGGCAAGTGAGGCAAAAAAGCGTTGAAAGTTCAACGATGGGAAGAGGCAACAAATGTATGGCTAAAGGCGACGACAGACTTTGTTCACGGGGGAAGTGGAAGGTTGCAAGAGTTGAAGGAGGATTTTCGACGCATCAGCATAAGGCAGATCTTCTGCATGCATAATAGTTGGTCGCACTCGTTCGATGCCGTTGAAGGTGTCCCTCTTTAAAGATAGTGTGAAGAGGAATTGTCGCCCTTTGATTTTGCGATATATGTTAAGGACAACTTGAGGATCTGTTGAGAGGAGGAAAAGGTCCTCTGCAGAGATGCCTAGAAGGGCATTTGCGACCTCGTCAAAAGCGACAACATTCTTGAGGTGGCCAGTGTGATCGTGCAGCTGGAGGCGGAGAATGTAGCGGTAGTCGCACTTGGTGAAGGACCCATCAAATTTTGAGCAACGCCACGTGGTATCATCTTGTCGTATAGCCTTTTTCATGCACTGCATACCATCAATGGTAAGTGGGCATGCAAGGAAGTAGAAATCATGCAAGTCAATTGAGGTAGCAGTAGCACGGAGCGACATCCATGGGACATTTTCTCCAGGCGAAATTGAGAGGATGTCAGAAATTGTTTTTGTATTAAGTGGCTTCTTGCTGGTGCTTGAGTATTTGCGGCTGAGCGAGGGTGATGAAGACTGAATGCCTTGTTTCTCGAACCAGTGTTTAAGTTCGAGCGTTTCAACGATCTTTGGATCGATAACCAGGGAGGTGGTAGGGATTGTGCTGATAGTTTGGCCGTTGAACTCGACTACCCTACCACCTTTAATTGCAAGGACTGTAACTGCACGAGCCATGCGAAGTTCAGAGAGTTCACGGCCTTCAACATGGCAGTGTTCGCCCCACAAGGTCACATCAATGTTGTTTCCGGACATGTCACGAAGAGAAATTGTCTTTTTTGGAGTTTCAGAGCCATCGCGTTTGCGGACAATACAGGCAGAGAGAGTGAGCTGACAATACCTATGACATCAATGATTGAGTTAGCAGGTGAAAGTTTAAGGGAATTGATAGGTACAAAGTGGAAGGTGTGGGAAGGAATTGTGAGGTCATCATTGAAGACTTGAGAAACTGTTGATGAAGAGAAGAGGAGAATTTCAAACGGGCATCTTAGATGGTTATAGCAAGGGTTGGGGACCTTTATGGTGCCATTTGCAACATTATAGATGTGGCCAACTTGAATGAGAGAATGAAGGGATTCAGCCAATTCATTGAAGGCAGAGACGTGGATTTGCTCGTTTTCATGGTCGACAAGGTCAAAGCCTAGCAATTTTCTAAAACCACGTGCATTGGTAAAATGCCGAAGGGGTGTTTTTGAAAGGACTCGGCCTTGGATGGACCAAGTTTTTCTTGCAGGGGAGAGTGCTTTAAAAGGAAGAGTAGTGGAAGATGCTGCGGCAGGGTCTTGGGAGGAGAATGAGTGGATGTCAAGGGAGGGTGGTGATGAAAAGGGAGAGGCAGAAGACGAGGATGATGTGGCTTGGACCATTTGCTTAGCAGAGAGAGTAAGAGGGCATGGGTCACCAACCAATGGGGCAACGCGTTGGACTACTTCAAGCTCGAGAATAGAGAGTGACCTACAACAATGAGAAAATGTATCAATGAAGTGGCAATGTAGAATTAAGAAACAAGAAAGGAAATAAAGGGACATAAGGGAAAAGGAATTATAGGGGAGGAAGGTGGGAGGCGCTATGCAGTAAACGTACATTTTTTGGTGCGAATACATGCACAAGCTTCTCTTCAAGAGAACAATGGAGCCTATAGCCAAGCCCCCGTCCTGCGCGAGGGAAGTGTGCGAAGAAGGGAGAAGGGCAGAATGCTTGTGAACACCATCGGAAAGCGACACGCGGTATTGAGCTGTTGAAGTCCGAGTAGAGTTGATTTGCGCAAGTTTGACAACCTGGAGGGTTGGCTACTGGGCGGTAGCACCAGCTAGGAGAGAAGGAAGACAATTGTGAGATAACGACGTCTCCATGGCAGAACGGGTGGCTTGTAAAAAGAGTATGCTACAAGCGAATAGAGATATTAAGGTCAAGAAAGTGAAGAAGAACATGTGCACATAAACGAAGGAAAAGTTCCATATTGCTAATTTGCGAGAGATGAAGTGCAGAATTGCTAATTTGGATGATTTCCACTCTTCAATTGATACTGGAAAAATTTCTATATGGAAGACGTTACTGCAAGTTGCACAAGTGCAAGTTTTGCAAATACGTTCTTGACAATGAGTAGTTTAAAGGCTTTCTCTATGGAACATATATTTTGGAATAGCGCATGTTGAATTATTTTCATGGTAAACAAGGCATAGGCACAAAATATTTTGGGAGAGGATGTTGGTTTGTAGGTATAAAAGGAAAGGAAATAGTAATGTCAAATAAGCATATTTGTAAATTAGCTTTTGAAGTATGCTACTTACAATTGTATATCTTGAATATTTTAATTGTTTTTTTCAACTTATTGGAAATCATGTTTGACACGACACATGCACATGACAGTTTGAAACATAAGAGCATAAGAAAATGGAGTACATTGATCAAAATTGTCAATGGCACTAAGTAAACACTAAATAGTAGATACTAAAGCCTGAAACAACAAACTAAAATTGCCTAAAATTAGTAAAGAGTGACTTGCTAGTGCATATTTGTAATAATCGAAGCATTTGTTTGTTTTTTAAAACTATTGTTAAACATATTTGAAATGATATATGCATAACACAATTTGAAATGTAAGTGTATATAGAAATAGGAAACATTTATTGAAGTTGTAAATAGTACTAAGTAAACACTAAATAGTAGACAGAATAAGATTGAAATGGCAAGTTTGACTCAAACAATTAGAAAGCAATTTTTTTTTTCCTATTTTAGAAAGAGTGAATGAAATGTACTAAATGTCTTTGCCAAAATCAGATTAGGGTAGATTAGGTTGATACGTGTTGAACCAACCAAGGCGAGGAATCACCAAAATAATATGGACAACCTGGTCAAATAACCTCGTTAGGCACAAAAAAGACTATACACATAGAATTTCATAAATATAATCAGAGGTAAGTATATTATTAATTATTTCTAATTTCAAAACTTTCAATTAAAGAGGTAAGTAGTAGAGTTAATTTGTTGTATTGTATTATAGAAATTAATGTACTTTATTGATTCTCCTTTATACAAAGAAGGATATAGAAAGTTGGCACAAGTTGAAGGATTAAAATTATATGAATGAGGATCATAATTTTAAATTCAATAAAAGCAGTAAATACATATACGAGTCTAGTATATATCCATTACACAGTATTATGGTAAAACCGAGACGATATAGCAGAGGAATTTCAATGTGAAAAATTGAATTGGAGATAAAATAGAGAAAATGCATAATCGATAAATTCGGAAAATAAAATCCAATGCCAGAAAGAAAGGGAATTACGAGGTGGAAATTCAGAGACTAATATATATATTCTTAATGAAAATGACGAAAAATACAACATAGGATAGGGTTATAAATTGAATGATCGTACAGGTGTTACGAACGCCCAAAACTGAAAGATTCATTCAGAGTATGCGGTCTCGAATGCTAATTGAACTAGAATTAGTATCGAATCCCCAAACAACGTATTCATTAGAAGTGACAAAGTCGATAATCCAACCAATCCTATCACAAGAATACCAATATCACACACAGTGACCGAAAGTATAACGAGTCGTTTTCATAACAAATTGGAAGAAAACAAAATGATGGAGACATTGGTCAATAGACTCATGGCATCACAACCAAAACAGAAATTCGGTAATCCCACTATAATTATGTAAATCGGGGAAAAATCCCAATTTGAAACAGAAAGGAATTTAATAATGGAAAGACTGTGAAAAAATTATATTTCATTAAATAGAAGTAAAAAGTCTCTCAAATTCGCAAGTATTAAAACCTGTTACGAATTTGGGGAAAGTATAAAATAGGAACCATTCCATAAATTATAAAAGTCAATGGTAAACATCGAAGAATAACAGGCTCAACGTAAAAACTAACAATAATTTATAGAAGGGCGTCCAATCGACCGAAAGTATAACGAGTCGTTTTCATAACAAATTGGAAGAAATCAAAATGATGGAGACATTGGTTAATAGACTCATGGCATCACAACCAAAACATAAATTCGGTAATTCCACTATAATTATGTAAATTGGCGAAAAATCCCAATTCGAAACAGAAAGGAATTTAATAATGGAAAGTCTGTGAAAAGATTATATTTCATTAAACAGAAGTAAAAAGTCTCTCAAATTCGCAAGTATTAAAACCTATCACGGATTTGGGGAAAGTATAAAATAGAAACCATTCCACAAATTATAAAAGTCAATGGTAAACATCGAAGAATAACAGGCTCAACGCAAAAACTAATAATAATTTCTAGAAGGGCGTCCAATCTTCTTTCTCTATTAAACAATATTACCTCTATATGGAAGTAACGGCATAAGGCGTAGAACATAAGGGAGCTGCGAAGCTGCTTGCTCGACCAAAGCAAGAGCAAGGAACTCGGGTGAAAAAAACATATTGATTCGAGGCCAACCCCTTCAAAGGAAAGTCTACTTATGAATCAATCTACTTGTCCAATGATCACGAAAAATTACGAAAATATATATTTTGTGTCGGCCGGAATAAGGATAAGAAGAATCGAGAGAAAGGATAAGAAGAACCGAGAGAAAGTTAGAAGAATCACAAGTTCAAACGACCACAAAGTCACAGCCATTTCTCCGCATTAGACATTTTTTTTATTGTGTTTGTTTTAAAACCAGAGGCATGGTCTCTTCTACTATTGCTTTAGTTCTTGTGGAAAATAGACCCACACTGAAATTTTGTACTGTATTGGTACTCGGTAGCTACTGGGAAACAAAGAACAACATAAATTGGCAGCTATTGGGAAACATATTTACAAAAAGAAACAAAATTACGATACATATTTAAGCGAACATTGTCAGTACTCAGAGAACAACATAAATAAAAATCCGGAACAGAACTGCTGACAGAACAGAAGTTTACCGGCTATTCTGTGAAGGTGCAAGCAGGGCAGTGAGATTGAATTGGCAGGCGCTGAAATAGAATGAAAGCAGTTGAGGCCGAACACATGAAAACCGAGCTAAGAAGAATGCATTTAAGCACAGCCGTTGCTGTCAGGTTTCAACATTAAGGAGACGAAGCAGACGTATGGGCAAATTTAACGCTGCAACAAGCGAACATTGATTCCATATCTCGGCAATTTCCGGATTTTGGAAGTGTGAGGTGGTAAGAGGTTGACAGGCATTCCTGTCACGCTTCACCATTATGTCAGCATTAACCAGACGCATGTGAGCTGGTAAGTCCATATCTCAACAATTAATTTGCAGAGTGCGAGGTGGTAAATTGTGAAACTGTGAGGTGGAAGAGTCCATATCTGAGCAATTAATTTGGAGAGTACGCGGAACTGTGAGCTGGTAAGTCCATATCTCAGCAGTACGCGCTGGTAAATCGTGAAAGTGTGAGGTGGAAGAGCAGCCAGCCGCTGAAACTGTGTGGCAAATAGTGTGAGGTGGAACAGTGAGCAGCTGAAACTGTGCGGCAAATGTCAGATTTTCAGTAGCTGGAAGGGCGATGAGAAATCGCTCTCATTGGCTCCAGTGAACAGTGACATTCAGCTAAAGTCGGCAAAGGGAACGCCTTTCGGCGTAATTAACCATTTTAAGTTTTAAAAACCCAAAATTTTTCTATGATCTTCTTCTCTATATTTAAAAACATAAAATTCAGATGAGTTTTGATTTTAAAAAAAAAAAACAAAAAAAAAATTGATTTCAAGGTGTTACAAAAGGAATACCAGTGCTGACAAACGATACACTGTCTAACTATGGAGCATAGGCAGTCGAGACAGTAGAGAGGCTTTGGTTTTTAATTATTCGTTTCGTCAAAAACATATTGCAAATTCTGTAAATTTAAATGAAGAATTTTTTTTAATTATCCGTTTCGTCAAAATCTTATTGCAAATTCTGTAAATTTAAATGGAGAAATTTTTGTTAACAAGAACGGCATATTAAAGAGTTCCATGATGGGCGTGTTAAGATATTTAAATGGAGGCACACGAAAATTCAAGGTTATTTTGACGACTTTGGAATAATATAAAATGCAAAACCGTAATATTGATGAATGCCTTGCTTTTTATAATATTTGTATTTGTATAGCAAAGTATAGGGGCAACTCCCGGTATTAAGGAATCATACCTTTTCCCCGTGAAGTCCACCTTCTGTTGGACCTTTATATGATTATTGTTCTTCAAGAGATTTTTACAAGTGGGATGAGATGTTCGAGCACATAAATGAAAGCTTAAAAATTTAATATTTTTAATTAAATTACTGTCAATATCAAGGGCATCGAGAAGATTTAATTTCGTGACTTCTCAATTTTAGGGTGGTATTAACCTCAAAGGCATTGAGAGAACTTGACCTCGTGATTTTCTAATTTTAGGGTGGGTCTAACCACAAGGGCATCGAGAGGATTTGATCCCGTGACCTCCCAATTTTAGGGTAGGCCTAACCCCAAAGGCATCGAGAGGATTTGACCCTGTGACCTCTCAATCTTAGCGTGGGCCTAACCCCAAGGGCATCGAGAGGATTTAATCGGACTGTGACCTCCCAATTTTAGCGTGGGCCCAACTCCAAGGGCAATTTTAAGGTGGGCCTAACCCCAAAGGCATCGAGAGGATTTGACCCTGTGACCTCCCAATTTTAGCATGGGCCTAACCCCAAGGGCATCAAGAGGATTTAATCGAACTGTGACCTCCCAATTTTAGGGTGGGCCTAACCCCAAAGGCATCGAGAGGATTTGACCCTGTGACCTCCCAATTTTAGGGTGGGCCTAACCCCAAGGGCATCGAGAAGATTTCATCTTCTGACCTCCCAATTTTAGGGTGGGCCTAAGCCCAAGGACATCGAGAGGATTTGACCCATTGACCTCCCAACTAGGTCAGAGGTACTTAGCAACATGAACTCAACCAATTGAGCTAACCCTTGAGCCTTTCTAGAAGTATAATGTTATATGAAATACTCTTGGATTTCTTTAATGAAATTGCAGAAATTTTAAATCAGCTTAGATCTATCTTAATTGCGGATCTATTAAGAATCGAAAGGGATTAAATCTCTAGAGATGCAAACCTTTTGTCAAGTTATGTATGTTAGGTCCCAATAATACTAATGTATCCGCCTTATTGTTATTGTTATTATCAATGTAGCCCCTATTGTTAGTGTTGTGCCTTTACATTATTATTGTTATGTACACTCCAATTATATTGTAAACCCTTTAAAAATTAAAATTTCTCGTCATAAATTTTAATAAATAATTTTAATAAAAATTAAATTAAACAATCTACTTAATTGCAACACCTAAATCTACTTTATTTCTCGTCATGATGCTGATGTAAATATAAAGGTGTAATTAGATACATATATAAGAATTGAAATGTGAAATAAAGCTTAATTACAAAAATAGATATGCAATTTGAAATTTATTTATTACTAAATATTATGTAAATTTGTATGTAAACATGATTTATTAGGGTGAATATTATGCAAATTTGTATATAAAAATGGATTTCCATTTCTTGTATCTATAAGTATGGTTTTTTTTTACATGCTTTGATTGTTATTTATGTTTATTTGATTTTATTATGTTATTTTTTGTATTTTATAAGTATGGTTTTTATTGCATATGCTTTGATTGTTTCACAACTTTGCATTATGTTATTGTTATATTTTTCTTCTTTTCAAAATATATGGATTGATTGTATATGTTTTCTATATTTTTAAACAAAAGAGTATTTATTTAGTAAAATAACATTTTGTGTTGATTTGAAAAAAGATAAATTGCCTCCTCTCTCACATATGGGCAAGTCTTCTAAAAAACGTTAAGAGTTCTTAGGAACATATTTTGTTGATATGTAAATGCTACTAGTAAGTGGTGCTTATTTCGATGGTGAAAAAAAAAACACTATATTTTGGCCAATTCCAATCATTTTCAACAATACAAAAGTAACTAGCAATAAATGAAACTAGTTGAAACTCAAAGTAGAAAAGAAGAAAAGGAAAACCTTATGCTAAATAAGCAATTGGAAAACAATATTTTCTTAGTTGTTTAAGTAGAACGTCAAGTATCACATAAACTTCACTATAAATATATGTTTGTCGATCTTTGATGTTAATGTTTTCTATATTTCTTACTTACATTTTTCCAAAGTTTTAAAGTTCCACTAACATTAATAAAGTGCACATATAAAAAATTGAAATTAAAAAATTAGTATCTTCAAACATTATTAAGATGTAGGCATAAGCAACTTTGCTACTATTTTAGTTGTTTGATTTTGGGAGTGACCTCCATGTAATGAAATACTTGATTGAGAGTCTATTCTTGATAAATGTCAAGGTAAATATCACTTTGTTATTGTCATTGCTATTCTCCTTTTTAAAAAAAATGGTAGCTTAGTGACACCTATAAATTGTCGCTTGAGTGGAAAAACTTATGTAACCTTGCCCCTTATGAGAAACTCAAAGTGATTAGCCAGATCACTACATTTTGTTTTTGCACAGGTTTAAACTTTAAAACATCTTCGAATTATTTTCTATTTTTTAGTTGCACTTAATGCTAGCTAATTACAAATATCCAATGGTTTATATATTTAGTTACATTTTGAAATTGCATTTCAAACTCACTCACATTTTTTACCTATCTTTTGTTTTCATTTAATTTTAGGTTATGTTTTAAAATTCAAATAGTGCAATATCTTTGCTCTCATAAGAGTTTTTTATTAATGCATTTGTAAATACTTCTATAAATCCAGTTTTTGAGCCAATTTTTAGTAGGAGATTTTGCCACATAAAGTTATGAGTCCTAGAAATAGAGAAGTGGAAAGAAGTATTAAATCAAATTTGTACATGACAATTATAGTTTTGTTTGGTTATTGGGACATACACTAACAACCTTGTTCTGAGTGCAACTAGTATTAAATTATAATGGTAGGCTAAGCATACTTTTTGTAAGTTAGTTGTATTACCTTCAAAGGTCAAATTACATCACTGATAGCCATTTGGAAGAAGTATATCAGCCTCACTTTTCCACACAGGAAACCATATTTGTTGGCTCATATATGGTAATACTAATTTTACATAGAAGACAAGAAACAAAAACTGAACGTAAAAGACCATATAACCAAAAAATGGACTACGAACATAAATCCACGAGATATCATCTAGATCATGTATCTGAAGATGTCACTAGAGTTGGGTCCTTCATTCTCATACCAAGAGGCATTGAGATCATGAACTCACAATGAATGTGTTTCTCCATGTGAGCTAAGCGAGCTTCTAACCTATATAGACATGCCTGCATTTTCCCTTAGTTCATTGAATTTCGTTTAAAAGGGAAATGATGTGATTCCTATCCTTGTGTTTCTTCTCTAAAACACATCCCAACAGGGTCTTTAACTACCAACAAGTATTGATTTGTCCTTCCCCTAGTGTGGCCAAGATCGGGAATCCAATGAGAAACCTCCTCTAGTATTTCTGAGTCTAAATAAGTTTGTATGTATTGAAGAACATTGTTCTATATCCACTAGATCTCCTCTAGAGTACTAGGATAGGGAACAAAGTGATAAGCAGTCACCTCCTCTTGAGCTTGCACCTTAACATGCAACCAGATTTGTTGGCCACATCCGCCAACCCCACGTCGACCACACATTCACTAATGCGACATATTGACACCAACAAACAATAAATCAACACAATACTAATAATGAAGAAACCACCATCTGTACAGACACCATGTTAAAATTGGCAACATGAAAGGCTTCTAATTTAATTTATCCTTAATTAAATTAGAAGTAAATTGTAATCCCACATCACATGACAACTTGTATGAGTTAACTGAGTCAGGAAGACTTAGTTAGCGTAGTCAATTCAACTTGAGGGTCAAACCGGAGGCATGCAGAGTTCTACCTAAGTTTTAGGGGGTCCAGTTGTAGTTTATTTTGAGTTGTAATTAGTTAACTCAATTATTTGAGATAAAATAAGTTTAACTAGTTCTATTTGAGAGATGAGCTAGTGATAGGCCTAGTGAATTAAAAATGATTTAATTCACATGCAGTGATGAATCAGATAACTGATAATTCACTATAAATAGTTGTTGCATGTCAGTTCTAAGGAAGGCCCAGTTGAGATTGGATTTAAAGGGAAGAGAACTATCAGTTGTATAATTAGAAAAATGTAAAAGTCATGCATGAGGTCATCATGACGCCTTAGAAGTATTGCACAATAAATTGATGGGACTTTCCTAATTAATAGAGGCTCAATTAGCCTAGGAATGCATGAGCAAGGTAGGTCAGTCAGGTGTTGAAAATGCAGCAAGATGATGGAGCTTAGTGAAATGAAGTCGCCTTCACTAAGTGGGCCCGCAGGCAAATTCTGGCGCAAAGTCTATTTTTAGACTATGTCTATTTTTAGACATATGGAGCATGGTCCGGGGATTGCAGTATGTTATTCTTGGAGTATTGGTCATGTTGGTAAAAATAGACGGGACTCTATTTTTTGGACCTATAGGTCGAAGTCTATTTTTAGACTGCCTCTCCTTAAAATAGGGAAGTCAAATATTATTTACCCTTAATAATATTTGGACTATAAACTTCAGTTTACTCTCTTGGAGCACTTCAGTTCGAGCCTTGGAAGTGACTCATGCATCTGACAGAGGAATTACGCTATTCCCAAGGGTTTGGTGAGCACATGCATGGTTGACTTCAGTTAGGACTTCAGTGGCAGAAGTTTGGTGGAGTTAATGAGACAGCTAGTGGAGTTGTGTTCGGTTTAATTTAGTTGAACTGGTTGAGATTAGTTTAACTAGCTAATCAACTATTTATGAGTGGAGTGAATTAAATATTATTTAATTCATTAATTAGTAACTCATTATTCAACTCAAGAACACATCAGTTCACTACAGTGCATGATCAGTTCAGTGGAGACCAGTGAAAGAGGTAGATGAAAGGGTGGAGTTAGCTATCAGTGGCGACATCAGTTGTGCAAGAGATTTGCACCACACTTGGAGGAATTTCCCATGATGATTGCGCTGTCAAGCCAAGGAGATTCGAACCTTGGATCTCTATTTAGACAGGCCATGATTGCGCAATAGAGGCAAGGCAATTGGTGGTGAGTTTTGAACCAGTAACCTGTTAAAAACCAAGCTAGTTTGTGTGTAACTTCATGAGAAAGTACTGAGTACTTGTGAGGAGTATTGTACTGATTTTGTAACATGTTTTCTCCATTATAATATACACAATAGCTGCGGGGTTTTCAGCTATAAGCTTTCCCCATACATACTGTGTTAATGTGTATGATGATTTGATGTGCTATCGCTTGTTTTATTTCTGCATGTGTGATGATCTGAGTGGAAGAGATTATATGTTGCATATAAATTCGAATTGTATGTGATCAGGATAGTCTTGGTGGATAATTAATCATTATTCAGCAAATTTCTACATCAGGTGCATGGAATTGGTTAAGTATTGGACCAAACTTGCCAAGATCAAAGTGAGACAATCAAAGATAGTGCAGAGGTTTCTCAGGAAGGGAAATAACATTGTATTGTTTCATATTCTTGACTTAATGTAATATGCAGATAGCATGGTTTTTAGTTGAGGCTTTCCTGAGATACTTATTTGTGTTGTGTGGTTCAAATTATTTCTCTTTCTTGTCCATGTGATTGTGCAATCGTAATTGGTTTCCGCAATTTATAGAATTGATTCAGTATTTTGTTTTAGTACATTACAAGATCAATTGAATATATTTAGATATTTATACATGGTATCAAAGTGGGAATCACTATATAAGAGAAGAACCAGAGTTTGTTTTGAACATGTGAAACGAATTTGCAGATTTATTCTTCAGGACCAACAACAGATCACGATGTCTTTCTCTAGATTGAGACTCGAATATTCCCTTGAGGGTAATTCGAATTGCATAGCATGGAAGGACATGATGGAGGTAGTTTTGGAGGATAACGGACTGAAGGAATTCATAGACAGTGATATTCCCTAGTCCACAACAAAAATTTCTCAACTTCTTGATGCATGGAAGAAGAATGTAGCAAAGGCGAGGAGGATTGTGTTATAAGGAGTTCGAGATCATATTGTCTCGAACCTACATGGAAAGGAAACTCCATATGCTATGTGGAAGGCCTTAACATATCTATTCATAATAGAAGCGACCATAGGAAGCTGGCGCTGAAGGACAAGCTCAGAAAGATCAAGATGGAGAAGGGCCACATGATCCAAAAATACTTGATGAAGTTCACTTAATGTCGAGATGAGCTTGGAAGTGTTGGGGTGACAATTTCCCAGGATGATTTGGTGAGACTAGTACTGCTAGGCCTTCCCAAGAGCTAGCATATCTACCAAGACTCTGTGAATAAGAGGGAGAAGCTACCAGAGTGGGAGCGATCATGGTCCAACTTAGAACAAGAAGAGATTTGACGAAACACAAAATATGGATCCTCATCAAAGAATGATGATGAGGATAATTATGCCTTGGATGGAAAGGTGAAGAGATGGAAAGGGAAGGCATCCCATTCCAAATCGAATTTTGATCAGGCACGAAAGAAGCGAGACTTGTCAAAGGTAAAAAATTTCACTGTCACGAGCTTGGATACTATGCTACAAAGTGTCTGCACAAGAATACTAGCAAGAAGTCCTCTAGAGGAGCATCAAGTGAAGCACTTGCTTCATATTTCAAGTTGGATTTCACCCTCATCGAATGCATGGTGTCATCGGTGATTGGTTCTGTGTGGTACTTAGATAGCGAAGCTTTGTTCCATATCACCGGAAATAAACAATTCTTTAGTAACTTGGAGGAGAAGGATATCCAGATGCACATTGAGATGGGAGATAACGAGAGGTATAGAGCTACTGGCATAGGTACAGTTACCTTTCATAGGGAGTTAGGTACTCCTCTCACATTAAAATATGTCATGTATGTTCTTGGTTTAAATAACAATTTGGTTTCTATTGCTATGTTGGAAGACTGTGGCTATGATGTGATATTCAATGAAGGAAAGACATTCCTTCATCACAAAGCCAATGGATAGGTGAAAAATATTGAGGTTTGAGTAAAGAACCTCTAAAAATTAGATGTATAAGACTATGTTTCCTTGAGTATGAAAGTAGAGAAAGTGGTGAGTCGAGATATCAATGAGTTATGGCACAGGAGATTGGGCCATCTACACCATGGTGCTTTGAAGATCATGCAACAAATTTCTACAGGACTTCCAAAGGATGCACTTGAGCAGTGAGATACATGCAAAGGGTGTACATTGGGGAAGTATACCAAATCCACCTTTCAATATAAGTAAATCCAAGCAAAGGCGATCCTTGAGAGAGTTCACTCAGACGTGTATGGAATATTCTCGACAGCTTCTACAATAAAACACATATATTATGTGATTTTTGTAGATGATTTTTCATGGAAGTGTTGGAATTTCTTCATGAAATAAGAAAGATCAGACGTTCTCAAATTTTTGTGAGTTCAAGGCACTTGTCAAGAAATATACATGGAAGAAGATGAAGGCTCTGAGGAGCGACAATGGTGGATAATATGTCTCGAACAAATTCAAGAAATTATGTGCTTCAGAAGGAATTCAAAGGGAATTGATAGAACCTCATAACCCACAACAGAATGGAATTGCAAAAAGGAAGAACAAAACTACTGTGGGAGTAGCACCAACTATCTTGCATGATCAGGGCCTACCATTGCATCTGTGAGCAGAATCATGCAATACAATAGTATTTGTGCAAAACAAAATTCCTCATCAGATACTTGAGATGAGTACACCAGAGAAATATTTTTTAGGTAAGAGAATAGATGTGTTGCATTTCAGAAATTTTGGTTCATCAGTTTATTTCCATGTGACCAAATATTCTCAGAAGAAGCTAGAGCCAATAGTTAAGTTGGGGATATTTGTGGGGTACACTGATACAACTCGCAGCTATTGGGTGTATTTTCTAGCACACAGGATGCCACTCGTTAGAAGAGATGTGAAATTCGATGAAGAGAAGGCCATGTGAATTTCCATTGAGAGGGAGCTTCAGTTGCATGCATTTGAGGAGCTCTTAGCTCCAAAATAAGAACCTCAAGATGTGGAGAAGCCACAAGAAGAGGTGCAGAGAGTGGAACCACCCACTCATGCAGAGACATCCCAAGGCGGAAGGAAGCGCACCAGAGAGGCTAACAGGTTGATGCTTGATGCTAGAGAGAATGTGGGAGCACCCACATCACAACACAGGTAGAGAAGGTCCCCAAAGAGGTACATTGGCTACATGGCTCTTATGATCGAAGGTGTAGAGATAGAGCCATCCTATTTCAAGGAAGCAGTGCAACAACCAATTTGGGTCGATGCCATGGTTGCGGAGTATGACTCCATTATCAGAAACATCACATGGGAAGTTATCCCAAGACTGGATGGGAATTCAGTTGTAGGATCCAAGTGGATCTACAAGGTGAACCAGGCAACATATGGGAGTGTGGAGAAACACAAGGCCAGGTTTGTGGCCAGAGTGTTTAATAAGGTGGAGGGGATTGATTATGGCAAGACCTTTGCACCATTTTCAAGGTACTCATCAATCATATCCATCCTTGCACTCTCAGTGCAGATGGGATGGCAGATACATCATATGGATGTAAAGACAACCTTCCTTAGTGGAGTGATTGAGGAATAGGTGTACATTGAGCAGACGAAAGGTTTTGACACCTTAGATAGAGAGTCGCATGTGTGCAGACTCATGAGAGAATTGTATGGGTTGAAACAAGCACCTTGTGCTTGGTACACCAAGATCGAAAACTATTTCACTAGGTTGGGCTTCACCAAGAGTGAAGTAGATGCGAACCTTTACCATATTGTGGCAGAAGTTAAGATTTTTATCATTGTACTTTATATTGATGATTTGATACTTACAGGTGATGAAAAACCCATAAATTCTTGCAAATAGGATCTTGCAAGAAAAATAGAGATGAAGGACATGGGGCTCTTCCACTATTTCCTAGGATTGGAAATTTGGCAAAGAGATGGGTAGTTATTTGTATCTCAGGGAAAGTATGCCAATGAGATTCTCAGGAAGTTCCACATGGAGGGAAGAAAACCCATGGAGACTCCTCTAGCAAGAAATCGGAGGAAGGAGGATGCTACTTCAGGCGAAGTAGTAGATTCTCTTGTCTACATGCATCTTGTGGGTTCACTCATGTATTTGGTGAACATGTGACTAGATGTTTGCTATGCGGTTAACCGACTTAGCCAAGCTATGGTTAAGCATACCAAACTCTTTTGTAATGCAAAAAAGCATGTTTTGAGATACCTCAAAGGTACTACAGAGCTAGGGCTATGGTAGAGACATACAAAGGGAGTGAAGTTTCAAGGCTTCACAGATGCATATTGGGCAGGGAGTCCACCCGACATGAAGAGCACATCAGGGGGCATCTTCAACATAGGAGCAACAACATTTTTCTAGTACAATAGGAAACATAGATCAGTTTCACTCAGTTCAGCAGAGGTAGAGTACATGGCACCGAGTTAGGCAACATGTGAGGCTATATGGATGATAAATATACTTATTGGTTTTTTTGGTCGATAGATGGATCCAATGATGATTTATTGTGATAACCAGAGTTGCATCAAACTCTCGGTTAATCTGATTTTTCATGATAGGTCCAAACATATTGATACCCGGTATCACCATCTTAGATATTGTCTGCAGAGGCAGATTATGTCATTAGAATACATTCCCACGAAGAAGAAGGATGCATACATCTTGTCAAAGGCACTATCAAGAAACAAATTCAAGTTCCACAAAAGCAAGATCGAGGCAACATACAATCCCTTTCTTATTGAGAGGGAGTGCTGAAATTAGCAACATGAAAGGCTTCTAATTTAATTTTCCCTTAATTAAATTAGAAGTAATTTGTAATTCCACATCACATGACAACTTGTATGAGTTAACTGAGTCAGGAAGACTTAGTTATCTCAGTTAATTGGATTTGCGGGTCAAATTGGACGCATGTAGTGCTCTCCCTAAGTTTTAGGGGGTGCAATTTCTGTTTATTTTTTGTTGTAATTAGTTAACTCAATTATTCGAGTTAAAATTAGTTTAACTAGTTATAAATGAGAGATGAGCTAGTGATAGGTCCAGTGAATTAAATCTGATTTAATTCACATGCAGTGATTAATAAAATAACTGATAATTCGCTATAAATATTTGTTGCATTTCAGTTCTAAGGAAGGCCCAGTGGATATTGGAGCTAAACGGAAGAGAACTATCAGTTGTATAATTAGAAAATTGTACAGGTCATGCATGAGGTCATCAAGACGCCTTGGAAGTATTGCACAATAAATTGATGGGAATTTCCTAATTAATAGGGGATCAATTAGCCTAGGAATGTGTGAGAAAGGTTGGTCATTCAGGTGCAGGGAATTGGTTAAGTATTGGACCAAACTTGCCAGGATCAGCGTGAGACACTCAGAGATAGTGCATAGGTTTCTCAGGAAGGGAAATAACATTTTATTGTTTCATATTCTTGACTTAATGCAATATACAGATAGCAGGGTTTTTAGCTGAGGCTTTCCCCAGATACATATTTGTGTTGTGTGATTGAAATTATTTCTCTTTCTTTTCCATGTTAATGGGCAATCGTAATTGGTTTCCGCAATTTGTAGAATTGATTCAGTATTTTGTTTTAGTACATTACAAGATCATTTGAATATATTTAGATATTTATATGCAAAAAATAATAAATAACCCCTCAGAAATAATAAATATTACCAAAGAACTGGGAAATTCTACTTCTCATGCTTTCCACAAACTAGAGATCAAATAGCCACCAAAATTTTATACACAACTAGACTAAACAAAGATGAGGTACGACGATAACAAAACAATCTGAATATAGTTTGTCCATCAAGTTGACTGCTTTGCTGAGGTCCAACTAAACCAAGGGGAGAGGACAACTCCTAAATAAATAGGACTCCTAGACTTAAAATATACAAAACCACCACAGTCCCCAATAAAAATTCTATCACAAAACTAAAATCATGCTAGTAGCAACCACAAGTTGAGAAAATATGTGCACAAATACAAGGGATATATATTATTCGATAAAGTAATGTAGAATAACCAAATATGAACAAATGAGAGAGCCATATCCTAAGTTCTTCTCTATATAGATCTACCATCCATCCAAAGGATTAACACAATTACCAAAAACAGTCTTCAAAATAACAACCGAGTCATCACCATCTCCAATAAGATAACCACCGCCTATTTCCACTTAGAGAAATAGGGATTCAAATCCATTTTGTAACATGGATGTATCCTATAGTCTTGCTAGTTCAATTCCAGAAACTACCATCACACCTCCCATTTCTTCAGATTTCCGACATTGCTACTCAATATAGCGAAACTTTGAAGGGGGTATGAAAATCCCACCAGTGGTAGGGGGATTATACTCTCAGGGAAAAACATCCCACCTCACTAAAAAATAATTGTAGAAAAACACTCCAAAATGAAATAAGCCATGAGTCCGAGGAAATTAACCATTTCTTGCTTCATGCACGTGGGGGGAGGGGCAGACCATGCCATCCCCCTCTTAATTTCATTGAGATTTGGTAGGGTGGTGGATGCCCCCTTGATCTCATTTTCAAAATGTAGATCCACCCCATCGGGGAGGTAGGCTAAGGATATTAAAAATCCTTGATGAAGATTTTGTTTTGGTTTTGTTTTGAGATACATTTCACACATATGATATTGTATACATTAGATAGTGTTAGATCATACTTGTGTGTGTATATATGGATATATGAATGATATATATGCATATGTGCGTGTATGAGATAATATTAGATCAAATTTGTACATGACATCCATTTAATGTTTATCAGATGTACAACTCCATTTGGTTATTGGGATGTAATGATTAATCTATAATTTTTTTCCACATAAAAAACTGTAATTTTTATTAAAATTAACAAAAATTACATTCTATAAACACACGATAGTGTTTATGCAGTTTAGTCGGTCCATAATATCCTTCAAAATTTCTAGTTTTATTCATGGAACATTTTATAAAGGTCCCCCATATCATTCACACAATTTTTATCATAAACATCCATGCATAAAAAAAAACAAAAATTCTTCTTAATGTTCTGAAAACGATCTTTCGTTCATCTTAAAATATATACAAAATAAATTGAGAACCACCATAATATAGACATGTAACCCCTATAGGCAGGAGAATATGAGCTGGAGATATGCTAAAATTTGTGGTCATTGATAACCCATTGTGTACCTCCATAACTCACCAAAAATTATTTTCAAGAGAGAGCACCACCTTGGACATTGTTATCACTTAGATAAAACCCTGGCTTCACAAAAAATTAAAATGTAACCACTAACCAATCTTTGAGTTTGATTTTTGGCTCTTCAACCTGGAGAGGGATCTCTCCCTAAACTCAACTACCCAAGGTCACAATGGTAAAAAGTATAGAATAAGTTCTATGGCCATATTACTTGAGAAAAAATAAGGTGGTTGGACTGTAGGAAAATTTCACCATTAGGCATGGACTCTGACACATTCAATTTTATATAAACCATAGGTTCAATGAGAAAATATCAGCAAAATCAACATAGTAACAACTCCTTTGACAAGTTTGGGAATCAGAGAAATAGTAAAGTAATTAGTGTAGCTTTAGGTGAAAAACAAGTAATAAATATCTGAATAAAAGTATTTGGAGCATAAAGGTATGAGTTCCAATTCAAAAA
Organism: Pinus albicaulis; assembly: GCA_034641835.2. Taxonomy (NCBI): domain Eukaryota; kingdom Viridiplantae; phylum Streptophyta; class Pinopsida; order Pinales; family Pinaceae; genus Pinus; species Pinus albicaulis. The sequence continues at coordinate 361,984,115 of CM076582.1, forward strand.
CTGAGTATTCAAATATTGAAGAAACATATGAATTTATGAAACTTAGAAAATAGACAGGGAATTGAAAACACATGAATTTCTACAAAAAATGCTCACATAGACTGTTGTATAGTAGCTAATTACATACACGCACAATACAAGAAAGAGGTTTTCTTTCAAAATATTCCAATGTATCTCTCAAAACGTCATAGCTGTGAAAAATATGAGAGATTTTTTTTTAATGTGTTTGTTGTCGACAAAAGCCTCTTTCAGATTTGGAAAATTCGTTTCCAGTTGTTCGGAAACCACACCCAAAGTTACTTCCTTTTACAGGAAAAAACTGAGTTAAAGATATTTTTTGCTGACATCATCTTAGTCATCACTCGCTTGATATATGATTGTTCATTTTCTAACGCATGCTCCATCAACGCATTATTTGGACATAAGAAAAAATTCGAATATTTCATTTGGCGTTAATACTCCAGTTGTTATAGTTTTAACTGACCATTTTTACACATATGCGTCGCTACTCTAAATGTCAACACAATTTTATTTTTAGAACTTACAATAATGTTGCTATTCTATATATCATCATTTTAACCCTGTTTATGACAAATTGGGGTTGACATTGAAACAATTAGTGCACTTTAAAACTATTAACTAAATTGTGATAACAGACAAAACACACTACAAGGAAAAGACCCTCTAGCGGATGTTTCTGAGGAACCCCTTATAAAAATAGCCCAGATATCTATTTGTAGCGGAGGTCTCTAGATGAGGTTGGCAGGTGGAGGTTTTGGTGGATGTTTTTTGTCCGGTTCATTTCTCATCATAAATTGCACCGGTGCATTAAATCCACAATGCATTGGTGCGTACTAAAAATTGGCACACTGAAACACCGTGCTCTCCGTACAAACCCATTTGGTGCATCTAATTACTATAGCGCACCAGTGCGCTACGCAGAAACATGCCTGATGCATCTTAAAAACCCACGCATCGCCCGGTGCGTCTAAAAAACGCGCACCGAAACAGGGTTAAATAAAAAAAAATTACCAACCAAAAAATCCGCTTTTTCACTTCTTTAGTGGTCCAGAGCTCTCAAGCACCAATGCGAATTTCTCTTGTGTGAGGCACCCTACCATCAATGCTCCCATTGCACGCACTATTTTCATCCATTGCCTACCTTATGGAGTTTTAATTTTGGAAAACGGTGGGAAAATTTGGTTTTTCAAATTCTTCAGCAAATATTCCTCCTCGACGTCCAAATGTACAGTTATTTTACTTGTTGCGCAATAAATAAGTGTTTTAGCAGATTAGATTTTTTTAAAACCTTAAAATTAATCATTAAAAAAAAATATGCATGGTGCACTCAAGCTGTTCAACTCACACCATTCGCGGTACTGCTTGTAAATTTATAGGTCGCACCGCGAACAGTGCTACGGGTACCAAAAAATGCGCACCACACCGAGATTCTTTTTAAAACCTGTCATGGCGGTTCGATCGTTTATATGACCGCATCGTTGAATATATACCAGTTTCGGGAGGGTGGTGCGTTGACGAAACCATCCGCGCTGGGGCGGATAGTTCTGTCAACGCACCACCCTCCTGACATCAGAACATGGTCAATGGTGCGGTCGTTTAACCTCCTGACATCAGTACATAGTCAACGGTGCGGGCGTTTAAACGACCGCATTTTTGACCATGTACTGATGTCAGGAGGGTGGTACGCTAACCGAACTATCTGCCCTGGGGTGCATAGTGTGGTCAACGCACCGCCCTCCAGACACTGATACATAGTCAACGGTGTGTTTGTTTACATGACTGCACCGTTGACCATGAATTATTGTTGGGTTGTGCGTTGACCTAACTATTTCCCCAGGGTGGATAGTTTCGTCAATGCAGTACAGAAGGAAGTACATTTTATGTTTTGCGGTGCAGCGACAATTTCCATGTGCACCGAGTGCAGTGCGCGATAAAAACAGATGCATCGGTACCGGTGCGTGACTATTTTTTTGGGCGCACCGACTGTTTTTTTTTCAAAAAAATTATATATATATATATATATATATATTTTAAATACATGTCTCATTTAATAAAAAAAAGTGTTTAATATGTGAATCATTCAGCGATGTCAACAGAGAGAACAAAGGGAACATCAAGAACATATGGAGGACTAGTATAACATGGTCCGCCTGTGGGAGGCACGAGAGAGGGAGGGACTTATGTACCCTCGCCCTATTATGAATGCCACCTAGTTTCTCCTAAGGGAGGTAGGCTTCCTCAAGTTATATGAGGAGGCTACATCCCTGAAGGGCCATAAGGGGTTATTGGGACAACTCATCTTCAGGTGGAATGCCCACCGACAGGCTTTCCGGGTCGGTCCTAACCAGTGGTATGTGCCCAATGAGGAGGACATATATTTTATTACTAGCCTATCTAGGAGAGGGCAGGATTTTCCCCAGTTCCCAAATGTCCTCGTCGGCTATGCAACAGGGAGTCAATTGGTTTACTCCCAGAGATACATTAGTGTCGATATACTTTCTCCTGCAGATTTTCAGGTGTCCAGTGGTTAGTTACTTATTGCTTCGTTTGGTGCAGAGGAGGTGAGGTGCCTCTCACTACTTATGATGACCATTTCACACCATACCAACGACTAGAAATTCATTAGTTTCCCGCTTTTATTTTGTGTTGATTATTTATTACAGGCGCTACGAATTGTGATATGGTCTACGATTTTTTTGTGGCAGTTTTGTACAACATTAGATAGATGTTGTACTCGGGCATGTGGGAGGTTGGCCTTCCCTTTTTCTTCAGAGTTATTTTGTTTATTTTTTGAGAGGTTTCTAGAGACGAGGCCTATTTTTGTTCGGCAGCCTCATAGGCCGATGTTGCATGTACAGATGGAGATGTGGGGCCAGATGATGCCTAAGAGGGGCGAGTCTGATTTTTCCACCAGGATATCTCCTTGATGCATTGGAGTTGCTATCCAGTCTTGATGATCACTCCTTCATTCTAGTACCATGTCCACATGCTGGTTTGGATTGGCGAGGGTGTACCAAAATCCTCTTCACACAGAATGAGCTACCAAATGCAAGAGGTAATATTAATGTTTTCTTTAAATTAATATAGTTTCATTTTATTGTCTTAATTAATTAATTAGAATTATAAAATTTATTTTAACACGTACTTTAACTTGTTTTATTAAATTGTTTAATGCAATTGTCTAGTTATTTTTGTGTAATTATATATATTTTGTAGATATTGGGTCATTCATTAGCGATGAGATTCCACTGCCAACGAATGATCCAGGTGTAGATCATGTTGACGAGGAGATGGCAGAGGCAGGATCAGGGAGACAGAACCGGTCCTGATAAGGTGCAGATAATGACAGCTGTGAAGCGCAGGCTAGACACTCGATTTAGGATGGAGTTGGGCTACCAACTCTTTTGACTCCTATTTTATGAGGGATTCAGGCCGGTTACTATCAGAGAGATACAAGTTGATGATAGGCTAACAAATATCTAGAGAGACATGCCCCGTGATATGTTGACCCTCAGGCGACATATCGTCGGAGCTACCAGAGCACTGGCATAGGCGAGGAGGGGTAGGCGTGGTGGAGATGCGCTAGTACGACAGAGCAACACATCATCCGATGATCATGATCATGAGGGGAGTGATCATCGTTCTAGTACTCCACCTCGCGTCAGAGATGATCATGATGAGTAGCCTGCAGCATCCAGTCATGATCATAAGTTGGCATCATTTGAGCAGTTTGCACCATCTTAGCAGACACGTCCTAGTCCTGAGCAGGCACCCGATCTTGAGGAGGGCGCAGGTCCATCGACTAAGCATGCCACTGCACCATCCATTGATCAGGCTGGACCATCCATGAGTCATCATGATCAGGCAATTCCTGATCAACATGCACCTCCATATCAGCATGCACGTGATCATCATCTCTATGAGCATGTCGAGGCTGCACCATCGACTGAGCAAGCCTCGACTAGTACTAATATTGATGTACCACCAAATTTTTGACATTTATATGAAGTTATATTACAGTTGTGTGTATATATATATATATATATATATATATATATATATATATATATATATATATATATATATATATATATATATATATATATATATATATATATATATATATATATATATATATATATATATACACTATGTATTTTATGTTCATGTTGCAGATGTACTTAATTTACATGTTGGTGTTCATCATGATGTGTATATTGTTAGGTCATGTTATATATGTTCATTTAATGTGTAGCTTGCAGATAGATGTGTATGTGATAACATTTATTTGACATGAGATGTATATTTGATGTTTGTGTCGTGATGATGATATGCAATGCTTGTGTTTTGTTAGATGATCATGATCACAATGATATGATGATGTTAGCGAATTTGAATGTGTTTTTTAGTTGAATATGATGTTTGTACGATGGTTATCATGATCGTGATGTTTATTTTTAATATTAAATCATGATATTTATTAAATATTATGTCGTGATTGTAATTGAAATTTTAATTTTAATTGTATGTACAATTGTAATTGTAATTTTAATTGTAATTGTATGTAAAATATTTGTAAAATTTTAATTGTAATTGTAAAATTTAATGTATTGTGAAATGATTGTAATTGTAATTGTAATTGTATGTGAAATTTTAAAATTGTAATTGTAATTGTATGTAAAATATTTTTAAAATTTTATTCGTATTGTGAAATGATTGTAATTGTAATTTTAATTGTAATTGTATGTAAAATTCTAAAATTGTAATTGTAATTGTAATGGTGTGTGAAATTGTAAAATTGTAATTGTAATTGTATGCATTGTCATCATTCAATTTTATTAAAAATATTAAATTTGTAAATTTGTAAAATTGTAAATTAATTGTCAATTTTGAACCATTACTACCGTACGTAAAATGTATACCGTAAATATCGTTAAATTACCATAATTGTAAAATTGTAAATTTGTATGAATTTAAATAATTGTAAAATAATAAATCTAGAATAATATGAATTTTTGTAACATAATAAAGTTTAGAAAATAATGCAAATAAATTCATGTACTTTAGAATTATCAGTATTTTATTATGATATTACATACCAAAAATAACAATATACATTTTGAAGATATCATTCACACACATTTAAAGCAATCAAGTAGTTGTATTATTTTAGGAATTGACATTATAAAAAAAAGAACTTTATACAGTACGCCATTGTTTTCGAGATCAACATAATTGAAAATTACCAATTAATTCAAAATACATATTATAATGTTTAGAAAAAAAGAGTCTTAGTTATAAGGTAATCAAGTCCTCTCTTAAATAAAACCCATCTTAAAAAGTATAAATGATGAAATAACACATGTACCATATCACTCTTGGTTCTCATGGTCACCCTCATTATCTTCTAGCTCACTTGGCATGATAACACTATTGTTCTCAAAATATGTTTTGATCTTAACTAGGGTCACGTCTCAATACGAACCACCAATCCCTATCCAACACATCTGGGTAAAAAAACATCTGGTTGTAGTGTTTGGGGAAAACATAGGGCTCCTTAGCTTCATCCCACATATTTCTTGAGTTGATACATATCATCCTACCATCGTGATCTTCCTTTACATTATTTCGATCAAAGGTGTCCCACCACTTGCACCTAAAAATAACACATTGGAAATAATATAAATCCACTTCAATGATCTCTTGTATCTTTCTGATGTAACCTAACATCCCTCGTACTATTTTTTGATCATAGTGGCTAGCTCGACTAGATTGATCGAACTTAACTTCCACTCCACAGTATTGTGTCATGTTAAAATCATCGACATTTTATATGAGAAAATGTTGTCCATATGCCCACATAGATGGGAACAAATTGACGTATAAAAAAGTTAAAAAATCATAGTGTCATGTGTCTTATAATAACCCAACTGTTAAAATATGAAATATAGATATAATTACATTTCAAAGGTATATTATTAAGTTTAAAATGTACATAAATAGATTATTACTAAGTGGGTGCACTCAATCCCTACATTTAGCGCATCCTCTTCAGCACACGGGTAACGACTAGTTGCACCGTTTTTCTCTCTGACTTGGTCATCAACCCAATTTTTGGGGCATATTTTTGGCATATTTTCTTTTAAATGATCGATATAAGGCACACTTCTAACATTCAACCATCTGAATTCGTTCTTGTCACTATCCCACTTCATCCTCTTTTGTTCGTACAATGTGACCCACGGTTGTGTCGCTTTGGAATTGTAAAGAACGAATTTATTGATTGCTTCAATTTCTGCATTCACTGATGAAATTAAATCTACATATAGTACATATGAGATCAAAATATACATTATATCGAAGTTAAACATGAATATTTACTTTGTGTAAATTTGAAAAATTATAAGTCACTTACTCTTTATCAAGCGCCTTTTTCCATTCATTTGGAGCAGGTCCCCTTCTCTTTTTTCTTCATCCCTTTCATCGTCCCAAATCACCACGCTTGGTTTATTGTCAATCTGCTTGATGTAATCACTAGCATAATAGAAAGACTCATACGATATGTACCCCTCTGCCATAGACCCCTCAGGTTTTTCCCTTTATCAAACAAAACCTTTTAATTTCTTCATGTACCTCTCTAAGAAGAACATCCAACGACAAGAAACCACCCCAACTAATTCAACCTCATATACTAGGTGGATTAGAAGATGAACCTGTAAGTCCATGAAACTCGTCGGAAATTCCTTCTCAAACATACAAACAATCTCAACTACGTCTTGACACCACCGTGGAATGCTTGCCACATGAATCTCCTTTGACGTGATCCAACATACAAATGTAGATAATTTAGATATGGCACATCCTAGGTCTTGTGGGAATTCATGTTTCACACACCCACACATGAACAAAGGATAATGACACTGCAAAGTTATGAGCACATGCAATAATATACAAAATTAGTTATGTTTTATGATCCCTTCATGGGATAAAATTTATTAATATAACGAATAATAAAATCGCGCTTTTGACATTATATGTACTCTTAGAAGATTCAAATGGTCATTTGATTTCAATCCCGAAAAATGGTCATCCTTGGTGAAGCAACGCCGTAGTGAAGACTTGTTGCACCCTCACACCCATTATAACTTCCTTTGCCAAAGAAAGATCATCTTTTTTTTAAATCCATGGGACATCACCTTCTTTGAAATACCATGAATTATAGGAACCAACGTCGTCTGCCTCTGATCTTGTACTTTCTAATTGTCTTGGCCAATGCTTCTTTTTAGTTTTTGAAGTAATAAGATCTTTCCTAACAGCCAATGTGTCACTTTTTTTCGATGATATGTGCCTCCATAAAGAAGATGAAACATTTTTAAATATATCCATGGGTTCTAATAAGTGGGTAATGTTAAGATGCTCCCAATATGGGAGGTTATAAAAGATATATTTCCTTTTCATCCCAATGGGAAATTTCTCAACATAGGTGTCGAATAATTCTGGATCATCGAACATAGGCTCCCCATTTGAATCGAGCATTTCTATGAACTCCTTCTCCTTCTCTCTCTCATATGATCTAAGCCATTCAACTAGTGTCGTTATTGGAGGCCTTTGGGTTCTCTCTCGTTTACCATTTAAAGCGGATGTTTCTCTTCTGTAAGGGTGTTCTTCTGGGATGAATACCTTGGAGCAGTCATACACTGACTTTCATAGGTCATTGGACTATCTAGATTTTAGAGAAGGTCCACAACATTTACATCCAAAATACCCTTTTGTTATAAGACCTGCAAAATTATTGTATACAATATATATGCATGGCACATTAAATAATATGATGAATATCATAATAATTACAATGAATTAAATAACTAATATGAGAAATAATATTGTTACATATAAAACAAATCAATGAACATGTAATTTACTAGAGAAAACTCCTAAACCTGGATAATCATGTGTCATGTAAGCACATATGCCATACAACGTAAAACTCCTCTCTAGTGCGATGGGTCTTGATACATCGTATACATTTATCCCATCCCATAATTCCTTCAATTCATCTACCATTGGTTGTAAGTAGACATCCATATTCTTCACTTGTATTCTACCAAGGACTATGAGAGCCAACATAAGATGTTCATTCTTCACGGACAATCATGGGGGGATTTTTATTGATCACTACTATAGGCCAAATAGAATAGTTGGTGTTCTGAAGGGAATATGGGTTGACGCCATCCATGGCTATGCTGAGTCATAGACTTCGTACTTCATCCTTGGCTATGCTGAGTCCTTTATCTTGATATCTCTGACCTACTCCACATATTCCCAACACACTGCTCATATGACTCATAGGGAGAGTCCTTGTAGTCTACCATCTTTCTATCCATGTTAATGTTTCTCCTACAAAGCATAATATGTCAACTAAACCAAATAACAATAAACCAACATACCTTAGTGTAATTTGGGGAGGATACTTCCTCCAAGATTAGCCAATCAGCATAATACATGTATATACAAAATCATAACAACATATAAAATTGTAGCACATGGTATATCATCACATAAACATCATTCTAGTTGGAGTCCAGTCATCAATGCATGCCCATACCAAATACACAACATGAATTAATGCATAACCACACCAATTCAACTTGACCACACACCATCGAAAGCAAAAACCACACACAAGAATAAGCAACATTTAACAAAACATGAACGGCCAATGCATGTTCAACATATGACATCAAACAAGCAAACATCCAAAAACAACACACAAGCATGACCAATATGTGACCTAGCATAAAAAAAAATGCATATACAACATGTAACAATATGTAAGCAAGTGTGCATGCACAATACACAAGCATGAACAACGCATAATCAACCATATACTCATAGAACATGTCGACACCACACCATCATCCCATCCATGATGACACCACTGCCACCATGGCCAACACAACACAGATGCAATCGAAACATACACCAAAATTATGAGAAACATGTATGAAACCAACAGAAAAACATGACCAACACACAACCCATCCAGTCTAAGGGTTAAACCATGCTCTGATACCACTCTATAACACCCCCTTCCCACATCTACCCAAGCAACCACCCAACCGGGGTAAATATGCGATGGTATGATATTGTAATGAGATTCAACCTCCTACGTGACCTTAAGGAAGTGGAACCAATGGAAACATAACACAAATACCTTGTACATCATCAATGACACCTCAGGAATTAACCCAACCTTTAAGGCCTCCTACCCCTAGGTCACACTAACATTTTGGCCTCTTTGAGCCATAGCCGCAAGCATGAAACTGCATGCCAGTGGCCATGAGGCTATAGTCGCATGCATAACACTGCAATCCAGCAGCTAGGGCCCCAAATGCTCAATTCTGTGTCTGCGGCTACGAGATTTGAGCCACCTTTTCAAGCCCAAAGCTTGGGTCACTACCCAGAACTTCATGAAAACTTAAGGAATGATAAATAACAACAAGAAAATGATACGGAAGCAATCACATCAACAATAAATCATATGGACCCCTCCTAGCCATGACAAGAATTTTTTCAAACATGTAAAAAAAAAAATCTACAGGTGTAAACTTTAGATTTAAGCATAGGTGTCTCATACTTATTTGAGAATCACTAAGAAGCATTGTTCCCTTACATAATTAGCTGTAATAAAATCTATTTGACCATAGATACAATGTGCATTCATTTACAAGTAAACACATGGAGAGAGCCATACATCATCATTGATAAAACACATGCTTATAACCAACATAACACCAACAAAAATACAATAGATACAACAACAATAGAATCCACATAATAACTAGTACAATTATACATCAAATGCCAAAGGAATGAATTTATCATTAATGAATATAGAAACCAACACAGGATGGGACTACCACGTTCCACCCAACCATAGATTGGTTGAGAAAAATATCTTTTTAGTCAATCCCCCCCATGCCATATTCCAAGCATGAATGTGGGACTCATAACTAGCCAAAAGAACCAAAAAAACATGAATGTTACCAAATTTCTTCGCCTACACTGTGAGGAATTTTATTTCCTCCTAGTATCTCAGGATTTACCGTACACTACAGTCTGAATCAGGGATCATTAGGCCCTAAACTGATACATACTCTTCAAGCTTTACCATACATCCCATCCTAGAAATACTAGGCCCAAAAGAGAGAAATCCACCTCTTGGATTTACCTTATATCACACCATTCACCAGAAAGGATTCTTAGACCCACCTAGACACACAATCTTGCTTTACCGCAACCCACAATCTGGCTCAGGGGTTACTAGGCCAATGGCTTTACCGTGATCCACAGTCTGATTCAGGGACCACTAGGCCATGTGTTTTTCATTTCACAAATCCATCCCACTCAGCTTCGAAACCATTTAGAGATCCACCCCACTCAGCTCTGAATCCATCCGGAAATCCAGCTCAACCGATGTATGAGAAACCAATCTTATCAAATCTATATGAAAATGGAAAGGCTAGGCTGAAAACATTGTCACACCTGGAAAAATCCATGCCAAGTGCTAGGTCCCTATAATACTAGTGTATCCCCTTATTTTTATTATTAGTATAGCCCCGATATTGTTATTGTTGTGCCCATGTAGTCCCCACATTGTTATTATTATGACCCATAGAAGCCCACTATTATTATTGTTGTGCCATTACATTGTTATTGTTATGTCAGATAGGATTATATTGTGACCCACTGGACTCATATATATAGAATGGAGGTTTTTTCATTTGTATCATCCAAGAATTGTTCATTATGTATTGTAAAGGAGGTTTCCCCCTTGAAGAGGTTGATTTCTAAGTCGCTGATCTCTGTTTTATTTTATTTTGTGAGCTAGTTTCATAACATTTGGTATAAGAGCTTTGGATTCTAGGGTTTCGCTGCTGCAAACAAGTCATCTTGGAATTTTCGCTATTATTTTTTTTCTATGAAGGTTCAAAAGCTGAAAAAATAAACCCATTTGAGTTGAATTCCTAAGGAACTTCGTGTAAACATTTCAGATCTTGGTTCTCTTCAGAAATATGATTTGAGGAAGTTAGGGTTTTTGCAGGATCCAGAATTTCATCTCAAACAACTGGTCGAGGTAACATCACCATAACTTTCGTTTTAGACGTCATATTGGAATTATGTAAAAAGTGTCAAAAAATACACAGAATTTACTTTCTTGTGTATCAATTTCAGAGCCGAAGGTTAAAACAGTAACACGTGACACGTTGTACAAGTTCTCTTTGCTGAACTAGCCCATAATTAGGTCATTGTGGGAGATTGGGCATAAATTCATCTTGAAGAATCAAAATTAGGTCTGACCTTTGGCATTGGAAATAAGACTCATAGGGCTACAATAGGACCAAATTTTAGATCTTGGAGATCCGAAATTACAAAGTTTCAACTATTTCAATATTGAGCTCCTAAAAACAAGAAAAATGTGTGTATTTAAAAGAAAAAATGCATATCTTTTGTTTGAAAAAATAGTTTGAAGTGATTCCAAGGGCATATTGAAGCATAGATATTAGTATTGAGTTATATAATGCCTCCCAAAAAGAATTCCACACCCATTTATCCCTCAAAAATCTCTGCTATGACACATGAAGAGAAAGAAGTGCAACATGATATATCAAAATTACGAGACCAAGTGCAAAAAATTTCTCTCTCGCAAAAAATAACCAAAAATGAAATGGAAGCTAAGATGGATGGTTTGAAGAAATGCGTGGAAGATAAGATGGATGGTTTGAAGAAAGGCGTGGAAGCTAATATGGATGGTTTGAAGAATCGAATGGAAGCTAAGATGGATGGCATGAAAGCTAAGATCGATGGTATAAAAGAAAAACCGAAAGGAAACATGGAAGACATGAAGAATGATCTAAAAGCAGACATGGATGGTTTGAAGGAAGTTTTGACAAAGTTGCTACAAGAAATGATTCCTAATGGCGAAAAGTTAGTAGACGAAACTCACGATGAGAACAAAATAAATGTTAATCATGATTTCATAGACTCTAATGTTGGATTGAAGACCCACCATATTTTAAAGATCGATATGAGGAAGTTTGATGGCAAGGATCCCGTAACATGGATACTACAAATGGATCAATACTTTGATCTCCATAATGTGAAAAACACGCAAAAGGTATGCATTGAAAATTTATATTATAGAACCCAATACATTTGTATGGTATTGATGGCTTTACTCTCGTAAAAAAATTGTCACTTGGTCAATTTTTACGGAGGAAATGATAGCACATTATGAGGATACAAAGAGAAACACCTTCTTTATCCAATTGATAAATCTCAAACAAAAGGGGTCAATGGTGGAGCACATTGAGGACTTCCAAAAATTGAATATAAGGGTAAAGGATATTCCAAAGGAGCACATGATTGATTTCTTCATAGGGACTTTAAAGGATAACATCCAACATGAGGTTCACCTTTGGGAACCTGATTCATTGGAGAAGGAATTCAGGTTGGCAAGAAAAATTATGGCGACAAGGAAGCCTACCACTCACAACTATAAAGATGGAAGAGTTGCTACTCCTAGAATTCCACAACCTACAAGTTTGACACCACAACAATTGGAAGAAAAAAGATAAAAAAGGCTTTACTATAGTTGTGATAGCAAATACAGTAAAGGTCATAAGTGTCCTAAGAAGAAATTATTTTACATAGATTATGAAGAAGAGGAAGAAAAGGAACAAGAAACTTCAAAAGAAGAGGATATACACTTGGAACCAAACCTAGAGGAATCTGACCATATCCTGTAATGCATTGGCAGGAATTACCACTCCTCAAACTCTCAAGATAGAAGGACAAATCAAGAAGAAAAATGTAATAGTGTTGATTGATTCGAGTAGTACACATAATTTTATTCATTGTAAGGTGGCCAAGGAAATGAATTGCTTCCTATACCCAACACCAGAGTGTCAAGTGATGGTTGCAAATGGGGGAACTATAAAGTGCTCTAGAAAGTGCCATAATATCAAGCTAACCATGGGGGGATATGTATTGAATAGTCCAATTCTCTCCATTCCAATGGGTGGTGCTGATGTTGTACTAGGAGTACAATGGTTACAATCTTTGGGGACGGTAGCTTTTAATTTTCAAGAAATTTTCTTGAAATTCAGTTTGGAAGGAAAGGAAGTTGAATTACAGGGTATCCCAGGGAAGTTGAGAAATATAATCAACTCTAATGTCATGGAAAAGCTTCTGAAGAAATAAAAATGAGGTGTAATTGCACAATTATTCTCACTAGAGGTTCAAACATCAAAATTATCTATTTCTCCAGATCTCAAAAAAGTGTTAGATAATCATTCCAAAGTGTTTGAGACTCCCAATGGACTCCCACCTATCCATGATCATGATCATGCTATTCATTTGATTCCAGGAAGTGTTCCTCCAAACATCAGGCCTTATAGATATCCTTATGCTCAAAAGAGTGAGAATGCACGTATGGTTGTAGATATGCTAGAGGCTGGTATAATTCAACCTATTCAAAGTTATTTCTATGATCCAGTAGTATTGGTGCACAAGAAGGATGGATCATGGCTTATGTGTCCAGATTATAGGGAGCTCAACAAGATCACTATTAAAGATCAATTTTCCATCCTTTTCATTAATGAATTATTGGATAAATTACATGGAGTAATTTACTTCACCAAGATGGATCTTCGTTTTGGATATCATCAAATTAGAATGAAGGATGAAGACATTTCGAAAACAACATTCATAACTCATGAGGTTCATTATGAATTTTTGGTCATGCCTTTTGGCCTTACTAATGCACCTTCCACATTTCAAGGTTTGATGAATTCCATTGTCAAACCCTTCATTAGAAAATTTGTATTAGTATTTTTTGATGATATGCTAATCTACAACAAGTCTTGGAAGGATCATCTTCAACATGGTAATAGGGTGCTCAAACTATTGGAGGAGAAACAATTATATGCAAAAACCTCCAAATTATTCTTTGGAGTACAGGAGGTGGAATATTTGGGCCATATTGCATCTCATGAGGGCCATATTATATGCAAATGTTGGAAATACTACATGCACTAAAACAATGGCGACCTTACCTAATAGGAAGACACTTCAAGGTAAAAATAGATCATGATAGTCTTAAATACTTTTTGGAACAAAGATTATCTTCATAAGAGTAGCAAAAATGGGCCACAAAGATGTTGGGTTATGACTTTGAAATCATATACAAAAAAGGGAAGCAAAATGTTGTTGTAGATGCACTCTCAAGAAAGGATGAGGATGGTGAAGCATTTCTTTGTGCCATTTCTATTATCTAACCTGAGTGGATAACCGAAACAAGGGATGAATGGAAGAATGATGAAGAGGTGTGGACACTCATTCAAAATTTGCAGCAAGATCCTAGTACATCTGAAATATTTAGTTGGAAAAATGATTCATTATGGTGCAAATATCACTTATATCTTTGTAAGAAATCCCAACTCAAACAAAATATTCTTTTGGAATTGCACACCTCTCCCTTATGAGGGCACTCTGGATTTTTAAAAACTTACCACATGGTCAAGAACGATTTTTTTTGGGATGTCCTTAAATCTAATATTAAAAAGTTTGTGGCAGAATGTTTGGTTTTCCAGCAAAATAAAGTTGAGACAATTAAGACCCCAGGTCTATTACAACCTTTATCCATTCCAAGTCAATGTTAAGAGGAGGTTTCAATGGATTTTTTCACAGTTTTACCCAAGTCCGAAGGAAATAATGTCATCATGGTGGTAGTTGACAGACATACGAAGTATGTATACTTTTTTGCATTATCTCATCCATTTAAAGCCAGTACAATTTGTTGGGCATGTGTTATATTCTTTCCACGACTAGCCCCACGCGCGTGAGGGGTCCCCACGAGGGGAAGCTGACAATGTTGGGGTCGGGCGACGCCACGTAGAAATTTTTGGTGTGCGGACCTACTCATAGGTGGACCCACCCATGTTTTGTGCATGAGTTTGCACATGGTTTTGGGGTACGATGGTTTTCGGCCCCTGGTATTTTGTAGATCCGGTAAAGGGAACTACGGTTATGTTCTAATCCAAGGTTAATGGATTGGGGTTTATGTATGATTCAACATGTATATATATGTGTTGTAACACTAAAAGGAATATAATGAAAAATCAAGTTGGTCGTCTTGATTTGGGATCCAGGGGAAAATCTCTGTGTTTATCTGTTTTATGTTTTATTCTCTCGCTATTGTTTATTTTCTGTTATAAGATTCGTGTGTAGATAATATATGTTCAGGGTTAAAACCTACATTTGGTATCAGAGTTTTTTCGGCTTCAAGGGGACGCCTTTGCTGCTGAGGGTTTTTTTCTCGGGCCTGAGGTAGACCCTATTCAGTGGGAGATTTGCGGGATCGATTCTTGCGGTGAAAGAAGATGGCGAGCGGCGGAAAGATAGAGATCGAGAAATTTAATGGTCAGAGTTTTGAGTTGTGGAAGCTCAAGATGGAGGATCTGCTGGTGGATAAAGATCAATGGATCGTGGTAGATCCAGGTACTAAACCAACGACAATGTCAGATGAAGACTAGAAGAAACTGGATCGGAAGGCTAAGAGCACAATACGGTTGTGTGTATCAGATTTAGTATTGTTGAATGTATCTGGGGAAGCTACAACGAAGAATTTGTGGGAAAAACTTGGGACTTTGTAACAATCTAAGTCTCTGGTGAATAAGTTGTTCCTGCAGAAAAAGTTGTATAACCTGAGGATGAAGGATGGAGATTCGGTGACAGAGCATCTGAACGCCTTCAATACTGTGGTAAGTCAGCTGTCATCTGTTGATATTAAAATCTCAGATGAAGATAAGTGCATCAGTTTGTTGTGTTCTCTACCAAACTCGTGGGACAGTCTGGTTATTGCAATAGGTAGCAATACAACTACCTTGAATTTTGATGACATTGTCTCAGCCTTGCTGTCGGAGGAAATGAGACGGAGAAATATGGAGGGTCAGAATGGAGATGCCTTATCTGTACGAGGAAGGTCCCAGAACAGAAACAAGAATAAGGTTTCGAGTGGAAGATCTAAATCTAGAGGGAGATCTAAATCTCCTGGAAAGTTTGTAAAGGTGTGCTGGAAATGCGGAAAGGAAGGGCACTACAAAAAGGAATGCAGATCTAAAGCTCCTGAGAAAGGAAAGGGATCTGATGAAGGTCCTTCTGCAGAGGCAAAAACCAACTCGGATGAAGGTGGGGATGTGTATTTGGCTTCTTCTTCAAATACACATGTAGATCATGAGTCATGGTTGATTGACTCAGGTGCATCCTTTCACTTCACTCCCCATAGGGAGTGGTTCTGCGAGTATGAGAAATATGAAGGTGGTGATGTCTTCCTAGGGGATGATAGGAAGGCCAGAATCGTCGGACGTGGAAAGGTCAAGCTGAAGCTGCAAGGTGGAAGGATTAGAACACTTCCTGGTGTTCTGCATATTCCTGCATTGGCCAGAAATCTGATTTCTGTAAGCAAGATGGATGATGCAGGTGTAAAAACAGTGTTCAAGAAAGATGCCTGCAAGATGGTTCGGGGAGCACTGGTATTAATGCGGGGAGTTCAGACTGGAAATCTGTACAAGCTACAAGGTAGCACTGTTATTGATGAGTGTGATAGTTATGTGGTTCCTGAAAGTGGAGCGGAAAGCCTAGCTATCTCTGGAGAAAAGACCATGATATGGCATCAAAGGCTTGGACATATTGGAGAGAAGGGCCTTTGGATACTACATAGAAATGGTATGGTAGAAGGTATGTCTAATTTCTCTCTGGATTTCGATTTCTGTGAACATTGTGTATATGGGAAGCAGAATCGGGTGAGTTTTCCTTCTGGTGCTAAGAGGGCGAACAAGATATTAGAACTTGTGCACAGTGATGTGTTTGGGCCTGTGTCAGTTCCATCACTAGGAAAGTATGTGTACTATGTTTCATTCATAGATGACTTCTCAAGGAATACATGGATATATTTCTTGAGGAAGAAATCTGAAGTCTTTGACAAATTTAAAGAATTTAAGGCTCTGGTGGAAAACCAGACAGAGAAGAAGATAAAGGAATTCAGGACAGATAATGGTGGGGAGTTCTACAAGAAGTAATTTGAAGAGTTCTGTAAGAAGTGTGGTATAGCACGGAAAAAGACTACTCCATACACACCTCAGCAAAATGGAGTTGCAGAAAGAATGAACAGAACGTTGATGGAAAAGGCAAGAAGCATGCTTAGTGGTACCGGGTTAGGACAAGAATTCTGGGCAGAGGCAGTGGAGACTGCATGTTACTTAGTTAATAGATCACCTTCATCAGCGTTGGAGGATAAGACTCCACATGAGGTATGGACTGGTAAGAAGCCCTCTCTTTCACATCTAAGGGTATTTGGATGTGATGCATATGTACATGTTCCAAAGGAGAAAAGGACCAAGTTGGATAATAAATCTAAAAGGTGCATCTTTATTGGGCATAAGGATGGTTTAAAGGGTTACAAGCTTTGGAACCCAGAAACAAGGAAGGTTGTGTACAGCCGAGATGTGGTGTTTAGAGAGGTGAAAGATGTTGTTACACATGAAGTCCTACCAAAGGAACCCGAGAAGATAGAGTTTGAGCTAAAGGAGGATGAATCAGACTCTACAATAGAAGAAGACTCAGAAGAGGAAGAGCCACAAACTCCAGCTGTGAGAAGATCGGCTCGGGAAAGAAGGCAACTAAAAAGGTATAGTCCATCTGCTTTCTGTTCAGGTTTTGCCTTAACTATAGCTGATGATGATACCAGAACTATCAGGGAGGCAGTAAATTCAGAGGATGGAAAACTCTGGAAGGAGGCCATGGTTGATGAAATGGCATCCTTGCACAAAAATGAGGCATGGGATCTGGTGGAGTTGCCAGCTGGAAGGAAGCCCATCGAGAGCAAATGGGTGTTTAAAAAGAAGATGAATGTAGAAGGCAAGGTGGAGAAATACAAAGCTCGGTTGGTAGCAAAAGGTTATTCCCAGGTGCCGGGAATTGATTTTGGTGATATTTTTTCTCCTGTTGCCAAGGTTACTTCTATTATATTACTTTTATCTGTTGTTGCAGCATTTGATTTTGAGATAGAACAGATGGATGTGAAGACAACATTTCTTCACGGGGATCTAGAAGAGGAGATCTACATGAAGCAACCTAAAGGCTTTATGGTGAAGGGTAAGAAAGAACTAGTATGCAAGTTGAAGAAGTCTCTGTATGGGTTAAAACAGTCACCAAGGATGTGGTATCAGAAATTTGATACCTATATACGGGGACTTGGCTTCACCAGAAGCAAGGAGGATCACTGTGTTTATTTTAAATTAATTGGTGACGTGTTATTTATTTGGTCTTGTATGTGGATGATATGTTGTTGATTGGAAATGACAAAGAAATTATCCAAGATTTGAAGACAATGCATTCCACAAAATTCGACATGAATATTCTTGAGTCTTATGAGCTATTTTTTAGGCATGGAGGTAGAGATCGGGGAAAAGAGGACACTACGGTTAAACAAAGAATTATGTCGAAGCCCCATATTGCAGTTGATATGTACGGGATATTAAACCGATGGATGTTCTTATTCACATGGGTGTAAAGTTGTCTAACCCGAAACGGATCTCCCAAGACATGAAGAAAGAGGAGTATGTCACAAGTGTTCCATATGCAAGTGCAGTGGGTAGCCTGATGCATGCAATGGTCTGTACTAGACCAGACATTGCACATGCAGTGGGAGTATTGAGCAGGTTTATGTCAAACCCAGGGAAGGAGCATTGGACAACAGTGAAGCGGGTTTCAGATATTTACGTGGCACTAGTGATTATGGCTTGTGCTACCAGGGAAGACCAGGATTGGAAAGAATGTTGGACATTCGTGGTTTTGTTGATACAGACTGGGCTAGAGATCTGGACCAAAGAAGATCTACAAGTGGGTATGTGTTTAGCCTATTTGGAGGCGCAGTCAGTTGGATGAGTAAAAGACAATCTGTAGTGGCTCTTTCAACTACAAAGGCAGAATACATAGCAGCCACTCATGCAAGCAAGGAAGCAGTTTGGTTGCGGAGATTGTGTTCAAGTATGGGGTTGGTACATCAAGCTATAAGGATAGATTGTGATAGCCAAAGTGCAATTTTCTTGGCTAAGAACCCTGCTTATCATTGAAAGACAAAGCACATTGATGTTCAATATCACTTTGTTAGAGATATGGTTGAGGCTAAAAGGGTGTTGCTGGTAAAGGTGGACACTTTGAAGAATGTTGCATATGCATTGACGAAGTCTGTGAGCACTCAGAAGTTCTCTTGGTGTAGAGAAACAATGGGTGTTGAAGAATTGGCCCAATGACTAAGCTCTCCTGTGGCCCCCTGTGGAAAGAAAACAACAAGTGGGAGAATGTTGGGCATGTGTTATATTCTTTCCACGATTAGCCCCACGCGCTGTATGTTGCGTCGGGCGTAGCTGGGGGGTCACGAGGGGCGAAGCAGTCCCCACCGTTGGGGTCCGGGGCAGCGCCCCGGCCAAAATTGGTTTTTGTGCGGACCCACTCATAGGTGGATCCGCCCATGGTTTTGTGCATGGTTTTGCACATGGTTTTGGGGTTCGATGGTTTTCGGCCCCTGGTATTTTGTAGATCCGGTCAAGGGAACTACGGTTATGTTCTAATCCAAGGTTAATGGATTGGGGTTTATGTATACTTTGGCATGTATATATATGTGTTGTAACACTAAAAGGAATATAATGAAAAATCAAGCTGGTCGTCCCGATTTGGGATCCAGGGGAAAATCTCTGTGTTTATCTGTTTTATGTTTTATGCTCTCGCTATTGTTTATTTTCTGTTATAAGATTTGTGTGTAGATAATTTCTGTTCAGGGTTAAAACCTACACAATTGCTACTGCATTTATGGAAACAATTCAAAAGCTACATGGAAACCCAAAGATCATTGCAATCGACAGAGATCCCATTTTACAAGAAATTTTTGGATGGAAGTATTTTCTTGTTTGGGTACTCAATTAGCTCATAGCTCATCATATCATCCTTAATCTGATGGGTGAACTAAGATAGTGAAAAAATGTTTTGAAGCATATCTTCGTTGCTTTGTATCTGATAAACAAACACAATGGGTCAAGTGGTTACCTCTGGCTAAATGGTGATATAACACTTCCTTCCATACTATAGCAAAAATGACCCTAGTTATGGCACTTTATGGATATCATCCACCGTCCATCACATCATCTTTAAGAGAAAATTCTAAGTTTCATGCAGTGGAAGACCACATCGAGCATCAACAACAAGTTCTCCAACTCTTAAAGGATAACCTCACTTTGGCACAGAATCGAATGAAACAACAAGTAGATCAACATCGCAATGAATTTTTTTTTGATGTAGGCGACTGGGTATTTTTACGGCGACATCCATACAAACAAATTTCCCTCAAGCAAGCTAAGAAGGATAATAAATTATCACCAAAGTACTATGGTCCTTACGAGGTGTTGCAAAAGATTGGTACTATGGGATACAAATTGGAGCTTCCTGCATCTTCCCGAGTGCACCTAGTTTTCCATGTTTCATGGTTAAATAAGGATATAGGTGACAAGCTCCCAGTTCAAAAAATATTGCCAGAACTTGATGAAGAAGGAAAATTCATATTGGAACCTGAAGCAGTCACAGAAATAAGAACTCGACAGCTACAAAATCGATCAATTTCATAGTATCTCATCAAGTGGAAGAACCTACCCACTGAAGATTCGACATGGGAGAATGAGAATTTTATACAGAAGCATCCATGACTAATCAAGCGTTGAGGAAAACATTTTTTTGAAAGAGAGGGGTATGCTAGGTCCCTATAATACTAGTGTATCCCCTTATTGTTATTGTTAGTATAGCCCCCTTATTGTTATTTTTGTGCCCATGTAGTCCCCATATTGTTATTATTGTGCCCCATAGAAGCCCACTATTGTTATTTTTGTGCCCTTACATTGTTATTGTTATGTCGACTAGGATTATATTGTGACCCATTGGACTCCTATATATAGAAAGGAGGTTTTTTCATTTGTATCATCCAAGAATTGTTCATCTATGTAATGTAAAGGAGGTTTCCCCTTTGAAGAGGTTGATTTCTAAGTTGTTGATCTCTCTTTTCTTATATTTTATGAGATAGTTTCATAACACCAAGACAGAAAAGAACCATGTTGAAGATTGCAACAAGAAACAGTGAAGGAGGCATCCTAAAACATCATTCCTTATCCTAGTTGGAAAGTGATCACCTAAACTAGGTGGGGCCCACACAGGTGATTTTTGTCGCAAAGTCTATTTTTAGACATGTCGATCATATTCTATGAGTTGCAGGATGATATTTATGGATGGTTGGTCAAGTTGGAAAAATAGATGGATTTCTATTTTTAGACATATTTGGCGGAATCTATTTTTAGTTTGCCAGTCTAAAAATATATATGTCGAATATTATTAGCTCTTAATAATATTTGGACTCTAAACATTATCTTATTCTCTTGGAGCACTTCAGTTAAGTACACAGATGTGGCACAGTAGCTGACAGAAGGAATTACGCTATTCCTAAGGGTTTACTGGATCTAATGCATGAGGACTTCAGTTAGAACTCATGTGACAGAGTTTGGTGGAGTAGTAGAAGTAGTTGGTGGAGTTGTGTTCAGTTTAACTCAGATAGACACAGTTGAGCTAGTTGTATCTAGTCTAACTAATTGATACAATAGTGAGAGTGGTGTGAATTAATTAGTTAATTAATTCACTAAATAATAACTCATTAATCAACTGAAGAATACATCAGTTAACTACAGTGCATGGCAGGTTCAGTGGAGACCAGTGGAGAGATATGTGAAAGAGCAAGTGTGACTATCAGTTGTGACTAGTGTTGCATGAGTTTGCACCACACATTGATGGAGATGCCAATGAGGATTGCGTGGTCAATATAGGATGGATTCGAGTTCACTATGAGTGATTCTTCAGCAGGGATTGCGTAGTAGAGGCAGGCTAGCAGGTGGCAAAGATCGGTGCATGGATTTGCAAGATCGGGCCTGATTAGTGTGTAGCGATTGGATTGTACTGAGAGCTTGTGATAAGCTTTGTATGAGGATTGTTACATGATCTCTATGACATATATTATATACAGATAGTTGGCGTTTTTAGCTTCAGGCTTTCCCATGAAAACAACTTTGTTAATGTGTGTGAATTTTTATGGTTTCATGTGTGCATTGTAATCTTGTTTATTTCCGCATGTGATGATCAATGGTGGAATAGATTTTGTATTGTGCATAAAGTTAAAATAGTGTGTGATCAGGAGAATCTTGGACATATGCATGCGTAGTGCATATAATTTCTACAAACCATGTGCAATACCATGCATGCCAGATCTAGCAAGGATGTCACATATGCAAATGAATACCTGCAAAGAATCATGTTGTAGTTTCTTGATCGTGCTCTTCCTCGCTTTCCTTGCCTTTCTTGATCCAATGCCAAAGTGCTCCAAGAAAACTCTAAGTGTCCAAGAGTGAGAGAGAGAGAGAATAATGAGGGAGCTCCAAAAATGAACTGAAAAAAGGTACCAACTGATCCTCAAAATCCTTTTTATAGAAGATGCCTCTATTTTCTTCATTTTCCATTATTTTCCTTCATTTTCCTCCTCACATGCAACATGTGACCTTCATCTTCATTTTCTCCTAATTTCCATTATTTTTCATAAATAAATGTGCCATATATGCCATTTTTCCTTTCCAAAGCCTTTGCCTTTGTCTTTTCCAATTTCGTTAGCCATATTAAAGCAAGTGAACACCCACTAGGATTCCTTTCCCAACATTAAGCTTGGAATATGTGTCCCATCAACCATGGTTATTATTTTTAACTTTTATTACATGGAATTTTCACCATGGTTGTTACAAAACCATACTCGATGGTTCAAAAAGCCTCGACAAATGAGTTCTGATGTGATTATCACCAAAAAAATCTTGGTAATTAAGATATGGATCACAGAAGCCTAAATTCACAAATGTCTTTCCCAACATTCAGCTTGGAATAAGTGTCCCATCAACCGTGGTTATTATTTTTAACTTTTATTACATGGAATTTTCACCATGGTTGTTACAGAACCATACTCGATGGTTCAAAAGCCTCGACAAATGAGTTCCGATGTGATTATCATCGAAAATTTTCTTAGTAATCAAGATATGGATCACAGAAGCCTAAATTCACAAAAGTAAATAATATAATATTCAAAGCTAGCTTTAAAGAGCAAATAAAAAACATTAAAATTAAAATAAAAAATAGAAATAATAATTTCATTTATGTGATCCATATTGTTTATGAGAGTGCCTTTCGGATTAATCGCGTCATTTAGTATTTGGTCGGTGTTCTGAACCATCTAATGTTGTTCAAATCGACCAAATTATAATGATGTGATTAATCCTAAAGATAATCTCAAATAATGGATGACGTGATTAGTCCAAAAAACAATAAATAATAATGAAAAATCCATAAAACTAAAAATAAAAACCTTTAAAATTAAAAATGGAATTATTAATGAAAAATCCACAAAACTAGGAATTAAGAAAAAAAGGATAAAATTAAAAAGGAATTAAATATAGAAACATAAATTTAAAATTCATTAGAAATATAATACTTTTATTAGTTGTTTTTAAGATTAT
Organism: Pinus albicaulis; assembly: GCA_034641835.2. Lineage (NCBI taxonomy): Eukaryota > Viridiplantae > Streptophyta > Pinopsida > Pinales > Pinaceae > Pinus > Pinus albicaulis. The sequence continues at coordinate 362,007,841 of CM076582.1, forward strand.
TTTCTGATCTAATTTGTTTAGAATCTAGCAAGGATTCATTGGAATCACAAGTTTGAGTGGTGAACTCTGCACAATCAAAGTGTGCCAAGGTTTTTTCAGGGTGCTAAATCCATATATGCAGTCAAAACAACAGTTTAAACATCACAAATCAAGATCTAAACACAAATTATTTTGTTGGATTCCAGCTAGAAATCCTTTTAAAACTCCAAAAAGACTCAATTAAAGACAACTTCCATAATTTTAATATAAATATATGAATAAATAAATAAATAAATAAATAAATATAATAAAGTAAAATAAAGTAAGAGAATATTTTAGAAAATCAAATAAAATTAAAAACTATTAAAAATAATAGAAACAAATTAACTAACAAAGAATAATTAATTTATAATATCAAATAAATAAAAATATAAAAAATATATATTTTTTAAAATAAGAATACAAATTTTATATTTTATATATTTTGAACTAAAACTTTAGTGATCCATAATGTTTGAATTGTCTTTTCCGAATTAATCACATCACTCTTTTTTGAAGTTAAATAATGTGAAAATGGTCAAAAAAATTTAATAGACAAATCAAATTCATTTTTAGAAAGTCAAATTTAATTATAAAATAACAATCACACCATTCAATTATAAAATAACAATCACAAAATTAATTTTTAAATTATTTAACTTTATATTGAACGGTCAAAAAAATAGTTTCTAAATTAATTAATAAAATATTTATAAAAAGTAAAATAAAAAAAATTATAAATTATATAAAATTCGGAAGTGAACATTTAAATAGATAAAATTAAGAAATTATAAAAAACACCCAAGAGAGACCAAAATATTTTTAAATTCTTAAAAAAAAAAGGATATAGGTATATTTAAGGTTAATAGATTAGACTTAGAAGGGGTTATTAAGGTTAATAAGTTAGACTTAAAAGGGATTATGAGTTAAAAACAAGTGTCTATTATTTATTTATTAGTTTGAAACAATTATCTAATATTTATATATTTAATTTAGATATTTTAAATACTAATTTAATTTTTATATTTTTAAGATGTAAAAAATGATATCAACCATTTAAATATAAAAGAATCAAATTTTTTCTTAATAATATTAGAATGATAAATAATATCTCACCTAAAAAAACTAATTAAATAGTATATATAATTGATTAAACAGTATTATTATAACTAATTAAATAGTATTATTATATATATATGAATGATTATTAATAGTTAATGTAAATTTTTGAAAATAAGCCATAGGATATATATTATGAATTAATAATAAAAAGAATAAACAATATATAATCAATAAAATGTAAATGATTATATCTAATTTATATAATATTATATATAGAATATCATTAAAAAAACAATTTTTTTTAAGAGAGGTTATTATAGATATATTTATCTATAGATAAATATAAAAAAGGGAGAATTTCAAGAAAGATTAAATTTCTAAGAAATGACAGAAATCTAACTCCTACTTATATTTTATTTATATATTTTAAATATTAATTTAATTTTTATATTTTTAAAATGTAAAAATTGATATCAACCATTTAAATATAAAAGAATCAAATATTTTCTTAATAATATTAGAATGATAAATAATATCTCACCAAAAAAGAAACTAATTAATTAGTATATATAACTGATTAAACAATATTATGATAACTAATTAAATAGTATTATTATATATATGAATGATTATTAATAGTTAATGTAAATTTTGAAAATAAGCAATAGGATATATATTATGAATTAATAATAAAAAGAATAAACAATATATAATCAATAAAATGTAAATGATTATATCTAATTTATATAATATTATATATAGAATAACATTAAAAAACATTTTTTTTAAAGAGAGGTTATTATATATATATTTATCTATTTATAAATATAAAAAATAAAAATAAAAAAGGGAAGAATTTCAAGAAAGATTAAATTTCGAAGAAATGACAGGAATTTAACTCTTATTTATTTTCCACTTTTTATCTTTATTCAAATTTCTAACTCTTTGTTGAGATTGCAACAAGATGATGAGCTTAGTGGAAAGAAGTCGCCTTCACTAAGTGGGCCCGCAGGCTATTTTTGGCGCAAAGTCTATTTTTAGACTATGTCTATTTGTAGACATATGGATCATGTTCTATGAGTTGCAGGATGCTATTTGTGGATGGTTGGTCAAGTTAGAAAAATAGATGGACTTCTATTTTTAGACATATTGAGCAGAATCTATTTTTAGATTGCCAGTCTAAAAATAGATATGTCAAATATTATTAGCTCTTAATAATATTTGGACTATAAACATTATATTATTCTCTTGAAGCACTTCAGTTAAGTGCACATATGTGGTACAGGAGCTGACAGAAGGAATTACGCTATTCCTGAGGGTTAAGTGGAGCTATTGCATGGATACTTCAGTTAGAACTCATGTGAGAGAGTTTGGTGGAGTTGATTGAGGAAGTTAATGGAGTTGTGTCTTGGCTTAACTAATCTAAACATAGTTGAGCTAGTTGTATCTAGTCTAACTCGACGATACACTAGTGAGGAAGAATTAATTATTAATTAATTCACTAATTATAAACTCATTAATCAACTAAAGAATACATCAGCTTAATTCTTATGCATGGACAAGCCGTGTGAGACCAAGAAGAGATAGCAGAGCGTTGTGACTATCGGGCCAGACTATACCGTTGCATGATTTGCAACAACCAAAGGATCGAGAAGCCAATGAGGATTGCGCATATAAGCGTGTGGTTCTGTTATTTATGAGCCATTCTTCGTTACTGATTACGTAATAGAGGTCAGCTATCGTGTGGCGGAGATTGGAGCATGTGATTTGCTAGATCGGGCTTGATTAGTGTGTAGCAATTGGAGATTGTACCGAGAGCTTGTGAGGAGCTTTGTATGATGATTGTTACATGATCTCTATGACATATAATATACAGATAGTTGGGGGTTTTCAGCTTTAAGCTTTCCCATAAAATACTGTGTTCATATGTGTGAATGTTTATGGTTTTAATGTGCGCATGCGATTGTTTTTATTTCCGCAATTAATGATCAATGGTAGAAGAGATTCTGTATTGTGCATGAAGCTAAAATAGTGTGTGATCAGGAGAATCTCAGTGAATAATATATCAGTTATTCAAATTTCGACATGGTATCGAAGCGATAGATCATTGGAGCAATTGCAAAACATTGAAGCGGTTGAGTTTTGTGCTGGTGGAATTCGAATTTGCATTAGTGTTTTCTTGGTGTCGAAGTTGAGATGTCTTTAAACGGATTGCGATTGGAGTATGCCCTTGAGGGCAACTCAAATTATATTGAATGGAAGGATATGATAGAGGCGGTGCTAGATGACAATGGGTTGAAGGAGTTCATAGATGCAGAAATTCCAAAACCTGCTTCTAGCAATGCTGCCGCACTTGACGCATGGCAAAAGAAGATAGCAAAGTGTCGAAGGATTCTGTTGGAAAGTGTGAAGGATCACATAATATCTAGCCTTCATGGTAAAGCTTCTCCATTCTTGATGTGGAAAGCTTTGACAGATTTATTTCAAAGCAAGAGCGACCAGAGGAAGTTGGTGCTCAAGGATAAACTCAAGAACATAAAAATGGAGAAAGGTGACAGTATGCCCAAGTACCTCACAAAGTTCATCCAATGCAGGGATGAGCTGGGAAGTGTGGGGGTGACTGTTGATGACGATGAATTGGTGAGCTTGGCTCTCCTTGGGCTTCCGAAGAGTTAGCATTCCTATCAGGACTTTGTCAATGGTCGGGAGAAATTGCCAGGATGGGAGCGACTTTGGTTGGATCTTGTGCAAGAGGAGATAAGGCGAAGTACCAGGGACGGATCTTCATCAAAGAACTCTGATGAAGAAAATTGTGCTTTGGCTGCCAAAGCAAAGAAGGGGAAGAGAAAGAAGAATGCTTCTCAATCCAGTGTGAAAGGCAAGAAGCAGGACATGTCCAAGGTGAAGTGCTTTCACTGTCACCAACACGGACATTACGCCACTAATTGTCCACATAAGAAGAAAAATAAGCAGGCTTCTGGATCCGCAGCTGGAGAGGCCTTAGTCTCGCAGTTTGAGCTGTATTTTTCGCTGATCGCATGCTTGGTCTCAAGTGTGATGGGTTCAGTGTGGTTTCTTAACAGTGGTGCGTCTTTTCACATGACAGGAGATCGAGATTTGTTTACTGATCTGGATGAGAAATATTTTGGAGTGCACATTGAGATGGGCGATGATGGTAGATACAGTGCGACTGGTATCGGTACCATTTCCTTTGAGAGGGAGTCTGGTAAACCCTTCGTATTGAAGGAAGCGATGCATGTTCCAGGATTGAAGAAGAATCTTATCTCTGTGGCGATGTTAGAAGACAAGGGATATGATGTTGTCTTTAGCGAGGGAAAGGCTTTCCTGCGCAGTAAGGCAACTGGTGAGACCCGGAGGATAGGGGTTCGAGTTCAGAACCTTTATCAATTGCAGGTAGATGGTTGTGCAGCAATGGCAGGCAAGGCAAGAAAGCCAAGTGAGCGGATGATGGTGAGCTTGCACCTAGACAAAGCCACCTTCACCATGGAGCTTTGGCATACCGGCAGCAGATTATCGATTCCCAGTTGGCACACTGCGCAATGATCGTTGCAAGGGATGTACTTTGGGAAAATTTGTGAAATCCACCTTTCACAAGAAGGATATTCGCGCCACGACTATCCTTGAGAGAATTCACATAGACGTGTGTGGACCTTTCTCAGTAGCTTCGACAGCAAAGCACATGTACTATGTGATATTTGTTGATGATTTTTCTCGGAAGTGTTGGATCTTCTTCATGCAGAAGAAGAGCGAGACATACTTAAAGTTCTATGAGTTCAAGGCACTGCTGAGAAAGAATCATGAAGCAAGAAGGCTCTTAGAGCGACAATGGTGGTGAATTCATCTCTCGGCGAATTCAAGGACTTTTTCAACACAAGGAATTCGAAGAGAGCTCATAGCACCTCATAACCCACAACCGAATGGGGTTGGGCAAGTGGAAGAAATCGCAACGATCGTGGGTGCCGCACGGCGATGTTGCATGATCAGGGCTTTCCCATACACTTGTGGGCTGAGGCATGCAATACTACAGTATATGTGCAGAACCGTTGTCCTCACAGGATACTTGGCATGAGTACACCCGAGGAGGCGTTTTCTGGTAAGAAGCCTGATATTTCCCATTTGAGGATTTTTGGTTCACCTGTTTACATTCATGTGACAAAGGATGCCAGGAAGAAGTTGGAGCCAACTGCAGAGGTTGTGATATTTGTGGGGTACACTAATACACCACACAGCTATCATGTGTATTTTCCAGACAGTCGCAAGACTGTTGTGCGACGGGATATCAAATTTCATGAGGTGAAAGCCATGAAGTGTTCGCTTAAGAGGGAGCCACACTTGCATGAAGATGAGGAGCTATTAGTTCCTAAGGATGAGCCTTAGGATGTGGATCAGCCACAAGAGGAGGTTCATGGAGTGGAAGAAACCACTTATGCAGCACCAACCATCAGAGGGCGGAAGCGCACTACATAAGCTGAGCGACTGGCTCAAGATGCAGAGAAGGTTGTAGGAGCACCTACATCACAGCGCAGACAGACAATTTTTCGACGAGACACTCGGATACATGGCTCTTATGAGCAAGTGTATCGTGACAGAGCTATCCTCTTTCGAGGAAGTCGTGAGGATCCCGCATGGGTAGATGCCATGGTGGAAGAGTATGATTCGATTGTCATAAATAGCATGGGAGATTGTCCAAGGCCGAAAGGGAACGTTGGTGGGTTTTAGATGGATCTACAAAGTGAAGCAACACGGGGAGTGTGGAGAAGTACAAGGCAAGATTTGTCAGCTTCAAGGCTTTGCCGTACGAGGGATCTATTATGAGGAGACCTTTGCACTGTCGCAAGGTATTCTTCCATACGGACGATTCTTGCTCTCTCAGCGCAGATGGGGTGGCACATTCATCAGATGGATGTGAAGACTGCGTTCCTCAACGAAGTCATTGAGGAGGAGGTGTACATAGAGCATCCCGAAGGTTTCGAGATCTTCAGCAGCGAGTCGCATGTGTGAAGGCTCAAGAGAGCGTTGTATGGGTTGAAACAAGCACCTCGTGCTTGGTACACACGGATAGACAGTTATTTCACTGGACTTGGATTCTCCAAGAGTGAGGCGGATCCGAACCTATACCAGATTGTGGTGGAGGGTAAGTTGCCGATCATTGTACTTTATGTAGATGATTTGATTTTGACAGGTGATGAGCTGTTGATACTCTCATGCAAGGAGGATCTTGCAAAAGAGTTTGAGATGAAGGACTTGGGCCTCCTTCATTATTTCCCGGGATTGGAAATTTGGCAGCGCAGTGATGGACTGTTTGTTTCTCAGGGTAAGTATGCCTGGGAGATACTGGAGAAGTTCAACATGCATGGCTGCAAGCCTGTTGATACTCCTCTTCCTGGAGGTTGGAGGAAGGAGGATGCTACTTCAGCGGAGGTAGTGGATGCCACTGTTTATCGACAGTTGGTGGGGTCGCTTATGTATCCGGTCAATACACGACCCGATATATGCTATGATGTTAACCAGCTTTCACAAGCTATGGTTAAGCCTACCAAGCTCTTCTGGAAGGCAGGAAAGCATGTATTGCGTTATCTTAGAGGCACATCGGGATATGGATTGTGGTACAGACAGTCGGATGAGGTGAAGCTGTGTGGCTTCACGGATGCAGATTGGGTAGGGAGCCCAACAGATAGAAAGAGCACATTTGGAGGGATTTTCAGTATCGGGTCGACAACAGTTTCTTGGTACAACAAGAAGCAGATATCCATGGCACTCAGTTCAGTAGAGGCCGAGTATATGGCAGCGAGTTTGGCTGCATGCGAGGCTATATGGATGAGGAAGATCCTGGTCGGGTTGTTCGGTTCACACTTAGATCCTACTGTGATTTATTGTGATAATCATAGTTGCATCAAACTCTCGGTTAATCCAATATTTCATGATAGATCTAAACACATTGACATCCGGTATCATCATATCAGAGATTGTGTGCAGCGGAAGATCATGTTACTTTCATACATTTCCACGGAGGATCAGGATGCTGATATCTTGACGAAGGCGCTCACCAGGAGCAAATTCGAATACCACAGAGGCAGGATAGGGGTGGAATATAATCCTTATCTTGTTGAGAGGGAGTGTTGAGATTGCAACAAGATGATGAGCTTAGTGGAAAGAAGTCGCCTTCATTAAGTGGGCCCGCAGGCTATTTTTGGCGCAAAGTCTATTTTTAGACTATGTCTATTTTTAGACATATGGATCATGTTCTATGAGTTGCAGGATGCTATTTTTGGATGGTTAGTCAAGTTGGAAAAATAGATGGACTTCTACTTTTAGACATATTGGGCGTAATCTATTTTTAGATTGCCAGTCTAAAAATAGATATGTCGAATATTATTAGCTCTTAATAATATTTGGACTGTAAACATTATCTTATTCTCTTGGAGCACTTGAGTTAAGTGCACAGATGTGGCACAGGAGCTGACAGAAGGAATTACGCTATTCCCGAGGGTTAAGTGGAGCTATTGCATGGATACTTCAGTTAGAACTCATGTGACAGAGTTTGGTGGAGTTGATTGAGGAAGTTAATGGAGTTGTGTTCAGTTTAACTAATCTAAACATAATTGAGCTAGTTGTATCTAGTCTAACTGATTGATACACTAGTGAGAGTGGTGTGAATTAATTATTAATTAATTCACTAATTATAAACTCACTAATCAACTAAAGAATACATCAGTTAACTTCAGTGCATGGACAGTTTCAGTGGAGACCAGTGAAGAGATAGGTGAAAGAGCAGTGTGACTATCAGTTGTGACTATACTGTTGCATGATTTGCAACAACCAGTGATTGGAGAAGCCAATTAGGATTGCGCAGTACAAGCTAGGTGGTTCGAAGTTATTTATGAGCCATTCTTCAACGTTGATTACGCAATAGAGGCTGGCTATCAGGTGGCAAATATTGGAGCATGTGTTTTTCTAGATCTAGCTTGATTAGTGTGTAGCAATTGGAGATGTTATTGAGAGCTTGTGAGGAGATTTGTATAATGATTGTTACATGACCTCTATGACATATAATATACAGATAGTTGGGGTTTTTAGCTTTAAGATTTCCCATGAAATACTGTGTTCATATGTGTGATTGTTTATGGTTTTAATGTGCGCATGCGATTGTTTTTATTTCCGCAATTAATGATCAATGGTAGAAGATATTCTGTATTGTGCATGAAGCTAAAATAGTGTGTGATCAAGAGAATCTCGGTGAATAATATATCAGTTATTCAAATTTCTACACTATTTTCTCTTCTCTAAACTTCTTATGATGGAAGTGATCAATCTTGACAATGTTGTAGGAATCCTCAATACATATGTGGTGTTTAAATTTTTGAGCATGCTTAGTTAAGGCTGAGGAGAGGGACTTGTTATGTTTGATGTCCGTTGCACGACTGATTTATTGAGCGGCCCATTTCCCCAATGTATGGTGTTCCAAAAGAGCATGAGATTAAATAAATACCTTTCATGTCCTTTGGGTCTACCGAGTCTTTGATTGGTCTAAGAGAACTACGAATAGTGCTCAATGACTTAAAGGTAGCATGTACCTAATTCTTTTTTGGAATGCGATCAATTTTGTCCATGGTACCTTGAATGAAAAGAAAGTGAATATAATTAACAAAATTTATAGGATCCTTTCTGTGCCTTGGTCCTTTACAGGATGTTTGGAAAGCCCTAAGACCTAGGTGTCCGCTATAACCATTGTTTTCAAAAACATCAATTTTTTTTTATTATTACTAATAATTTTTTTTTTTTTTGTCGGTCAAATTCTGGTATTATATTATCATCTCAAAAACAAAATTTACAATAGGAGCCACCAAGGCTCGATTACATTCAGTCACCCTCAAAGGCATACTATGACCATAAAGCTTGGGTGATTTCCAAGGCATTCGAAGCACTTGGTTATTTGCTGCAAAATTACAAAAATCAAACATAAAGTTATCAACAAGGTGAAGGATGCAGGGGACCTAGCGGAGGAGCCACGAAGAGACGATCCTGGTGGTGCAGGTGGTAGATGATGTGATCCATTTGAGTCCCCAAGGCTTGGAGGTGGTCTTGAGAGCACCTCAGAATATGACACAGACTCTCCAGAACCTCAAGGGTCTCTGTCTGCAAGCTTTGAAAAACGTTAATGTAAGCCACTGTTTTGTTCTGATCCTCGTACATTTTCTCTCTCATGGTGTCTAAGTTGAGCTGAATCTACTGAAGTTGGGTGGAGATGGCGTCAAGGGTGGCTGGAGCCTCAATTTCTCCAGGGGATTGAGTTGGGGAAAAAGCCATGGCCACTGCTGAGTGCGGGCTCTCCGTAGAATTCGAGTGAGAACTCGGGTCTTCTGGAACTACTTGATGATCCATTCCTCAGCCAAGACCACCACGACGGGCCTGGTCATGCCCTCTCGACATGCAGGCTTCTTTCTCTACCTCACGCTTGGCTGCGCTAACACTCTAAGTCGCCTTAATTTTGCACGTCTGAGAAGCTCACTCTCCACCACCGAACCTTTGGCTGAGATTAGCTTCGACCATGACCTGCGTCTCTTGGGTCTCGTAGACGAGGGACACCCGACCACTCTTGGTATTTCCACTTCCACCCAGGGAGGTGTTGAGGCTCCACCACCCACATATAAAAAAACCAGGGAGGCTAGATTTCTCCACAAGTCTGAGGAAGAACCACCCAGGAGTTGCGTGATACAGGAGCATTAAGGTAGAGCCAACAATGTGACAAGCTAATCATATGTTGTGGCTTGGGAAGAAGACTAGCAGTCCTAATAATTTGAATACTTTATTTTTAAAGTATTTTTCTTAAGGTTAATTTGGGCTAACACATCCATTGTAATCTATAGGTTAAAAGAATAGTGAAATTAGGATTATGTAAGCATTTAGTTGAATAAACTATTTTGAAATTGAATGACAGTTTCTCAACCATATGGGGATTTTGGGAAAGGCATAAAACCAAACCAAGTCCACCATTGTGGGGTTCTGCCATCGATAGAGAGAAAGAGAGAACGAGAGGGAAATAGGTGTGATAGAGGGTTGAATAGAGAGTAGGAACAAATGTAAAAACCAGTCACCCCAGGGCTTGGTTTTGTGTATTTTCTTTTATAAATTAATTCCAAGTGTTTTGGATTTTGATCGGGCTCTTTGTTTTAACTTGTTTGTTTTATTTCCCTATCAAAATCAAGTATTTCATTTATGTGTTATTATAAATGTGTGTTATTTTTGTTAATGAGCAGACAGATTGAGTGAGAGGATGAAGTTCCTATAAACTTCACATAGACCAACCTATGGCAGATATCGAGGGGTGAGAGATGAAGAACAAGCTCAGAAGGGCTCCACACATTTACAGGTTGAATAAAGCTCAGGAGAGATAGCGTTGAAAGATTCCAAAGAAATATCAGGAGGAGTAGCGTGGAGGGAACAATATTGCAGAGTAGTGACATTTGAAAGAAGAGAAATCAAATAAATACAGAAATACTTAGAAGAATTTCGAGAGAGGAATCGACAATGAGGATTGAATCGTATAGTCGAGGGTTTAATATTTGACGGCAGAGATTAGTGCGGCCAAAAGAGCCGAGAGGATTGAGTGGACGGTCGCGATTAAATCACAGATCTGAGGATGAAAGGTGGACGATCGCGATTAAATCGCAGATCCGAGGATGAAAGATGGATGATCGCGATGACTTCGCAAGTCAGACAGTGTAAGATGTGATGAGATGGAGAGAGAAGACATGGCCCGTTGGATCGTGCAGCAGATCAACGATGAACGATGGATCGCGATTTCACACTTCGCAAATTATAATGAATACCGTTTAAGAGTTTGCATGATATGTTAAATGGGTTTCGATGCGATGCGATAAGGAGTAGCCATGTGTTGGCTTTGTGCAATAGCATACTTCGCAAGTTTTTTGGGTTAGCGTATTTGCAAAGAGTTGAAAGTTGCTAGCAGACGATTGCGATGTGCTGTGATTGGTCGAGCGAGTGTGGGACCCTCCGGTAAGAAACCCATGTGTATACGTTTATGATGGGTTTTATCCATAGTCTGTTATAAAGTGAAGTTTTGTTGGATCGTTCGTGTATGTATGTCATTTAACTCTGATATTTAAATAAAAAGTGGTTTATGTGGGTCCTAACCCACAAGTCCACAAATTATTTGTAAACTGTAGTTACGGCTGCATCAATTGGTATCATAGAAAAAAGATCTGAGTGGAGGTGTGAAGGAATTTGAACTAAGCAAAGTTGAGAAAGATTTCTCATTGATTCTAATTGAGTAAACCTTAAGAGGTAAGACTATGGACTGAAGGATTATGAAAATATCATAAGAGCTACAACAACATGGATGAAGTAGTAGCACAGAAAATAAGTAGCAGCAGGAGTGAAAACATCTCAGCAAGAAGATCACAACCTTTAAGGGTAGTGATGAAGGAAGCTAGCAAGGGTTTTCTAGGAGAAGAAGAAGTGTGGTTAGAACCTATTATTTCAGCTAAGGTTAAAATGTAAGAGGATAGTAGTGTTCTCAAGTGTAGATGAGTTGTGAGGGTGAGCCTAGAAGGAGCATAGAGGAGTGCTCAATGAGGGTTATAGATTGAGAACCAGTACTTGCCAAAAGACTAAGCACAAAGAAAGTTTGGTGAGGTAAGTTGTTGCAGGAGGAACTGTTACTGCAGGGGCTAGTGTAGCTCATAAAGGGTGAAACAACTCAAGGATATTACTATTGAAAGTCATATCAGAGGTTCAGGGGGCAACCACAAAGTGAAGAAGGAAGATTCCAAGACAAATGGAATATGGAAGAAGGTGACTGATGAAGAATATAAGAGAGAAATAACTGAGATGAGAACCCATAGTGATCTATTGATGGAGTTGCTATAGAGGAGTGATGAAGACCAGAGGTGTGGATGGATTATGAGGAAGAAATTGAAATGGCATGGGCTGCAGATGAAGAGGGAGCATAGGTTGACTGCTCAAGAAGAAGAAGAATTACTCAGAGCAGCAGAGTATGAAAGGAAATTTCTTGCATATGAACTGGAACATGGATTTTTTTTTGAAGAAAATGATAATAATACTAACAGGAGGCCTATTGAAGAAATTGCAGGTATGGAGGATGAAGGACAACCATTAGGAATTGTCATGGAAGATGGATGGCAACATGAATATGCAGTGATCATAACATGTGATGAAGAAATGGAGTTCCCGGAAGAGACATCCAAATTCTCAAAGGAGATAGAGGAGTTTTTGGAGCATGTGGTTATAGACATTGAAGAGGATGAAGAAGATAAAAGAGGTTTGTTGTAGCTCACAAGGTGGATCAGGATGATTCCACAAAGGGAAGAGGAAGAGATGACCATTGATGGGTATCTGAAAGGCTCAAGGGGGAGTCACAATCAAAAGAAAGAAATCAACAGAGATGCCAGTAAAAGACTAAGCATGGAAAATCTTGGTGTGGTATATACATACAAGTTGATGGAGTCAACTTGTAGAGATGAATTGTTGGTAGTCCATGATGAAAAAAGAGAATTTCATAAAGGAAAGGAGACTATGGCTACTGATAGTCATAGTAAAGGTTATAAGGGATATTATGAAAGATCTAGTAAGGATAAACTTGATGGAGAATTAGCTGAGATAAAATTACAGCTAGAATTGTTGAGAGAATTCATACAAGGGAATATGGAACACCAAAGGTATGATTGGGTTCTGCGGAAGAAAAGAGTCAAGTGGAGTCAATTACAAAACAGGCTGATATCTGACACAAGAATTTAGCTAGAATAAGAACTCAGAGGAGCTGAGTTGCAGCATAGGATGTGTGCTGAGTGAGAGATTTACTTATGTTAACTTGAGCAAGGGTCCATTCTTGGTGATAGTGGTAGTGATGATGAAGACATGAGACCAACTGATGGTTTCATGGATCCTTGGAAGGATGAGAACTAGTGGAAAGCGTTGTTGTTTGAGACAACAAGAGAGGCTATGGATCCTTATGGTTTTGAAACAAATGATTATTGTATGTTTGCAGGTGAAATAGGTAAAGAAATAAAAAATTTTGTTGTTGTCATAAAGGATGAAGGGAGAGGACAAAAACTGAATTCTGTTCAAGGAGAAAATGAGACAGCTGAGTCTCATGTACATGCACAGGAACTCTAAGTGAAAGAAATGATTTCTAACCTACTGTGAAACCTAAAAACAAGGAGTTCTTGGCTTATGATGATGGCCAAGAACATAAAGAGGAAAAAGATGATATCAAGAATTCATATGTTATGCTTGAGAAAGCAGAAAAGAAGACCAGTGAAGACATTTGAGTCCTGAAAGAGACTTAGAACAACAAGAGAAAGATTTGGTGATTGAGTCATCAAATAAGACCACTGGGTCTTGTGAGTTTAATGCTGACAATTTGAATGTGTTTTCAGGTTGTGTAGAAGACAATCCATCTCTTGGAATTGTCTCAAGTAAAACTGAAGTTTATCTAGCAAAGCATAATGAAGAAGAAAATTGTCAAGCAAGGTATGATGAAGAGTGTATTTCTGATGAAGACCAAGTTGAGTTGTTGCAACATAAGGAATTCATAAGTTCCTTATTTAATGAAGGGAGTAACTTTAATGGAGATGAAGTAGTAATACCTCATGAAATGAAATTTTTTCTTGATGAGGACAAAGAGGAATTGGCTTGCTTAAATAGTCAGAGGAAGATTGTTAGACATACATTTAGGACTGTCATAGAAATAGAGAATCAGAATTTTATTTTGATTAAAGATGAAGAAGCAATGTCACAAAGAGGTTTGCTTAGTAACAAGGAAGAAGAAAGCCATAAAGATGAAAGTGAGGTAGTTATGTCTCAAGCTAAAGGAAAGTCAATCGTAGAAGTGGAAAAGACTGAATTTACTATTAGGACTAGTCAAGAAGCAGAAGGACAACAATGCACTGTTGTCAAGGAAGAGGAAGTGAGTTATGTTGAAACTATAATATAGCATACTGAAGAGGTACTTGAAGGGAATCAAGTAATTAGTGAATGGATGAGTTGCTTGTTGAAAGCATTTGAGCAAGAGAAAGAGATTGCAGACAATAAGATGGGAGTGTTTCAAACTGTAGTTGAAACAAAGATAGATACTAGTTTCCAAAACTTAATTATGTTAACCAGTATACAGGAAAGAGTGAATAAATATATTACTACAATCAGAGAATTAGAAGGCAATTTACCTTTTGACAGTAAATTTGAAAACAAGGAAAAGAAGAGGGATGTTGTAGAGGGAGATATCTTCAAATATATTCAGGAAGTTTGGGTGGCAACAATGTCCAGAGTAATATTTGCAGCAATCTCTGGGACAGAGTGTAGTAGAATGTGTTGGTAGAGGACTAGAAATAAGATTATATTACAACAGAATATTGAATTGCAAGGAACCATAGATGAACTATGGAATTTAATGCAAATACCTAAGAAGAGTTACATCAAAATGAAGAAAGCAGTACACTGTGGAATTGTTTGGAAAGTGAAGAATGGTGAAGGCAGAAGCAGTGGAGCACTATAGTACAAAGTATGGAAGCCTGGAATATTGTAGCTAAAGAATGGTGAAGAAAATGCAGCTTATGGACAACAGAAAAACAGAGTTTGGGATCCTGGAAGATTCAAGCATTGAAGACACATGACCAGGAGGTCATGAATTCTTTTACCTCGGGAGTCTGATGCAGGAGCATTAAGGTAGAGCCAACAATGTGACAAGCTGGTCACATGTTTTGGCTTGGGAAGAGGACTTGCAGTCCTAATAGTTTGAATACTTTATTTTTAAAGTATTTTGCTTAAGGTTAATTTGGGCTAACACAACCATTATAATCTGTAGGTTAAAAGAATAGTTTAATTAGGATTAGTTAAGAATTTTGTTGAATAAACTGTTCTGAAACTGAATGACAGTTTCTCAACCATATGGGGATTTTGGGAAAGGCATAAAATTGAACAAAATCCACCATTGTGGGGTTCTGCCATCGATAGAGAGAAAGAGAGAACAAGAGGGAAATAAGTTTGATAGAGGGTTGAACAGAGAGTAGGAACAAATGTAAAAACCAGCCATCTCGGGGCTTGGTTATGTGTATTTTCATTTATAAATTAATTCTAAGTGTTTTGGATTTTGATCAGGCTCTCTATTTTAACCTGTTTTTTTTATTTCCCCGTCGAAATCAAGTATTGCATTTATGTGTTATTATAAATGTGTGTTATTTCTGTTAATGAGCAGACAGATTGAGAGAGAGGATGAAGTTCCTATGAACTTCGCATAGACCAGCCTATGGTAGAGATCGAGGGGTGAGAGAGGAAGAACAAGCTCAGAAGGGATCCACGCGTTTACAGGCTGAATAAAGCTCAAGAGAGATAGCATTGAAAGATTTCGAACAAATATCAACATGAGTAGCGTGGAGGGAACAATATTACAGAGTGATGACATCTGAAATAAGAGAAATTGAATAAATACGGAAATACTTAGAAGAATTCTGAGAGAGGAATCGACGGTGAGGATTGAATCACAGAGTCAAGGGTTTAAGATTTGACGACAGAGATTAGTGCGGGCAGAAGAGCTAAAGAAGATCCAAGAGGATTGAGTGGATGGTCGTGATTAAATCACAGATCCGAGGATGAAAGATGGATGGTTACGATGACTTTGCAAGTCAGACAGTGTAAGATGCGATGAGATGGAGGGAGAATACGTGGGCCGTTGGATTGTGCAACAGATCCACGGCGAACGATGGATCACGATTTCGCACTTCGCAAATTATATTGAATATCGTTTAAGGGTTTGCACGATATGTTAAATGGGTTGTGATGTGATGCGGCAAGGAGTAGCCACGTGTCGACTTTACGCAATAGCGCACTTCGCAAGTTTTGTGGGTTAGCGTATTTGCAAAGAGTTAAAAGTTGCGGGCAGGCAATTGCGATGTGCTGCGATTGGTTGGGAGAGTGTGGGACCCTCCGGTAAGAAACCCACGTGTATACGTTTATGTTGGGTTTTATGCGTAGTTTGTTATAAATTGAAGCATTGTTGGATCATTCGTGTATGTATGTCATTTAACACTGATATTTAAATCCGTTGTGTATAAAGGGGTTTATGTGGTTCCTAACCCACAAGTCCACGGATTATTTGTAAACTGCAGTTACGACTGCATCAATGCGACGTTGTGGGGTTGCTGATGTGCAGTCTGCGGAATTGGATCTGGCGCCTAGGCAATGAACCCAATTCTTCCAGTCAACAACACGTCCCCCATCCGAATTTCTCTACCACCTCCCTCATCCTCCTCCTGGTGCAGCTCGCGCGTTCTGGAGCAATTGCCAGGATACCTCCCTGCTTCCCACCGTTCGCCCCCACTGCCCGACGGGCCTACTCCTCTACTCTGACCAAGCCGGCGAAGCTCAAGCCAGGGCTTGAGAGCTAGCAAGTGATCGGTTGCACAGACCGTTGCTCCAACCTTCACCATCACCCGCAGAACTGAAATGTGTAGAACAACCTCCCCCTTGCACCTTAACATGACCACCTTGCCGTGAAATTGCTTGCACCGAGGCTCTTTATCACTCGCTCGTGCGAGCACACTGAGTCGGCGAGCGCGTGGCTTGGGGTCGGGCGTGCCTTAATTGCCCCCCACCCACTTGTCCCACTTGTCCAAGTGATTGGACACCCCGGCGGGGATATTACTAATAATTTTAATTTTATTTGATTTTGGAAAATATCCCCTTACCTTTTATTTCTCTTTATTATATTTATTTATTTATTTATTCATATATTCACAATAAAATTGTTATATTTCTAACGAATTTTAAATTTATCTTTCTATATTTAATTTTTTTCTTTTTCTTAATTCCTAGTTTTATGGATTTTTCATTATTATATATGTTTTTTATTTTTATTTTAATTTTAACTTTTTAACTTTAGTTTTGAATATTATATTATTTATTTTTTTGGTATTGGGAATTAGACATTGCATCGCTAGTGGTCCTTTGAATTGACCTATTCATCTCTATTGTATTTATTGGTCTTTGGAATAGAGCTATCCGTCTTGGTCCTCATGAGCTTGAGTAAGTGGTTTGAAACACCTGGACTTTAAAAATTTGTATGTGATTTATCTAGAAGAAACTTGGTATATGATTTTTAGAGTGATTTTATTATTCAAATATAATCCTCGAAAATAGCTCATTACCATCAATTACTTCTTACCATAATTTATATAAAAAATAATAGAAATAATATGTAAATAAATATAAATTCAACATATTAAATCACATTTAAAAAATGTCCATATACTATATTTTTACATTACACATCTCTCCTATACTTAAATTGTAATGCCTCTTACCCAATAAAAATTCTATATTATGATTTCATATAAGCTGTAAAATGTCTCTCAACCTAATAAAAATTCTATATTATAATAATGATTTTTTCTTATACTTTTAATAATTAATAAAACAAATAATATGTAATTACACAAATAATAACTTGAAAATCTAAAAATATAGATATAAAAGAATACTCTTCGATACACAAATTATTATGAATAATCAAATTTTATTTATCAACAATAACGTAAAATACATCGAAATAGATGTGAAAATGGTCTTAAAGCAATAACCTGTCATCAATATTCTATCTTTAAAATTTAGATTAAATTTTCGTAAATATTATGTACATGTATTTTGATATTTAATAACGAAAAAAGCTGCAAAATATCTTACACTTGTGTATGGATTTTGATTCTCCAAAATATTTAATAAAAAATTACAGAAAATTACAGAAATTTAAATAATGTTGGTTCAAAAATGCACCGTCAATTTCAGTTCTAACTACTTTTATGGTACTACACTACATTACAATTTGAATTAAATGCTCTGAAGTGAAAACAGATGAGCCCCACACTTCGTAGTAATACTAAGTTCGACCTCAAGAAGCAGCTTTTCAGGATGAAGTAGTAGTTGAATTTAATTGGGTAATGTTTTAGGTTCTTTTAATTTCATGATATGACTTTTACGAAAATGATATTTTAGTTATAGATATGAAAATAGATTTGAAGTTACTTAAAAGAAATTAGAACATTTAGATTTTACAAATTTAACAAAATTATGTTTTTTTATAAATATGAAAGATTTAATGATTAAGCAAGTCTCGATCCTTTGAGCTTAATCAAGCCAAAAGGTCTTGATTCCATTTTTGTTTTAACATGAAAGTTTTAATGACTAAGCAAGAGTACATGCTACAACATGAAAGTCTAATCAATACAGGCTACAACATGAGACATCGTGTATAAATCACAGGTCTTTACTCCATGAGTCTAATCAATACAAGTTACAATATGAGACATCGTGTATGAATCATGGATGAAATACAGGCTACAACATGAGACATAGTGTACATCTCTACTCCATGAGCCTAATCAATATAGGTTATAACATGAGACATCGTGTATGAATCACACATGAGACATAGTGTACGTCTCTACTCCACGAGCCTAATCAATATAATCACACATAAGACATAGTGTACGTCTCTACTCCATGAGCATAATCAATATAGGCTACAACATGAGACATCACACATGAGATATAGTGTACGTCTCTACTCCATGAGCCTAATCAATATAGGCTACAACATCAGACATCGTGTATGAATCACGGATGAAATATAGGCTACAACATGAGACATAGTGTACGTCTCTACTCCATGAGCCTAATCAATATAATCACACATGAGACATAGTGTACGTCTCTACTCCATGAGCCTAATAAATATAGGCTACAACATGAGACATCACACATGAGATATAGTGTACGTCTCTACTCCATGAGCCTAATCAATATAGGCTACAACATGAGACATTGTGTATGAATCACGGATGAAATACAGGCTACAACATGAGACATTGTGTATGAATCACGAGATATAGTGTACGTCTCTACTCCATGAGCTTAATCAATATAGGCTACAACATGAGACATCGTGTATGAATCACAGATGAAATACAGGCTACAACATGAGACATCGTGTATGAATCACGAATGAAATACAGGCTACAACATGAGACATTGTGTCTCTACTCCATGAGCCATAGGTTATAACATGAGACATCGTGTATGAATCACACATGAGACATAGTGTATGTCTCTACTCCATGAGCCTAATCAATATAATCACACATGAGACATAGTGTATGTCTCTACTCCATGAGCCTAATCAATATAGGCTACAACATGAGACATCACACATGAGATATAGTGTAGGTCTCTACTCCATGAGCCTAATCAATATAGGCTACAACATGAGACATTGTGTATGAATCACAGATTAAGTGAAAACTCTGTGGGGCTACCTACCCCTTGAGCCTAATTAATACAGGCTACAACATGCCTCTCAAGACTTGAACTTGGGTGGATGGGGTGGCAAGCCACAATCCTAAACACTTAAGCTAAGAACCATTGGCACAAAATTATGTTAGAACAGGATGAGTTCTTAGCTAAAGGAGAAACAATATTATGTTTTAAAACTGTTTTTCTTTCTTTTTGGGACACAAGGAAGCCACCCAATACCCACACAAGTGTGAAAGTCTGCCTCTTACAAACCACCTATTTATAATTCCAGACTATATAGTTTTCCTTGAGTAACGGTGATGAGTAAACCTGCTTTTAAAAATAGTAGAGCTGTCCCAATTCCAATGTGAAAAAAATCAAAAATAAAAACCAAAACCAAAAATCATCTCTTAAATTTTCTCACTACAAACTGTAATATTTATTTCTTCTTAATCATCATAGCTTAGACTGAACTCCAATACATTGACTGGTTCGATTCAAATGTCCATTAAACTACTGCAAATGGGAATATTTATTACTGCAACTGGTAATATTTATT
The DNA here is from genome assembly GCA_034641835.2 of Pinus albicaulis. NCBI lineage: Eukaryota > Viridiplantae > Streptophyta > Pinopsida > Pinales > Pinaceae > Pinus > Pinus albicaulis. Next base: position 362,027,822 of record CM076582.1, read on the forward strand.
TCTTCTTAATCATCATAGCTTAAAGCACCCAGACTGAACTCCAATACATTGACTGGTTCGATTCAAAAGTCCATTAAACTACTGCAAATGGGAATATTTATTTCTGCTTTAATCATCACAGCTTAAAGTACCCAGACTAGAACTCCAATACGTTGACCTGACTATATTCAGAAGTCCAGATTAACAGAGTAATATAATGCATTCTCTTCTTTTTTTATCATACCCTGTCGGCGAGAGAGTTGGAGATGCATGTAACAGTAATTTGACCTTCAGTCTTTGTCTTTAAGTACTATTTTTACGAATCTCCGGGCTTGACAATCACGATGTAGAGTCCTTTGTTTTTAGTATTTGTTCACGAGTCTCCAGACCTAACAGTCACGAGAGAAGTAACTCACTTCACATGCTCCTCCGCCCTAAAAATTATAAAAAGCTAGATTCTCTTTGAGTGGAGGGAGCTGGTTTGGATGGTGAATCCACTGCAAAGAAAGAGATAAGGAATCCATGGATTCTTTGGTTGAATGAGAATGCATGTATTCTGGTAAATTTTCATGACATTACACATCTGTCAGATGTTCAGTTTCCAGTTCTAACAGCAGGATCATAGGGTTTTCCCAGCATGTTGCAGTGATTTGTCTCCTGGGTTTGTAATATACTCAAACTACAGCTCATTAGAATTAGTGGGTAGGCTACTGGAGTCCCAATCATGGCAATGAAGAAGTATAAGTATCAGCTCTTGTTGGTCTTCATATCAGTTACCCTGGTCCTGCAGGCTGCTGTGGTTGTGGGATCGAAGCCTCCCAAGGACAAGCATTGCAAGGCAGATAAACCAGGTGATGATGGGTACCTTTCACACTGTGCAGGGACCATCAAGTGCCCAGATTCATGCCCAGATTGCCATCTTTCCTGCAAGTTCTGTGGAATGGCCCACTGTCGTAAGTCAATCTTTCAACAATATGATTTTTTTTCTTCTAAACCCTCACAAGTCAAGTAGAAGCACTCAGTAGAACTCAACTTGTGAATAGTTTGCTTCGTTGTGATTTAAAGTCTGTTAAGTGGTGGAATATGAGACAATGTGGAATACATTTCATTAGCGAACTAGATTTTTAATTCAGTCATGTATTGATTTATAATTCAATTAAGTCAACCTACATTTGTTGATAGATCATAGTAGCCAGTGATGGCTGCCTCTGTTAGGGTTTTCTCACTGCTTAAAAAGAAAACAGTCATACATAATAGAAAATTGACTGTCATGACTTGCCAAATAAAATTTAAGTAGAACAGTGTGATAGAATACTTGGTCCATAAATCTTACATCTTTTCTATTCTATCCCACGTCACAGATTTAATCCAGGTTTGCTCTGTCTGCTCTGTCTTTCTATTCTATTCCACATTACAGATTTAATCCAGGTTTGCTTTGGCTGCTTTATCTTTTTATTCTATCCCATATCATGGATTTAATCTTGGGTTGTTTTGTCTGCTTTGTCTGTGTTAATGTAGCTAAATGTGACAAAGTGGGATCAGTGTGCCAGGATCCACGCTTCATAGGAGGCGATGGCCAGATCTTCTACTTTCATGGCTACAAGGACTCTGACTTCTGTCTTGTTTCAGACAAAGCCCTTCACATAAATGCCCATTTTATTGGCAAGAGGACTGCAAACAGGACCAGAGACTTCACATGGGTCCAGGCTCTCGGAATCCTGTTTGACACACACAAATTCTATGTGGGATCAAAAAGGGTTGGCAAGTGGGACTCTTCTGTGGACCAATTCGTCCTTTACTTTGATGGGTATTCTATTTCTCTACCCTCAGGCGAAGGCTCCAAATGGGTTTCACCTAACAGAGAAATTAGCATTGTTAGAGTTGAGAATGCAAACTATCTCAATGTAGAAATCAGAGGCCTTCTCAACTCATCCATAGGAATTGTGCCTGTAACCAAGGAAGACTCCAGAGTTCACAAGTATGAAATCACAGATGCAGACTGCTTTGCCCACCTTGAGCTCAATTTTGATTTTTTCAAGCTCACAGACTCAGTTTCAGGTGTTCTAGGCCAGTCCTATGCGCCCAGTTTTGTAAATCCAGTGAAGAAGGGTGTGCCGATGCCTGTGATGGGTGGAGAGAAGAAATTCATGGCTTCATCAATCTTTACTCCTGATTGTGAAGCTGCTCAGTTTAAAGCTATCCATCACTCTTCCATTGTAGACACTGGGCTTGGAAGGAACTCAAAGAGACTGGGAATGCCTTCAGCAGTTTGTAGTTCCAATGGGGTCAAAGGATCTGGCTTTTTTTGCAAGCGGTAAAATGGGCATGACAGAACAGCTGTTGTTTCCATCTGTATGGTCTCTCTGAGGCATTGAGATTTCAGATGTGAACTTGGAATTAGTATCTAATTGCTTCTGTGAACTTGTAATAAGTGTCTATTAGCTGTGTAGACTCCCTCCTGTATGAATATCCATCCATGTAATAAGACAAGACATTTCGGAGCTGAAGGGCTGTGTTTAACCTTACTGGTTTGATTATCTTCTTATATAATCACTGCATCAAAATCTATGAAAGGGTATTTTACCGGTTTGATGCTCCTTTTGCTTTTTACGTTGTGTATTATAAAGGGGAAATGTGTGGATTATGACCAAGGAATATGGCAAATATCAAGTGGATTATTCAGGAATATGACAGATATCAATGTCACAGAACTTGTAATAAGGAAATTAACTTAGGTAGAAGGGACAATGCAACAGCTTTTTAAAAGTGCAATATAGTTAGATCGACGGAACTTTACCATCCTCTTAGGATATTTATTTGTTTTATGCAAGGTGTTTTCTTTTTATTCCCTGCCCAAAGGGCTGCTGGGATTATAGTAATCGAAATGCTTCGAAATGGGTGTTTTTCAAATTAGTACTCAATACATCAAAAGACATAACTTAAAGTTTTGTGTTTTTAAAGTTTTATTACAAACACAAAAGACATAATCTAAAGCTTTATAACAAACACAAAAGACATAATCTAAAGTTTCAATACAAACACTTTTTGTCCACAGTATATAAGAAGTTGAGAGTACATTCAAGCAGCCAATGAATAGTTTTACCTTCTTATTTGGCCTCTTCTCTAGGCAAGAAGCACATATTACATCAAAAAATTTGGTTAAAAACCATTGTCAAACAATGGTTTCTTAATCAGTTTGCATTAATGATTTGTGTTAAAATATAAATTAGTCATATTATATTATTTATAGAATGTATTTCAAAAGGCATTTGTTTGCATTAATGATTTGTGTTAAAATATAAATTAGTCATATTATATTATTTATAGAATATATTTCACGACACCTGTTTGCATTAATGATTTGTGTTAAAATATAAATTAGTCATATTATATTATTTATAGAATGTATCTTAGATTGCACCGCTAAAGATAGGCATATGGAATGTCTTTTTAGATTACACATTCATAGCATGATTATGGAGGGGGTTGTTCATAGCATGATTACACGGGGTTGTTCAATTGCCTAGCAACATTTTCTCCTTATCGTGCCATGTTATCATTATCTTGTCATGTTTCTTTTCTCCGCTATGTGCAAAGACATAATTATTCAACTTCTCTTTCTATGCTATGTGCAGAGAAATAATTCATCTGCTGCAATTCTCTATGTGGAACAGTAGCTTGTTATGAATTTTGTGGTAGTTTTTTATTTTAATTTCTCAGGTCAGTCTGCATCCTCAACTCTCCTCTCTGTTTGAAGTCTCCTCTGCTTTTTATTTTTATTCCTCAAGTATGTTTGCATGCTCAACTCATGTTTGTCTGAATTCTCCTCCTCGGCTTCTTCTGCATATACAAGTAAACTTATTATTATTTTTTTAATACCTTAGAATCTTACTATTATTTTTTTGCATGCATATACAAGTAAACTTATTATTATTTTTTGTACTTTACAGTTTAAATTTTTTGTGATCTATATATGAAACTATGTATTATAGGGTTGATAAGGTATTTTTGATGAGCAACATAAAACTTATTATCTTGTATCCAAATAAAGTTTGGAAACTGAATATCAGAGAGAGGACCGGAGAGTGTTTCACAAAGAATGCATATTAAGACAACACACGAGTTGGGAAGATATCGTTGCATTTGCTTTCAATCACAGATTTGGCTATAAAGAATTGCTTACTCTTGAGTACCATATTAATGGTTTTTGAAAGATGATTTGGCTATAAAGAACTGCTTACTCTTGAGTATCGTATTAATGGCTTTTGAAAGACAAGTAGCAGGCATTACTTAGAATTTCCTAACTAAACTTTTATGCCCTTCTCATACATAATAAATAAATTTAATAACGTAATTTAGTATTTACTTTAAAAGAAATTTAATTTAAATAATCAATTTCAACATCATTATTTCTGAGTCGATCGAATTTTATAACTTCTACAAATTAGAAATTTTATTAATATAATACGCAAGTTAACTAGCCCCAAGGGTTAGCTCAAGTGGTAGTGAGCCAATACGTGGGCCTCTCCGTTGAGGGAGGTCACGGGTTCGATCCTTGAGTCCTTTGGGGTCAGGCACCGAAAGTCCGCCGAACGGTTTACCGCGCGTACCATCCAGAAATTCTGGGGAAGTACGCCTGGGTTTCCCGTGAGCTTTCCCCTCGTGAAAAAAAAAAATACGCAAGTTAACTCTAATCTCTATAAATTAAAGTGAAAACTTGTTTTTCTTGGATTTTCGATAACTATGAACTCCACTAAATTTTTTTAATTACTTCCTGTATGGCTTTAAAAGAAATTTAATTTAAATAGTCAATTTCAACATCATTATTTTTGAGTCGATCAAATTTTATAACTTAATAAAATACGCAAGTTAGCTCTTATCTCTATAAATTAAAGTGAAAACTTGTTTTTCTTGGATTTTCGATAACTATGAACTCCACTAAATTTTTTTAATTACTTCCTGTATGGCTTTTTGAAAGCGTTTCTTTACAGAACAAATGCTACCCAAATTTTACTGGCTAATGGTCAATTTAAAACAAAAGATTTTATGACCATTAACATAAATATTCAAACGTCAAATCGGGTAAAACTGTAACAAATAGAACTAAATCACTACTCTGGAAGCAAATATTTACTTTAAAACTAATCACTAGTATTTATAAAAAGGATAATGTATCTAGCAAAATTTGGTGCAAAAATATCTAAGAATAACTCACATGCCTGAAATGGGGTAAGCTCTGGAAGACAGAGTTTCCATAGGGATTTGTCCAAACTACTGGTTAAAATTTTCAATGCCTCTAAAGAAAACAAAATTGAAGATAAGCACGTAGATTGTAAATTCCCATAGCAATTTATTGTGTTCCCGTAAATGAGTTAAAGAAACACAAACAAAATTGAAGCTAAGATATGGCTTAGTGTCGAAACCTGTGCCAGGGTTTTTAATAATCCTACAATACAAATTCTTTATTCAAATGGTGAGATTAGGCATGTGGATGATCCCAAAGCTAATTCTACTTGTATGACTCCATCGCTTGCACATGAAGTTCCATGTCCATCTAGCAGTGGATCACAGTTTGGTTCAATTCAAAGGTTTGGGCCATAAAAAAATCCTCAACTAATCCTCACCATTGATTCAACTAATCTTCAACAGATAAATGCAGATAGAACTGGAATCCGCTGAAATGTTTCGAAAGAGACCAAGATGCGTATCCTTATCAATAATTTCTAGAGTACCTGAGTTCGAAAAAACTGCGTTTTTGTTGCACAATTTAGTGATGGCACAATTTTTTTTGGTGTCTCCCTCAAACTTTCGAGAACATATTCTCAGGGTGCCTCACAAAAGTTATATTTTTGGTGTCGTGCTCCATTTTCTGCAACAAAGCAATGCTATGCACCAGAGTACAGTACTGCCATATAGTCCTCAACAACTTCATGTTGAAAGACAACAATTTCCTACATCCACCCAAATGCCCATTAATGAGGATCCAACACAATGTGCAACAGAAAATATGCCAAGATCACTTTCAACTCGGCAAGTTGCTCCTCTAGAAAGGACAAATCAGATACCATATACATAGCTCATTGCCATTTCTACTACTGCTTATGATGCATTTGGTAGTAATTTATTGATCTCAAAATTGCGTCTGCCATGATGAACAACAGAAACTGGACTGCTCTTATCAGCCAAAGCCAATTCGATGTAACCCACTACAAACAGGATTGTAAACATGGGAACTTGGATTATAAACTACACACCTGGAAGCACAAACCCACTACTCTACCACGTCGCTACTTTTCCCACTCTTGCTCCCATGTTTCACCATCCGTGCTCTATGCTGACAAGACTGCTTTTATTTTGGCAAGTGAAGCTGACACCCATTTCTCTAAATGTAATCAATAAACGAATGATGAGCGCCAGAAACCATCCCGAGTGTGTGATTTAGGTGCATCCGACTTACAATTGGTTTTGATTGGCCCATCTTATCCGATGTCTATATATATATATATATATATATATATATATATATATATATATATATATATATGAAATTGATAAAGAAAAATTAAGAAAAAAGAAATATTACAAATACAAATATTCAACCAAAATGTTCCAAAAAGATGAAGATGGAATAAATATACAAATACAATGCTTAACTCATCCACAAATCTATGTGAAGTTGTAAATAATGATGTTTACTCTTTTATTCCTTGTTTATTACATTAAAAATCACACTTACTTGTGTTGTGTACTTAGCTTGGTGTCTTTAGCTTTAGGTTACTACTCTTTATTCATGACAAGTGATCTTCCTTTATCTTCTAGACTCCATCATACTTTTTGCGTAACTTTCTTGCCATTGGTCAATGGGATCATTCCTACACTGCATTCAATTAAAGACTTATTAAATTATAATGCATATGATGCCCATTATTAGGTTTGTATAATTATATAATGCATTATTTAATGATTTTAAATTTATATGGGATAAAATCATACTTTTTAAATGTTGAAATTGCATGATGTAGATGTTTTGTTTTACTCTATCAAATGAGGAACAACAACTTGAACTAATTTAATTTAATGTATTCGATTAAATTTAAATAATCAAATTTCAACTAAATATAATAAAATATCCACCAAATCATTAATTTGATAATAGAGTTTTTATTCGAAATGTTAAAACTCAATCCAAGTATATCTCATTATAGTTCCAATTACAACTAAGCATATTAGATTTAATGTAGTATTAACCATTTTAAATATACATTATAAAAACCACATAAAAAAATAACAGCAATAGCATCTCATGCATTTACATTTTCATATATTATAAATAAAAAAATTTGGAATGGAAAATACACCAGCAAATCAATCAGAGGCTAATACACGGGGATACTCTATCAATCCACGAATTCTAATTTTTCTAAAATATTAAAATATTAAAATTCAAATTTCTGAAAGTTTAAAATTCAACCACTATAATGAAAATGCACTTCTTTGAATCATGTCCCTATTTGTTCCGTTGGCAGGGACTAGCTGCTTGCAGCCCCTATTGTTAAGACATTCTAAATGAAATCCATTTTGCCTTTTTACATTACCTATCATAGGCAAGTGTTAATATTCATTATTCATTGGGGAGAGAATTGTGTACATTGTAACTGGATGATTATGATAGGACTTAAATCAGTGGAAAGTGAATATATATATATATTAAAAAAATAAATATTTTAAAAAATATAATAGAGTGATAAATTTAAAGAAAATTGGTGTAAATCGTGATTTAAATTAATTAATTTAGTTTTATTTGGTTTTTTAAATAAAATTATTAATATATTTGAAATAACTAAAATATATGTGAAAACATTTCATCTAGTGTAAAAAGTAAATTTAAAGAAAATTGGTATAAATATTGATTTAAATTAATTAATTTAGTTTTATTTGGTTTTCTAAATAAAATTATTAATATATTTAAAATAATTAAAATATATGTGAAAACACTTTATTTAGTGTAAAAAAGTTATAAGTTATTTAAAAAAAGATGTTTGCTATAATTACACCAAAGGTGTTTTTTTTATGGAGTTGACTAGGTAAACACTGTTTATCCCAACCAATCCCAGCCTCTCATTTTTGTCCTCCTCTCCAATAAAATTTGGCACGTGTAAAACTTCGTGAGCCTTTATTTTTCCAGAAGCTTCGACTTACTTTTTGGAAGCGTTTATTTTTTCGAAGGACACAACGGGCTCAGAGGTTCGTGGGCTCAGAGGCGTTTATTTTTTCGGAGGACAAACTGGGCTCACAAGTTTGCATGTTCATAGGAACGATTGGTGCTCGCTATTTTATTGGTCTGCAAGGTTTTCTTTGCCATTCGAGATTGGATCTTTGCCATTAGAGCATGGATTGGATAAGTTCTTATCCACTTCAGAGATTCTAGCAGCAATCCATGTTGAAGAAGACCGGTATTAATACAAGCATGTGTTGAAGAAGGTTGGTATTAATACAACCACAAGGAGTCATGTGCATATTTGAATTGGGATTCGAAAAATACAACAAAATGAAGGAAATGGGTAGGCTGAGGGCTACATTCTTGAGAAAAAAAATTGAGGAGGAAGTTGTCATCTGCCCGAAGTAGTGAAGGCTTGGATTAGTTAACCACCCATCCTCAAAACTTCCAAAACCCTTGAGATAGTAACATAGTCATATTCCATAGCACAATGAACTGAGTGCAAGATTTTATATTTTGGACATAATTCTTAGCGAGAATGGGTGTAGTGATTCATCAAAACTGGGATGTTTGCCTCCATATTTTTGTGGTTCTCCTTCAAGTCGGGTTGATAATCCTCTTGTTCATGATGTGTAGTTCATTCATCAGAGAGTGCCAACCTCACCCACTACTATTGTAGGCCTCATCAAACAGGTTGAAAAGGAGATTTGAAGTAGTAGTCATGAAATCATATAGATTACTTGTACTCATTTTATTTATGTTAACTAGATAAGTCCCAATGGTATCGAAGAGAGAAGAGAGGGAAAAGGACTCGTGGCCCTTGCACATCAAATACCATACTCTTGTGGTTTTATGGTTTGCCAACCATAATGCTTCAAGCAATAGGATGAATTTCCCCAAGGAGAATCCCAACAACACCATGGAGGAACCTCTCTTCTTCAAAGGAATTTTCAAAATGGTTAACGTAAAATTTCTTCCTTGAGTCTGACAAGCCGAACCAGTGAAGATGACAAGTCGACCCCACATGTGTGAAATTAACCCTCATCAAACTAATATTATAAATAGAACATCATTGACCTCACTTAGAGACCACACATCAAAAGTGGTTCGTACATTTCTGACATTGTAGGTTGACTTCACACATGGGAAGGAGGAGAAGGATTTATGCTTTTGGTCTAGTTGACTTTCTATTTTTGGACTATGTTGAGCAGCTCTCATTTTACTCGGGCTCATTTGACTTGGATTGGCCGAATTTATCTATGTTTTGGGAGGTTGCATTGGCTGAGGCTTTGACCAAACTTCTGGGCATACTTTGACTGGATTTGACCATAGATATGAACTAGGGTTTGACCCTAGGTTTACTTTAAAGGTTTACCTAATTGTTAACATAATCTCTAGACTGTTTTGATTTGTTTTGACTGAGGAAGGAAGGCCGAGTTCATTTTTGGTTTGACCAAACTTTTATGAACAGATGGACCATTGACTTTGACTGGTTAGGGAAGAATGTTGACTTTGTTGATTGTACTTCCATAAGGCCAAAATTTGCAAACTGGTTCCTTTGACCAAATTTGAATTTATCTCTCTTTGTTGACTTATTTTGGATTGGTTGATTTGGTAAGTAAAGTCTTTGACCTTGACTGGTTGATGGATGTATAAATTGGACTATGTATCTCTTGTTGAACATTGATTAAGGGTGAATGTATGAATATGGGTTACACTTTCGTGAGAAACGCGCCTAAAAATTTCAATCTCCCACAAGTTCGGCCGAACTTTTTACGTTGTTAATCGAACTTACTTCGATGTTTACATTGATGACAATGGTAATCATATTTTTGGCCAGAGGGAGAAAAACTGGTGTTAAAAGTTCGGTCAAACTTTGTTCTTATAAATATAGCGGCCCTCATACCGTAAGAAGTTTTCCAGCAATTTTCTACTGTGACTGTTGGAAAGCAATGTGGTAGTGACCATTGGAGAGGGTTGGGAGGTATGTTTTTCGCTGTTTAGGTGTGTTTTTCGCTTCTTCTTTTTAATGTTTTTTTCTTGTTTTAATGATAATTTCGTCTTTTGTTGTGTTTGTAGGGTTTTTGAGGGATTCCTAGGGTCTCCTCTATGTCCTTGGCATGCTTGTTCGACCTCCTCGCCATGCTCGTTCAGCCTCATTCCCTGTCTCCTCTTCCTCCTCGTCATCTGCTCTGCCTCCTCGTTGTCTGCTCTACCTCCTTGGTGTGCTCTGTCTCCTCGTCTCAGTTCCAGGTATTCTTCCGCTCTTCCACTTTTAATTCTACCTTCAAATCATAAGTAATGACTAAAAATTGTTTTGTCAGCGTGCGTCTCTGGTTAAAATCTATATATTGATTTGATTTTTATAGGATTTTTATATGAGAATAAGCTTCTTATCCTCAGACTTTGCTTCTTTCAAATAAAATATCATTTAATATATTGTTAAAACCGCCATTATTTCCAAATATGGCTAAATATATTAAATGATATAACTTTGAATGGATATATTAATTACCATTGCCTGTTTCATTATACTTTATATATTACTGGAATCATACTAGTAACTCCATCAGCTTGGTTGAATATACAGAATACGTCTCGATTCTACAAGTAGCAGATGATATGGAATCCCAATACCATTGATTTGATTAGGTTAATGCTTACAGATTATACAATATTGAATTGTACATGTGTAATACTGCTTACAAGATTAGGGATGGTACTATGATTCTATACTAGTAGCTTATATGGAATGATTTAACACCATTGATTTGATTACAGATAAGCTGATGACTTATACAATAAGCTCAGTTTAACGTGTACAAGCTCTTATATCACTATGCATAATACATGGGTTATCATGGCAATGATACTAGCTATTATAGATAAAGGTGATCATATTTTACCCTATGCTTTACCATTACAGCTGATAGTTTATGTTTACTTATGGAGTACTAATGATGATAATACTCTCCATAATAAAGGGTGTGTAACTGATTCCAATGCATGGATAAGGGTAGCATTAATATGACATGTGTATATGATCCGGGTCCGTCAGCTACCGAATTTACCTATGATCTTTTACTTTTGTGATGTGGTTAGAATTTCACTGAAAAGAGCATTAAAAGAACACATATGCATGCTTTAAGCAAGAGGAAACAAGACAAAAATTAGCAACATAAGAACACGATACGTTGATAACAGAGTTCACCCAGTGTGGGCTATGTCTCCGGACCCGGTGTCAATATGGGGTAGGCCATTGCATATAGTGTTGGAAATGGTGATGATGTACATGGACTATGTTTTCTGTCATACAAGGATATGTGCCCTCAAAATGAGTGGCTTGTCTCTCCATGAGAAGTTTCGCTTCAAGAAATTTCACTCACAATAGACCTCCTATCAGCATGACATAATCTCACATAAGGTGACGATGACGATCCATTAAACAAGGTTACATAGGGATTGTAATAATCCATGGCGAATGCATCTCTCATGAAGTAGAAACATAGATCCTGAAACATACATCAAGCAAGGATCTAAAAAACATAATACATCTCACAACAAATGATAAAAGAGGCACATGACATCAATACTGCATATACCTCAAGCCTTGAAGTTGGCTGAAGAAGTGGATGCTTAGCTGCTGAATCTGGCTGCATCATCGAATTTGTGGCGTTGAGAGGCATAAAATCGATTGTCCACACTTGGGAATCTAACACTTTCACTCCAATCTGGAAAATGGCCAGAAAATAGGAAGATCTGCTGCTGAAACGAACATCGCCATTGGATTCTTGTCGCCGAGAGGTGTAAAATTAACATAAAATTTGTCAAATTCCAACTCCAGCAAGTTCGGGACCTCAAGGAATATTTTTGATGCCCCTCAAGATTCCCTGGGCAAGGTTCCGCCCCTCTGGCTGCTCATGGTTCCGCATCTACAATAAAAAAATATTATCGTGGAACAACGTGCTATTCTTCCACCCCAAAGATTTGCTCTGCTTCTCTGTTGGCTTGGCACTCTATCCACTGGAACATCACTCTCCAAATCCGCGCCTTCTCCATTTCAAATGAATCACAAGGTTCATATATTAATTTGGGGCAGAGTTTACTAAGTGAATGGCTTGGTCCATTGGTGAGAGATTAAAATCGTGGTGGGCAGTTCAGGGGATCAAATCTCGCTCATCCCCATGTTGGAGCACAATATTTTTTTGTTGAAACAGATTGTGCGGTGCCATATTTGGTTTGAATTATTTGTATTGTAGTTTGTGTTGGCATTGTTTGATTTTGGAGCCGCCCGTTAGGGTCCAACCCCTCGTGGGTTGGACGGGTTCAACCCATCCAACCCTCGCCGGCTTCCCTCCACGTGGTGCTAAAACAATGGGCCACCACATGTATATGTTGGTTTAAAACCCGTGGTCCACAGGATTGACATATATATATATATATATATATATATATATATATATATATATACCAACCAAATATTTAATTCGTTGATTATTTTAACACCCTTCCAACCACATATATATATACATATTCGTTGGTTTGCTCCATTATTTATTGGTTTTGGTATTTTTCTTAATACGGATATAATAACCATAATGTTATATGGTTTTGTTTATATTTGAAATGTTTTGATTTTTTGTGTTTTTATGTAGTTATATTAATAACTATATATATTGAATGATTTTTGTTTTGTTTATGAGATTTTTAATATATATCTTTTATGCATGGTAAGGATCCAATGAATAGGGGACAAATTTCAATAGGCCATGTGTCCACTGTCATGTAATTTGTGGGTCCCACGTGCTCACTAGGATGCCATGTGGCACACTGTGGGCCCCACTTTTTCCCTGTCTTGTCAAACTTTGAAGAGCTATATCTCCCTCATATGAGCTCGGATTTGAGTGTCGTTCACACCATTGGAATCGGGGCAATGAGAATTATAGTCTTGTCCTAGTTTGAAATCATTATGACCACTTTTAATTTTGACCATTTTCGAGCCCTCTTGGTCTCCTGAGGGTGTCTGGAGCCACCTGGATCAGTGTAACAAGAGATCATGTGTAATTAAATATATAGTGATGATTACACTCATAGTTACAATTGTTGCCCACTTGTAATACCATGATATCAATGTGTGAATTGAGCTAATCCTTTCAATGAAACAATAAGATTATACATAGAAGTGATTCCATTAATCTATGTGAATAGTTGAAGCCCATTAAGCTGGTAACATATGGTAAGGCTCTCCCTAATATAGTGATAAGTATGAGTAATATGTAAGCACTTGTTATGAATAGAAGTAGGTAAAGTAGAACCATAAGAACAAGATAAATGATATGAGAAATACTTATGATGTAATAAAATCTTAGTTTATAGAAGTGCACCAATGTTATGATTACTATGAATACCATAGAAAACCATATATGATCCCAGGTTAGCTTATACCATACGTGTTATATATGGAAAGTACTAGTGGTATGACAACTTATTATGATTACTATGCTATTCCCATACATGGAGGATTTTTCATCTTCTAATCCACATATGATGTTTCATTCAACTGATACTAGCAATTCCATTAGGGAAAAGAGGCATATTATAAGGGTGATTTAAACCCATAGTTAGTAAGGTGATACACTGTATAGTATGATAACCATTTGTTACCTTAACTTGACTATCTCTACACAAAGTTGAACTAGTACAATACATTGATTTGGTGATGACACAAGGAATAATCAAAGCAATAGGATTGGTACGTATTCAATGGTGTTCAAGCTATGTATTCTCTATAATATAAAAACCTGCCTACTTATGAGGTAAGGTATAGAGTGAAATCATAGTAATCATAGAGCTTATACATGATTCATATTCATACAGAGCACTCTGATCAGACTTGCAACACGTATATGTATCCAAAATTATAGAAGTATAAGTAATATCCATAATGTATCAATCATTACTGGTATAGCTTAACTCATTTAGTGTGGTTAACAAGGTACAATTTCTCCATAATAAGTGGAATAATATGTATAATATCGATAAGCTGTAATAGAGTTGATATAGAAGTAACACATATACTTTACATAACCAACTCGTATAAAAGCTTACACATAGTAGTTATAGAAGTAACACACATACTTTACATAACTAACTCGTATCAAAGCTTATACATAGTAGTGATCAAGTGAATATGCATAATATATGTAAGACTCTAGTGTAAGTTGAGGTATAAGGATCATAACACTTGTGATACTAGCTTATGTAAGCTAAGAGTGTAAGCTAAGTAAGCATCAACATGCTTAAGTTTATGTGAATACAGGCGAACCTACTAGTATTGATTACTCACCAAGTGTCATTATGATACTCTATCCTACTAATTAGGTAAACATTGATAATGAGTATCATCTTCTCTTGCTTTTAGTTAACCCGTTTTCGTGGTAATCATGTATCTATAATAGTTTAAACAAATCCCCTATATAAGATAGATGTAACTATTAGCATGATACTAGTAATAAGAGCTGAACCCTTATACACTATACTAATGTGATATGTGAAATCACCAAACTGTTACGATTCATACGACATTCATACTTACCTTATCATAGATAAACACAATGCTAATGATTACTCATACAGAATTCATACTTTTCTTATCATATATAAACACAATGCTAATGATTACTTGGTAAAGGTAGTGGATTATCCCTAATAAAGGTCATATTAACAACAATATTCCTATGATTCCACTAGTGATATTTAAAACATACATGTTTACTTTGTATTCAACCTCATGAATAAGCAACAATATCTCTTTAATAGAAGTGATTGGGTTTCATGTATATTCAAGCAAGCTCATAAGCACCAAGATAAGTGTAATTACTATTAGTATTAATTCCATACATTTAAGAGCTATTACCATACCTGGAGTATTGTTTTGTATTCACTGTTTCAGATTGGTCTAGCTTATCTTGTTGATTAGGTAAAATAAGCACATCTAAAAATAATACACCTTAGTTTCCATTAGGTACATTGTATAAATAGAGTGCAGTGAAACTCGTAGTAATTTCAAAGCTATAAGCATTACCCTATTAAAACGTTTTGGTTACATTATATAAGTGTATTCCATGGAGATCATAGTGTTTATTGTTTCCATATGGATTACTAAACTCGATATGTGTAATCAAAGAAATGATAGTCACCATACTAGTATTTCATGTACAATGTATCATAATCAACTTTCAATGGGAATCACTTACTTATCCAGGTTAGTTACAAGAGTAATACATGCAATTAGAAGACCACTCATATCTACTTACTCTGTGTTGTTAAGCTATGTTCATATAGATGTTTCCATAATAAGGATGATATAACATATATGCCCTGAATAGTGATATTGTACTAATACAAGTAATAGGTTTTGTGATAGATAGGTTGTAATCTCATACATAAGTTGTGATTAATACTGATACTAAAACACTTTGATCTAACTAGTAACTAAGATTTTATCTATGATGAAACAATATTTTCCATAAGCTATATACTGAATATTTATACTTACAACAATAGTACAAATTGATTAGGTGAATATGGATTCAAGCTAACTATGAACATGAGCTTGAAGCATATTGAACTGGTTATCGATTAGAGCCCTTTCATTACTATACTGGTATTCTATCATTTCCTCGGACTTTCCTTCTTTCAAATAAAATCTCATTTAATATATCCATTCAAAGTTATATCATTTAATAGATTCAACCATATTTGGAAATAATGGTGGTTTTAATAATATACATTCAAAGTTTATCATGGACTTTTCTTCTTTAAAATAAAATCTCATTTAATATATTCAGCCCTATTTCGAAATAATGCTTTCAAAAAAATATTTTCATACAATTAAGAATAGTTAAGGTTATTTGTTTATAGTCGGGTAAAGATGCCAATATCAGATAGGAACACGTAGAGGAATGGGAGGGAATAAATCCATCCTTACTTATTTCTTTGCGGGCTCTGCCCACTAAGTAAGGTAGATTCATTTCCTATTCCCCATGATAATTGGGATTTACCCAAGTAATATATTCCAATTCATTGAACCTTTCTTTTGCAATTTCCTATTTCTGGCCAAGATCAGCTAGATTTACTAAAAATAGAGTCAATTTGTAATACTAATCATAATTAGAGTCTTCTTAATAAATAGTGCTCCGATTCTGCAAATGGAATAGATCCAGAACCTGCTCCCAATGAGAGAGATCCTTTCTCACCCCATCAGTCTAGGATTCAACATCCACACACAGTCTTGTCCATGTCTATCCCTCTTATATTATCTGTGTCCCTTTAGCACTATGCCCTCTGGCTGGACTCTCTTCTAGCATAAAACCTTGATATTGAAACCATAGTACATAATCTCTTTTATCATATCCATTCTTTAGAAGAATGATGAGATGATAGTCTTGATCCCTGTGGCCACGTATCTTATAATTCCCCAGAAAAGAAGTCATAAAGAATGGTCCTAAACCTTGATTTATGTGGTCTTGTAAAGAACTGGAAAAGGAAAATATATGAAGAGTTAAGGATATGTATACATTCCATGATTCCAACTTTAATTTATATTCCATTAAGGAGACTCTTTTCTATCCAACTCCACACAAATGTTTGTCATTGTTGTTGAGGAATAATCCATATCCCTAACTTTGTCATACATGGTGATGAACCTATCCAATCCATTTTCAATGGCCCTTAAAGAATTTTCATAGGAAAGGTAAGAAGTTTGTTCCGTTGACCTATCCATGGATGGAAGGCCCAACCTGTCCTGTTAAGGATCATGTACTTTATGCATGTTGCATTCCGGGGAAATGAACACTTTCCCCTGAATCCAATTGATAAATTTATGACCTGACAGAATGTTTTTTATATTAATGAAAATAACGGGAAAATTAAAAATCAAATCAAGATCTAAAAGGTTACATTCTTCACATGCTTCTACATCATTAAAAAATTAGATTGATCTAGTCAACCTTATAACTTTGTTGTAACATTAAGGCCTCCGACACTCATACCAATAAGACTGATAAAATCATCAAACATAAGTTCTATAATCCTTTGAGGCATGCAAGAACTTATAGCAATAAAGAAAACAGTTCCAAAAATAGATTCTTAGTTGTTCAAAGAATCTTCAAAGACACTTCCAGGAACCTTCTCTCTATTGATTTGATGAACCCAGTCCCACAATATTAGTCTTCCCAATGGAAACTAAAACAGAAAGAAATAGAAAGAATCATCCAACTCTCAATATAAAATGAGATGGTAATTTGACATAGGTCTTTCATCTGTTTTATAACCTCCCACCGATTCTACCAGCATATCTGTCCACAGAGACTTCAAAGCCATAGCCAGAAGGTACTCAATATCCTCTAATTTGTTTGATGCAATAGTCCCAAAATTATTCCCAGTGAGAGCTAAACATGTATGCATTGAAATATACATTTCTCAATACACTTTAAATGAAAATGTGAAAGAAGTATTTTATCGAACTGTAGATAACATTTCCCGTCCTTGAATGTAATATGAAAAAAAACACAAGTTCTAAGCTTAAATCCAAACAACACACTAGCCTATATTTACTTGTTCACAACAGGTCTGATGAAGTAGTCCATAAAAAATGTCATAGATAGAGTCTTCTGGAAATAGATTAATAATATAAGATTCTTCACAACATAGCCTTGTCCAAGTGGACTTATCGAACTACACCATATGAAGACAAACACACATGAGTATTCTTCATGCATCTAAAATACTCCATGAGACTGCTCCTAAAATCAAATGATTGCCTGAAGATGAGTCTCTACACAATGTCATTACAGTCTTGTTTCACGCATATTGAAAGTGGAAATAAGGGTGTTGTTATAGGTCCTGTCAGTGTGAAAGGACTGAGTGGCTATACCATGAAGGGCTCTCAACATGCTTTGATCAATCCCTTTGTCTACACAACACAGAAACATGTCATCTACATATATGTGGAACAATAAAGTACCCAATATGACATACTTCGAGGCTTATACTACAAATCTCCTCCTTTCGTGACTTCCAAGATAGGGAGGGAAACTCTCATTCTGCAAATAAGAAAAAATATAATGATACTGAGGATTATTATCAACATCTACATTCTCACAATAAATAGAAAACAAATCAGATAAAGACTCATCATCATTTCTAGAATCTTCATTAGGCTCAACATGCTGAGCTAGGTGGAGAGCCAAATCACGGCCTTTTACAATATGAGAAGTAGATATTGAAAAAGAATGTTCTTGTATCTTAGTTGACCCATGAGAAAGCTTACCTGAGAGAAAGGTATGGGACAATGGAAATTTAACAGCAGACAGAGGCACTTTTGGGGGATTTATATATTTCTCAAGGCTGCAATGTGTTTTGCAATAAGAAAGTAGCAGAACTTCTCTATGGTCTTGACAAAAGAGAAGTCATCACTAGTCTAGTCATTACTAGTCTATAGTCATCATTGAAGAATTGATCAAAATCCATCAATCTAGTTTCATTCCCATGTGGATCATAACTATCATAGAAGGGAAAATCCTTAAAATAAACCACCTATGATTTGGGATGACTACACGTCAGCTACCATTCAAAAAATTCAACATTTTTTCTATCTTTACCTGAATATATCCCTAATATTCTTGGTTTTCATGTCACTGTTTTGTTTGGATGGAAAGCATGAGAATATGGTCTAAAATGAAGATGAGTTTAAACCACACAAGCACTCTACATACGAAGATGGGTTTACCACACAAGTACTCTACATATTCTTTTGAAAAATGTTTAAATACTCAATAATATAATCTCCAAAAATTTTCGATTAGCTTCCTCGGCATTGCAACCAAAATATTAAAAAATATTTTAGGGTTGCACTTGTTGCAAATATGAGGCAATTATTTACTTCAATATATCCCTCATCTTCTTGATTTTCAGGTCACTATTTTTTTTGGATAGAAAGCATGAGAATATGGTAATGGGTTTACCCACAAACACTCTACATATTCATTTGAAATCTATGTTTATACTTTTAGATTACACACCATACACCTCCAAAATTATTTTTCAATTGTACACGTCATACACCTCATAGGTGTCCACTATCACCTCACCAACCATAATGGATAGGATGTGTTGTTACTCATTTTCATTCGCATTAAACTATTATAAAACTTAAATATCTAAATGTAGGGACGGTCCTAGTGTTTTTGGAAACCATGTACATGTCATTTCTCCCATAAACTAAGGCATTTGCAATAAATGTTCATTTAATATTTTATTGAATTAGTTTTTTTAGGGATAAAAAGACGCAGTAAACATGGTTGAAAAATGGACATTATGGATAGATTTTTCTTGTTATCCCAATCTAGGGAAAGAAGTGATTACATATGTGTTATGCATGATTGCGACAAAAAAAATCCTCCAAAGGAAAATGAATATATCTGGAAGAACAACAAAAAATGAAGCATATTATATTGCGTTGATAGACAGTGTGGGAACAACTTATAGGGAGTATGGATCCAA
This sequence comes from Pinus albicaulis, assembly GCA_034641835.2. Taxonomy (NCBI): domain Eukaryota; kingdom Viridiplantae; phylum Streptophyta; class Pinopsida; order Pinales; family Pinaceae; genus Pinus; species Pinus albicaulis. Next base: position 362,047,584 of record CM076582.1, read on the forward strand.
TGAAATTGTAGTTTTCACCAATTCTGAACTTGTATGAAACTAGATAAAAGGCCTGTACGAAGTTAAGAAGGAGAGGGTAAAATAACTGCATGGAAAAGAAAACATTATTGTTAGACAATTTCAATCATTTAGTATAAGACATTGTGCAAAAGTTAATAAGATGTCTGGTGATCTATTGTATGGGGCGATGTCAATTCAAGATTCTTCTGTGAAAGATGAATTAGACTTGAGACGCTCTCCATCAAAATTTATTGATGGACATTGTAAGATATCTTTGATATGTGTGTGTTTTTTAGTTATAAATGTGTCATTTTTAATGAGCATGTGTTTTTTTCAATTATATACCAAGTGCGCTCCCACTATGTAAGCACAACTTGGTGAATTTCATGTTTTAGACAATTTTGTATTTAATTTTAAAAATGTGCACCCACTATGTAAGCACAACTTGATGAACTTCATGTTTTAGAAATTTTTTTATTTAATTTTCAAAATGTGCATGACTTCAACAAAATTTTGGTTAAATAGTCAAGTGAGTTTTAAACATCAATTTGTGCTTCTAATTGTGCTCCAACATTTTTGTAAATTACATCAATTTTTTGAATTATTTTGAAATCTTTTTAAATAGTAATTTTAAAAATAATTGTAAATGCACGAGGTAACTTTTTAAACATCATGTATTTATGTCTTTGGTTATATCTATATATGTCATGGATGATCACTTTCCACGTGATTCTTCGAGGCTTTAAACATCATGTGTATCTATGTATCATGGATGATCATTCGCCACGTGATTTTTTGAGGCTTTAAACATCATGTGTATCTATGTATCTGTAGATATCCATATATATATATATATATATGATGGAAGATGATCACTTGCCACATGATTCTTCTAGGTGAACATCAATAGAGCTCCATGCCTCTACGAGAGAGGGGGATCATGGATCGGGGAATGTCCATTGTCTTCACGGTATTTATATTAAATGTGCAAGTTTTTAAATGATATTTTAATATATAATCTTATCCCCATACATACATGTATACATATGGAATTTATTTTTTATCAATTTAGTGAGTTAAATTAATTTTTAATAAATTTTATTTTTTAGAAGTTCGGAGGGAAAGTGTACCTACTCAATCAATGGAAGGACATGGTTCATGCAATCGTGGTATGGTTCACGTAATCTACTCTATCATATGTATGTATTTATGTACATGTCTGTATATTTGAATTGATTAGAAATTACATATTTTTTATGAAGCTTCGCTCTCTTCATGTGAGGGTGGTGGTGGTGGTGGTTGTACACATTCCCCTGTTGGTCAATCAATAGGTGGTGGTCAATCACGTGTGGGTGGTGGCACACATTCCCCTGGTGGCCAATTAATGGGTGGTCATGTCGGTTCTCAACCAATAGGTGGTGGCCAATCAATGGGTGGTCATGTTGGTTCTCAACCATCTTCGGGTGGGCATGATGCTGCGCAGCCATATCGAGGTGGCCATCAATCTAAATATTATTATCATAATTATTAATTTTTTAAATTATTTATACAATTTTTTTAATGGTTAAAAAACAAATTTGTACAAATTTTTTCACATGTTTTTTTATGTATACATAGTTTTATATATTGATGGAGATGGTGAAAATGTTGCTCGAAAAAGACATAGGCCAGATCGCGTAATTAAAAAAGAAGGTTGTACACCAAACATGACTTATCCATCTGAAATTCTTGATTATTTACCTTGGGAAACAAACATCCAAGAATGAAAATTACAAAAGTGTGAACATATTTATTCAAAATTGATGAAATATCTTGGGAGTTTGAAATTCCCTACAGAGAGTCGAGAAATCTTACAAATAGTTACACACTCTCTAAGCACACTTGTAGATGTTTACAAAAAGCTTGGGCCAAACACTGATACCTTTGTAGAAGTGATGAAAAAAATAAAGGAAGTAGTAATGGGTCCCGATACATGGGACGATGTTAAAAACAAGGTTACAAAAGAAATGGAAAAATCTATGTTTAATTTCAAATAAGGGCCAAAAAGAAAGATGTTGAAGGTGCAATATTTCAAGCATCCTAATACAGCCTGCCATTTGTATGATAGACACCTTGCAACCTATTGAAGACTACCATGGAATGACGAGGTTCATGTTTATTTTACAAAATTATTTTATGCAGAATTGTTTTTGGGAATGAAACTCATTATAATGACCTTCCTTATGATATTTTTGTTCTTGGGAAAGGTCGATTCTATGACCATAAGGGCGCTAAGCGTGATATTGAGTTGCCTCGCCCTACACCACCTTTGGTAAGCCAACCTACTCACGTGGAAAATTTACGGTCAAAGATAGATGCCACTTTTCAAATTAGTAGAGAAGAAAGGGATGCCATCATAGACAACGTTCAAACTGGACTTGGTGGAATTAATATTGGTTTGAATCGACAAAGAACACGCGATAATGAACATGATAATTTTGTGTATAATATAGATAATGATATAGACAACATGAGTATTGAAGAGCTTAGAACATATGCAAAACATTGTCGCAATTGTTGGCACGACTTAATTCTTCATGGGGAAGAGGACATGGGATCAGTATGTGTTAATGGTTAGGGTGGATATTTTAATGTAATTTCTAATATATATATATATATATATATATATACGTGTTTGTCTGTATGTGTTATTCTAACATAAATGTATCATATGTTCACCATTTTCAGTTTACACACATGTTGAATTTTGATAATATCACGGTCCAAAGTTCAGGTTCTGTCAATCAAAATGATATTTTGGGAAATGTTTGTGTTTTTTAAGAGTTCATTATGTTGATGTATAATTATTATTCTATTATTATATCAAACTACCATGATTTGTATATTTTTAAAAGAAATAATTACTTGTACACATGTATATAATTAAATGTTAACAGATTATGCTTGCATCCGATGTTTTCGCACTGGATCCACCCTCTTCTTCCTTATTAGGAGATGTGCCAAATAATCCACTATCATAAGTATTCAACTTTTCACTTATGTTTCAAGTTATAAATTGAAGTGCAAGTTTCATTAAAAAATGAGATAGACCTTGAGTTATTTTACAGTTTTAAATTTTTTGAATTTTAGGTTTGTGGAGATGATTTTTGTTCTCCAATGACTTTAATGATGGGGATAGGAACATCCAAACTATTTGACGAATTTGTCTAACATTTTTTTAATACTATTGAATTAGTTTATGCATTTTCATTTGAAATTTTTTAATATATATATACTTGTACATGTATATTGTACAACTTACCCTGGAGGATGCATTGATGCAGGGCCAACACGGGACAATGAGGGGAAACTACATGAGGTATTGCATGGAATTTTAATTTTAATTTTTTAATTTTGTTTGTTTTATTGAAGTTCTACATTCTCATTCATTCTTAAAACAATAAATTTTAATTTTATTATATATATATATATATATATATATATATATAGGGCTAACACGAGACAATGGAAGGGGAACTACATGAGGTATTGCATGAAATTTTAAAATTACATCATTTTTTTTATGAAGTTCTACATTCTCATTCAATTTCAAAACACTAAATTTTAATTTTAATACATGTACATAAATTTCTTATACATGTGTATATATATGAAACTACATGTTGTGTAGGTTCCCCATTCTTCAGATGATAGCACAAGGAGGCTGCTGGAAAATACATTGCAGCCAAATTCTCTATTTAATTGATGCACACAACATTTTATTTGATCTAGTCTTTGTATAGTACATGTTATATTTACTTTTCTATATAATGTGATACTTGTAACACTTGATACATTGTTATATTTACTTTTATTGAATAATATAAATTTTGGACATATTTTACATTTTGGATAGTTGAACTACATTTACTTTTATTGAATGATTTTAAATTTTGGATAGTTTTTACATTTGGAATGTGATCACATGTTGTTATTATGTTAACTTAGATGATATTAGAATATGTTTTGTTTTTAAAACTTTTTATTTTTTCACTTGTTATTTAAAATGAATCTAGATTGAAATTGCAAATTATAAAACACATGTTGTACATGTTATGAATTTGAACATGTGTGAATGTTATATAATTAGGTGTAAATGTCTATTAAAAGTGATATTTAGGTACATTTTTCATGATCATGTGTCATGTAAAACAATCATATATGGTTTTACATATTTAAATTCATGAATATGAAACAATGATTGAAGTACATTTGTATTTTGTTGTTACATTTTGCATACATGATCACATGTTGTTATAATGTTAACTTAGATTCAATCTTAGATTATGTTTTTCTTTTAAAACTCAAGTTGTTTTGTCATTTGTTATTTAAAATGAATCTAGATTGAAATTGAAAATTACAAAACATATGTGGTACATGTTATGCATTTGAACAGGTATGCATGTTATATAATTAGGATGTTTATTAAAAGTGATATTTAGGTACATTTTGCATGATCATGTGTCATTTGAAACAATCATAGAATAAAACTCAAAGAACTGGGCCACATTCATTAGAGTGTTAGATCTCGAAGCCCGGGAAGCTATATGCTTCTTGGCACTGCGTTTCCTCCATAGAATATAAAAAAATCTATGGATCCTTCACCCTAAAAACCGCTTGATGATTGATTCAAGCAAAGAGAGAGATATGGAAAATTATTTCAGGAATTGTTGTAAACGTTTTGGAGCCCAAGGACACCCCATAGAGATTATATTGATTTACAACATTGTGGCGTAGAAAGGTACTATAAAAGGGTCCAAATTTATGTGTGAAGTTGGGAATACTTATTTGCATGGAGAAAGTCAGAGTTTCTTTCAAGAAGCCTTACAATTAAGGTTTCAACAAATAGGCTAGTTGGATCCATGCAGTGTCCCGAAACACTATATCAACCATGGTAGCAGGAACTGTGGCAAGAAAATAAACATTCAACATAGAAAATGGATGACAACCCTATTCAGTGGCTCATCATGGTTGTGAAACAACATTAGGGTTTCCAACAACCCTACTCATTCTCCTTACAATTACTCTTTTTTTAATACGTACATATTTCTCCTCATAATTCCCACATCTGTGTTCAAATTGGGCACATAATAAACAAGAGACACGAGAGAAGAGTGAGGAAGGTCAAAATTCATGAGGTTAGGTGAAAGGTCACTGAAGGAGGTGAAAGGTCACCCTTCTCACTCCTATAAATATACCCTTACGCCTCATTTAGCATGGAATTTTAGCACTTGAGATGGGAATAGTAGTAGAGAGTTTATTTGTGCTTGAGAGCTAGAGGCACTCTGCTCTTGGAAGTTAAGAGGGTGAGATGAAGTGAGGCTAGGGTATTGTACTGGATAATGGCATGACTAGCCCATGTTCCACTATTGGGATTTGATAAATTTTCATATATGTACTTGTACTTGCAGTAACAATAATAAGATGTTCTTCATTTCTGGCACTGATTCTCATGCTTATTCATAGTGGTTGTATTGGTTGTTTGATATTTTCACTGCATTTGTATGTGCACATTCATACACGTAATATGTTATGGATTGGTTCATAGTTGTTGAATGTATTTTTTCTTTCAAACTTGTGCTTACTTATTTCTCGCCATGTCAGTGATCTATTATGAACTAATTTGAAATTCACCTCTAGCATGTTCTTGTTCATGTATGTTTGATTGGGTTTTGGCTCACTGATCCTTCTCATGGCATACTTCTTCTTATTGTTTTTGTGACTTGCTTGTACCTCTTTCTGTAGTTTTCTAGCCTTAGGTTGAATTTGTTTCATTGTTTGGGCATTTCATTCTTGTCCTCACTCTAACATTTTTTCCATTTGACAATCAAGAGCAAACACATTCATGGTGGCAGTCGAGCCCACATACCGGATGGGGTTCCTATCCAAAACTGTGTGAGGTCTAACTGGGACCTCACACCAGGTTGACCCTCTAGTTGTTGGTGGAATCCAACATCATCAATACGTTTCCATGGAGATCCAAAACTAGCATTTCCTCTAGATGTCATGTGGGGTGAAATATTTATGATATTTTCTTTTAAGATTATATAATTTTTATGATTTTTATTTATTTATGAAATAAAAAATCAGAATAAGGAAGAAAATGTTTTTGGTGTCAAAAGATGACTAACAAAATTATTTGGTCATGTAGTGTTATGAACCTTGCACCTTAAAAATGATAATAAACCAATAATTATAGTCCTCTTCAAGGGGAAACCTCCTTTTACAATGAATACATCGTACAAGACAATTTTTCATGATCCTAAGACTAGGTCTCCTTAGTATATATATAAACTACAAATGGTACAATTATAATAAAATAGGACCATGAGGGGTTCTAGCCTACATAAAATCATAACAAAATAAATGTAGGAATTAATAAGGGGTCTTAGGGTAAACATGGGGTTATATAGGTCTTAAAATTTCCCTCCACTTCAAACAAGTGTTGTCCTCAACACTTGACTAACTACTAGTGATTATGCAAGAATAAGTAATCTTCCCATGTCATCTTTTCCATTGATAGGTTCATTTGTTTGATGATGTACTCCACAATTTTTGGGTTACTTGGCTACTTAATCAATGTTTCCAGGATTGCTTCTACTTCTAGTACCTTCTTCATTTATCTCTCGTATACTTATCTATTGTAAATTAATAGCATGGTCATGATATTGCTTAGGTGGAAGACCCTTAAGCATTAATCCAAATACCTTGGGATGATTCTTAATTTTGTTATGGAGATTGTTTGACAAATATAATATTAAAGTTTGAACATTTAGTGAACATAATTGTGTAATTACACTGTTAGGTCCCTAATATTACTAGTTTATTCCCTTATTGTTATTAGTGTAGCCCCCTTATTGTTATTGTTGTACCCTTGTAACCCCAATATTGTTATTATTGTGCCCTTATATTATTATTGTTAGGTTGACTAGGATTATATTGTGGCCCCATGGACTCCTATATATAGAAGGAGGTTTTGGTCATTTGTATCATCCAAGAATTGTTAATTTATGTAATGTATTGGAGGTTTACCCCTCAAAGTGGTTGATTTCTAAGGCGTTGATCTCTCTTTTCTTCTATTTTTGGAGTTGGTTTCATAACATTTGGTACCAGAGCTTTGGATTCTAGGGTTTCACTGCTCCAAATAGGTCATTGTAGAATTTTCGCTATAAAAAATTTTCTACGAAGGTTCAGAAGCTGAAATTTTTACATAGAAAAGCCGAAATCCTGAGGAACGTCGTGGAAAAATTTCAGATCTTGGTTCACAATATTTTCAGAGATATGATCTGTGCAAGTTATGGATTTTTTAGGCTTCTAAATTTCATCTCAAAGAGGTGACCGTGGGAAAATCGTCATAACTCTCTCTCTAAGCATTGGATTGGAATTCTGTAAAAAGTGGCCGCAAGTAAACAGAATATGGTTTCCTTTGTATCAATTTCAGAGCTGAAGGAGGAAAAAATGACACGTGGCATGCCGTACAAGGTCGCTCTACTGAAAAAAATCCATAATTAGGTCATTTTGGGAGATTTGGCATAAATTTGCCTTGAAGAATCCAAATCAGGTAAGACCTATGGAATTTGAAAGAATATTCAGAGGGATACTACAGGGCCCAATTTCAGATATTTAAGATATGAAATCACATATATAATTTAGTTTCAATATAAAGCTCCTCAAAAGCAAGAAAAATGTGTGTATTTTTTTCGAATTACATAAGTCTCGTTTGAAAAAATTAGTTTGAATTTATTCCAAGGTAATATCAAAGAATAGATATCAGTATTGGGTTCTAAAATTCCCCCTAAAAAGAATTGAACACCCATTAAGTCTTCATAAGGCTTTACTATGACTCATGAAGACGAAGAAATGCAACATGAGATATCAAAATTACAAGAGCAAGTGCACCGAATTTCGCTACCGCAAAGAGCAACAAAAAATGAGATGGAAGTTTTGAAGAAAGGCATGGAAACTAATATGGATGACATGGTAGCTAATATCGATGAAAAAATGAAAGACAACATGGGAAACATGAAGAATGATCTAAAACTATACATTGAAGGTTTGGCAAAGTTGATACAATAAATGTTTAATAATGGCAAAAAGATAGTAGAGGAAGCTCATGATGAGAACAAAATAAATGTTAATCATGATTTCATAAACTCTAATGTTGGATGGAAGAACCACCATATTCAAAGATGGATATGAGAAAATTTGATGGCAAGGATCCTGTAACATGGATACTACAGATGGAGCAATTATTTGATCTCAATAATGTCAAAAACACACAAAAGGTACGCATTGAAACTTTACATTTAGAACAAAATACATTTGTATGGTATCGATGGCTTTGCTCCCATAAAAAAATAGTCACTTGGTCAATTTTTATGGAGGAAATGATAGCACATTATGAGGATAAAAAAAGCAACACCTTTTTTAGCGAATTGATAAATCTCAAACAAAAGGGTTCAATGGTGGAGCACATTAAGGAATTCCAAAAATTGAATATAAGGGTAATTGATATTCCAGAGGAACACATGATTGATGTATTCATAGGGACTTTAAAGGATAACATCCAACATGAAGTTCATGTTTGGGAACCTGATTCATTGGAAAAGGCGTTCAGGTTGGCAAGAAAAATTGAATGTAAAATTATGGTGACAAGGAAGCATACCACTCACATATATAAAGATGGAAGTGTTGCTACTACTAGACTTCCACAACCTACAAGGTTGACACCACAACAATTGGAAGAAAAAAAACAAAAGGGCTTTGCTACAGTTGTGATAGAAAATGCACCAAAGGTCATAAGTGTGCTGAGAAGAAATTGTTTTACATAGATTATGAAGAGGAAGAAGAAAATGAACAAGAATCTTTAGAAGAAGAGGATATACACCAGGAACCAACCCTAGAAGAGGAAGAAATGAGTCTGACCATATCGTGTAATGCATTGGTAGGAATTACCACTCCTCAAACTCTCAAGATAGAAGGACATATCAAGAAGAAAAAGGTAATAGTGTTGATTGATTCAGGTTGTACCCATAATTTTGTTCATTGTAAGGTTGCGAAGGAATTGAATTGTTTCCTATACCCAGCACTAGAATGTCAAGTGATGGTTGCAAACGGAGGAACTATAAATTTCTCTGGAAAACGCCATAATATCAAGCTAACCATGGGGGAATATGTATTGAATACTTCAATGCTTTCCATTCCAATGGGAGGTGTTGATGTTGTACTAGGAGTACAATGGTTACAATCTTTGGGGATGGTAGCTTTTAATTTTCAAGAACTTTTCTTGAATTTTTTTTTCAGAAGGAAAGGAAGTCGAATTACGGGGTATCATAGGGAAGATGAGGAAGATGATAAGCTCTAATGTCATGACAAATCTTCTGAAGAAAGAAAAATGATGCGTAATTGCACAATTATGCTCACTAGAAGTTCCAACATCAAAATCATCTATTTCTGCAGATTTCCAAGAAGTCTTGGACAATCATTCCAAGGTGTTTGAAACTCCCAAAGGACTCCCACCTATTCATGATCATGATCATGCTATTCATTTGATTCCAGGAAGTGTTCCTCCAAACATGAGGCCTTATAGATATCCTTATGTCCAAAAGAGTGAAATTGAACGTATGATTGCAAAAATGCTAGAGGTTGGTATAATTCAACCTAGTCAAAGTTCTTTCTTTGCTCTAGTGGTATTGGTGCACAAGAAGGATGGATCATGGCGCATGTGTCTGGATTATATGGAGCTCAATAAGCTCACCGTTAAAGATAAATTTTCCATTCCCGTGATTGATGAATTACATGGAGCAATTTATTTTACCAAGTTGGATCTTCATTCAGGATATCATCAAATTAGAATGAAGACTGAAGATATTCCGAAAAAACCATTTCGAACTCATGAGGGTCATTATGAATTTTTGGTCATGCCTTTTGGCCTTACCAATGCACCTTCTAGATTTCAAGGGTTGATGAATTCCATTTTCAAACCCTTCCTTAGAAAATTTATGCTAGTATTTTTCGATGATATACTAATCTACAACACGTCTTGGAAGGATCATGTTCAACATGTTGACAGGGTGCTCAAACTATTGGAGGAGAAACAATTATATGAAAAAACATCCAAATGTTTCTTTGGAGTACAAGAGGTGGAATATCTGGGTCATATTGTATCTCATGAGGGTGTTAAGGTAGACCCTAACAAAATTAAAGCCATTAAGGAATGGAAAGTCCCCACAACCATAAAGAAGTTGCAAGGATTTCTTGGGTTAACAAGGTATTATCTAAGTTTGTTAAGAATTATGGGAGAATAGCACCCCAATAACATTATTGAAGAAAGATGCATTTTCATGGACCCCCTCGAGGCAACTAAGGCTCTTGAACATCTTAAAGAGGAAATGTGCCTAGCACTCGGTCTTAGCTACGCGCACTTCACAAAAACTTTATTGCGTTCAACAAACGTATGCCTCAGAAATGGATCAATTGTTGTTTTAATGCGAGAATGAAGACCCATTGCTTTTGAAAGTCATCCAATCAAAGGAAAGTATTTACATAAAGCTATTTATGAGAAGGAAATGTTAGAAATACTACATGCACTAAATAAATGGTGACCTTACCTAATGGGAAGATACTTCAAGGTAAAAACTGATCATGATAGTATTAAACACTTTTTGGAACAAAGACTATCTTCAGAAGAGCATCAAAAATGGGTCACAAAGATGTTGGGTTATGACTTTGAAATCATCTACAAAAGAGGGAAGCTAAATGTTGTTGCATATGCACTCTCAAGAAAGTACGAAGAGGTGGAAGCATTGCTTTGTGCCATTTCTATTATCCAACTAGATTGGATAACCGAAGCAAGGGATGAATGGAAGAATGCCGAAGAAGTGTTGAAACTCATTCAAAAGGTGCATCAAGATCCTAGTACATATGATACATTTAGTTGGAAAAATGATTCCTTATGGTACAAATATCGCTTATATCTTTGTAAGAATTCCCAACTAAAACAAAAGATTATTTTGGAATTGCACACTTCTCCTTTAGGAGGACACTTGGGATTTTTAAAAACTTACTAGAGAGTGAAGAAATATTTTTTTTTTATGGCCTTAAATATGATATTCAAAAGTTTGTGGTGGAATGGTTTGTTTTCCAGCAAAATAAAGTTGAGACAATTAAGACCTGAGGTCTTCTACAACCTTTATCCATTCCAAGTCAACTTTGGGAGGAGATTTCAATGGATTTTATCACAGGTTTACCTAAGTCCGAAGGAAAGAGTGTCATCATGTGGGTAGTTGATAGACTTACCAAGTATGCACACTTTTGTGCATTATCTCATCCATGTAAAGCAAGTATAACTGCTACTACATTTATGGACACAATTCAAAAGCTACATGGAAACCCAAGGGTTATTGTGAGCGATAGAGATCCCATTTTTACTGGAAATTTTTGGACGGAGTTATTTTCTTGTTTGGGTACTCAATTGGCTCATAACTCATCTTATCATCCTCAATCCAATGGTCAAACTAAGATAGTAAATAAATGTTTGGAAGGATATCTTTGTTGTTTTGTATCCGATAAACAAACACAATGGATCAAGTGGTTACCTCTTGCTGAATGGTGGTATAACACTTCCTTCCATACTGTAGCAAAAATGACCCCATTTATGGCACTTTATGGATATCATCCACCATCCATCACATCATCTTTAAGATAAAATTATAAGGTTCAAGCAGTGGAAGATCGCATCGAGCATCAAAAAGAAGTTCTCCAACTCTTAAAGTATAACCTAAATTTTGCACAAAATCGAATGAAACAAGAGGCATATCAACATCGCAGCGAGAGAAGTTTTACAGGAGAATGGGCATTTTACGGCCACAACCATACAAACAAGAAATGTCCTCAAGCAAGCTAAGAAGGATAATAAATTATCGCCAAAGTACTATGGTCCTTACAAGGTGTTCCAAAAGATTGGTACTATGGCATACAAATTAGAGCTTCCTGCTTCTTTACGAGTGCATCCAATTTTCCATGTTTCATGCTTAAAGAAGGTTATAGGTGAAAATATTCTAGTTCAAACAATATTTCCAGAACTTGTTGAGGAAGGAAAAATCATATTAGAACCTGAAGTGGTCACGGAAACAAGAACTCAACGGCTACGAAATCGAACAATTTCGGAGTATCTCATCAAGTGGAAGAACTTACCCACTGAAGATTCTACATGGGAGGATGAGAATTTCATATAGAAGCACCCAAAGCTACTCAAGCATTGAGGAAAACATTTTTTTGAAGGAGAGCGGCATGTTAGGTCCCTAATATTACTAGTTTAGTCCCTTATTATTATTAGTGTAGCCCCCTTATTGTTATTGTTGTACCCCTGTAACCCCAATATTGTTATTATTGTGCCCTTATATTATTATTGTTAGGTCGGCTAGGATTATATTGTGGCCCCATGGACTCCTATATATAGAAGGAGGTTTTGGTCATTTGTATCATCCAAGAATTATTCATTTATGTAATGTATTGGAGGTTTCCCCCTTGAAGTGGTTGATTTCTAAGGCATTGATCTTTCTTTTCTTCTATTTTTGGAGCTGGTTTCATAACATACACCCTATTCCCCCCTTTGTGTAATTTATTCCTCTCATTAGAGCTTATCACTTTAGAGGGTTTCCCTTGGATACCACAAAGGTTAATTTCCTTTTCTTCTAAGGTAAATTTTATGAAGAGATCTTGAAAATTAAAGAACATTGTTCCCAATTATTGTAACCATTGGGCCCTTAATACAACATCAACACCACCCATTTTTATTGTAATCATGAGACTGTCCAAAAAATACTCCTCCATATCAAGCTTAATCTATTGCACTTCCCTGAAAAATTTATGGTGCGTCCATCTACCATCATTACTTGAAATTAAGGTGTAGGATATATGAAAAATTTAGAAGCTTAGCTAATATGTAATTAATGAAGTTATGGGTAGTTCTCAAATATATATATATATATATATATATATATATATATATCTTGAGGGTCTGTATAGTATTGATGTCAGCTAACGCATGAAAAGATATAATTGGAGTATTCTCTTCTAAATTTAGATCTTGTAATAATTTCAATTCTTGATCTTCTTCCTCTTCAAAGTTTATGCAGAATAATTTCTTCTTGCTGCATTTATACCCAATACTATACTTGGTGTCACAGTTGAAGCATAGTCCCTTTTCTCTTCTTTCATCCATTTTTTGAGTCAACCTTATCAGTTTAGGAGAAGGAGCATAATCTTCACTATAGTTATTAGTGAGTGATTTACTAGTGGCCATATTTTTACTTTCAACTTTTCCTACCAAACTGAAAGCATGCTCTATAGATTTAGGTGCAAAGAGACAACTTCATGTTACTGATTTCCTTTAAAGTTCCCATGAATGGGCCTAACAAATTATCCTTTTAAATATTCTTGAATTTGAGTCTCAGCTTTTAGAATTGTTAAACGTGCTTTGTAACTAGACCTTTTTGTCGAATATTTACCAATTGAATTAATAATGTATTTCTCTTAATATCCTCATAATGTGTCATCAATTTCTCTGTAAAAATGGACCAAGATATAATATAGTCTATTTTCCTTTCACAAAGCCATTGATACCATACAAGTTTGTCTTTTTCTAAAAATAAGGATCCAATATTTACCCTTTGTAAGGATCCCACTTAGTTTAGATCAAATAATTGCTCCATTTTAAATATCCATGTTACAAGATCATTACCATCAAACTTTCTCATATCAATTTTTGGAATATAGTGGTTCCTTGGTGTTGAATTTAAGTCCTAATGATGGGGGCCTTGGATTGAAAATTCATGATTATGATTATGTGGTTCAATATTTGTTCTCTACAATTGTGGTAGCATACTCCCCATATGGTATTGATTATCAAGACCAGGCTTCTACTTATGTGCATGATTTCCTTGTATCTCCACATCCCTCTTAGGGAGATCTTTCCATAGAACTTTTTGTAGTTCTTTTATTTCTTCCCCTATGGATTCTGAATTTCTTCCTTATTTTCATTCATCTTATTTTATATTAATCTTCTAAGTGTTTTTTGAGAACCTGATAAATCCACCATTTTCAACATGCTACCATCTATTCCATTAATTTTATTCTCTAATTGAAATAACCTAAATTATAAGTCTTCACTTTCTTCGTCGGTCAAAGATGAGCCTTTAGTAAATATAATTAGTGTAGGATATTTTTTTGGAGGCATGTTAGAAAATAATAATAGTAATCCTCTTTATCACAATTTTCAATCACCAAAAAAATAGGATCTTCTAATAAAAAATGAGATCAATTGTAAGTTATGTACCTTAATTTGGAGAATATTTGAACGAATGAAGTTTTTCATGATATATATCTAAGATTTTAATCCCTCTAGATATGAAAATTTAGTCTGTAATACTCTAATATGTATTTTCTACAATTCCACAGATGTGAATAGAATTTATGTGCCCAGTTAAAGTTATGGTAACTTTCAAAAAACTTGTTGATTTTTGGCCTCTTATGATGGGAAAATTTTTTTTACCATGCCATGTGTCCAATTATTAAAATACAATTATGAAATTTTTACCTTAGGTAATTCAATATGTCTTATGGAATTCTTGAATATTTCACATTTGGGAAGTCCCAAAAAAGAAGTGCTTGCATTGCTACAACACCCTCCAAATTTTGGCTTATATTCAAACTTTGGAGCCTCTCTTTATTCACGTGAGCTATATTTTCTAGTAATAAAATGCATTCCACACATTTTTTCCATGTTTCTAAGCCCCTTTGTGAAGAAATTACAAGTGTTGTATTTTGGTAAAGGAAGTGTCGCACTTTGTGAAAGGGAGTTTTAGTGCATCCCTAAGAGGTAGCTTTGTTGTTCTCTATTTTACTAATGGGTCATATCTATAATAGAGATGTGCATTAGACTCATTTCCTAAGTATTGTGCACTTTCTTGTCGCAATCATCACTTATGTCGCAAAGTGTACCTTAAGTGTCGCACTTGGAGGTAAGTGTCATTTTGTTGTCGTTTCAATGAATGTGTGTTTACTTTGGGTGTTAAGTGTTATATTGGTATGTGGTTGATCATTTGCAAATGTGTGATCATGCTCAATCCTTATTACATGTTTTGGTTTCATCTTTCGACTCACTGATCCACACTTAGTCAATTTCTAAAGTGTTTCTTTCTTCACAACTTGCCTCACCAGCCACTCATCATATTGCATTCATGAACTACGCATTGTGCAGTCTCAGTCCCCAATCATCAATCATTTCCTTTTGGAACTATGCACTATGAAGACACTGCCTCCAAGGACTATGCTTTACGCAATCCCAGTTCCCAGTCTCTACCTCTTACACTTTAAAATTTTGCAACCATTGTCCCAGCCAGTCTTCCACTGCGCATTGCACATTTTTAGTCAACAATCAGGCCTATCTCAGCTCTTGACTTGTGTAACTGTGAAATCACCTAGCTTAGTCTTCCCAAAATTGTGCATTTTGCAATCATAGTGAACAACTCTTCCTCATTGTGTAACACCCCATCCCACATTTACACACTTTAACATGCTTATCAGGGTAAACATGAGTTGAGAGTTATTACGCATGACCCAACTTCTAAGATGTAGATACGAAAATGAGGTCTAAATTACCCATAATTGGTTTCAAATACTCAGTAACACACGGTGACACTTTTATCAGCCTATTTTCCCTGGTGACCATTTTACCTAATCATGGACCAATCTTTGACCTAGTTCACTCCTTAGTTGCATAGAGGCAGGCCTGTTACTGCAACACTAGGCCTCCAGCTGCATGGATAACCCTTATTAAGTGCGGCTATGGCCCAGTTTTCCTAGCTTTGTGCATGAAATCATGAACCTTGTTCTAAAGATATAGGTCCAACATTCAACCAATTGCTCAAATGTTTGCATAACTCTGTCAACAAAATTTATAGGTTTTCATGCCTTATTTTTAGGCTCTATTATTTCTCATGCTTTCCCAACACATGTTATTCATTCTTACAAACATTTTGTGACCATGGTACCTCTAAGTCATGGATGCATAGTTTGTTTACAATTTTCATTAGTATTATCAGAAAATTCATCAAGAAGTCATGTTTCCCTCTCATACTAGCTGCAATAAAAGATAGATTATCTCATGCATCCATTTAAAATATCCTTGAACCTGTCAAAACCATGAAAAATATCAATAAAAAGAACACTTCATACAACAATAAATACACCATGCATGTGACATGAGCATAAAAAATAATGGAGCCATGACAAACTATTCACATAATCAACACATTGATATTCATTAAATAATAACACATCAACATATGGATAATTCCAACCAAGACAGGGACTTCCACATTCCACCCGACCATAGATTGGGTTAAACCAACTTTTTCCTCCTGCCCAATCACCCCTGTGCTATATTCCAAGCCCGAATTTGGGATTACCTGGGATAAACCAAAACATAACAATACAGGGAATCTAGAGGAAAACCACCTCCACCCATAGTGATTTCACCTAAGACAAGGTCAAAAAATCACCAAAACTAATACAAGCTTGGATGCCTCAAAATTTCTTGGTCTTACCCAGAGGTTTTTTCCTATCTCCACTGACATGTCAAGGGCTCACCCGGAGAAAATCATCTCCACCATCAACCCTTGTAATTTTCCTGAGACCACATTGCCTAGGATCCAAAACCTATTGGCATCCAAAGATGAACCAAACAAATTTCAGGGAACCCGCTACATCATGGTTATCCAAAAAATGGCATGAGGCGTGGTTTTACATGAATTACAATCCAGGAAAATATCCATGCCAATGACAGAAAAAATGACTAGCAACCAATGCATGCACCATGCATTTAAATCCCTGAAAGATAAAACAAATATGCACAATATTACTTGCAAAAATCCTATGTTATTTTATGTCCTTTATTGTTGTTGTTAACACCATATTATTGTTGTTCAAGCTTTTTGCTCGCTAGAAATTGCCTCTAAAGACTATTAATCAAGCCTTCTTCTTGGCTACCCTTCGAATTCCTCTTGAGCTTCTTATTTTCCTTGCTTATCTTGCTCGTGCCCAATTGTTGTAGCTTCTCTCTCTTTTTCCTATCTTTTCCAAATAGAATGCCAAAATGTTCCCTCTCCAATTTTCTTTTCTTTTCTTTATACTTTTCTTCATTTTTTCTTGCATGCATATTATTTTTACTATTTTTATCATTTTCTTATATCTTCCTCTTCCCCACTTACTGAAGTGGAATTTATTTCATTTTTTTTTTTCATTTTTTTCATTTTTGCCTCATGTCCTTGTTGGCATGTAATAATTAATTTATCATTTATTGCCTCTTTCCAATGCCAATTTCCATAGCCAATAATTAATTAATCACAAGTGGATCCCAATGTGATTTTTTCCCCTCATTCAGCTTGGAATACATGTCCCATGACCTTAGTTTGGTTTTTGTCTTTATAATGTCCATACATTATTTATTTGCATGGAAATTTAACTTAGGGTCCTCACAAAGCCCTCCCCTTTAGGGGAACACCATCCTCGATGTTCTTATTCCATATGAAACACCAAATATTCTTTAAAGCACACATGCACATATTGTTTATGGAGAATTATAAATACAACTCGACACAGTATTTACAATTTATTCACATTTACTTCAATCAAAAAACAAGAAAAAAGATATGTTATCCTCAATTAGCAACAAGGGAATCCAGAGGCACACACCTCTACCCTCAACTCAAAACAAGAGAATCCAGAGGCTCACACCTCCACCCTCAACCAAAAAAAAGGGAATCCAGAGGTTGGCACCTCCACCCTCAATCAACAACAAGGGAATCCATATGTTGACACCTTCACCCTCAATCAACTACAAGGGAATCCAAAGGCTGACACCTCACCCTTAATCAACTTAGGGCCTAGATAGTCCCATATCTTCCTGTCCCGACACATTATACAACACCTAAACATACACACGGTGTACAACGCAACACATTTACATATACACATGATGCAACACAATGAATACACATGTTACATCACAAAACATACAAAATACACATGGGATAATACAACATGTACACAACAGTAGTATTGCACATCCAGATACCACATTGTCTCTACCAGGAAACCTTTCCTCTAGTGTCTTTCGCATGCCTTATCACATGCTGCATCCACAACCAAATCTCGGGTTTGTGGTTTCTTCCATTATCCATGCTTGTCCCAGAAAGTCACAAATCACTATACGCTAAGTCTGTCGATGTATCCTTCAACATTCCTTGTTTATAACATAAAAATGGGAATAATTATAAACACATAACATCAAAATCATAAATCATCCAAGGCTACCTCTTTCCCAAATCATTCCTCCTACAAATGATAATTTTTTCATGTCATCTTTACCATCATTCTCCCACATGAATGATCCTTGACAAGAATTTATCAGTCACAATGGATTAACATAAATCCAATAATAAATCGTTTTCATAAATATAACACATATTCATATACATATCAAGTAAGTTTGAGGTTTAGAGAACCTCATTTCTACCATTTTCATGGTTACCATTTCACTATCCATTATTTCCCATGGAATCAATCAACCTTCTAAGTGGTTTATCAACCCTAAGGCACAACACTTACTGGCATATATGTTTGATCCTTTGACCAAGGATTCTAATCAGTAATTAGTATACCTGCTGACATCATAGTTAGTATTTTCTATTCATAAGCATAATATGAAATGGTGTTGGAAACCTGATCCTCTAAGGGTTGGTGAGGAAGTTGAACAGTCTTAGGGAGTCCAAGAGACCTTTGAATATGGAATCCAATAGTCACTCCAATGTATAATAAATATGTATCATTTTGAATAATGTATGCATTCAATGCTTATCCTTCATTTTTTTGTCTCCACCATGGTTGTGTTTAACATGATATCATAGCTCGTGTATCTTGGCCCTTCTCTAATTTGAGTCACTATTTTTTTGGTTTCTCTGTGCATGAAAATTATGTCGTCAATCCTGCCTCTCTGATCTCTACCCTTTCAGAAATGAATTTCTCATTCTTCCATTCAGGACTTTTCATAGCTAATAACTCTTCTATCCAATTGTTTCTTTGGCCATAATTCTGTTGTAGTTGTAGAAAATGTTCCATGCGTGTATGATGTTACCCACTCTTGCAGAAAAAGATCCCATCACTTTACTGTATAAAGGCATCACTTTACTGTAGCAAGTGACTTTCATCTGGAATCTCAAGGCATTTAATGGTATTTTCGCTAGTTTTAACTATAAATTTGGGGGTTGAAACATTTATTTTTTTAGGAATGTAGTCTATGTGATAATTTGCACTAGAATTCCCTCAACTCAGTACGATTTTTCTTTGTATGCACATTCGTGGTCTATTTAATATCTAATTTTCCATTCTATCTCTTACATCCTCATATCTTTATCCTCTCTACCAATGTTGTAATGCAACAACATAACAATTGTCTAGTCATGTTGTCCCTGAGACATGGCATTAACGCTTGGCCTGACATGAGCATTACTATGTGTTGAAGGCTCGGAAATATCTGCCTCAACATTTGGGAAAATCATCCGGTCGGGAACTTAAAGCATCTCCTTTTATGTTTGGAGTGGTGGCCTTGACTGGGGATAATGGGACCAGTTTCCCTTGAAAAAATATAAATGGATGGATATGAATTGTGAAAGTAATGATATGTGTTATCATTGGAAAATCAGAAAAGAAAAAGACATCATGAAATGTCAAGTAGAAGGATTTATAGGGTTGAAAACCATTAAAGAATCTGGAAAATTTAAAAATTTCTTAGGTCAAGAGGAAAAATGATCAAATTGCGCACAGAAGACACAGGAAAAGTGCGCTCTGCGCTTTTTTTCTTCGATAATGGCACTGGTCTCTACAGATTTCCCTCAATAAGCCACGCGGTCCTGAGTATGGTGGAAGGTTACCATTTGGGACCACTTGGCACACTTCAGGAAGAAGATTCTCCACTTGAGGCCGCCCAAGGACAGTCGCCTAGAGCCACCGGGAGACCTCAAGTGAGCACACAATGGAATCAACCACCACTCTTGGGTCACTATCCACAATTGTACCAAGAGAGGGAAGAGGATTTGAATTTTTCCTATAAAATTCCACCATGAGAAGAACAATTTAGAACACATTGTTATGTTGGAAAAATTTCCCATGAGAAAACTAGTAGTGTGTTGTCCAAGTAGCAAGAGAGTGAAGGGATTCAGTTGTTGGCCATCTAAAATTTCAATCCCAAAGGAGAAGTGCATCAAGTGTCTTATATCCAATCACTCGTTCAAGGAGAAGAGAGAGGCCTGCAAGATAGCTTAAGGGGAGTGCCCTCCTTGCTTTGGGTATTAGAGATCCATAGCTATAAGGACTCACTACAAGTGTGTAACGTTCTACCGCTTCTTTACCACCAGCGGCTAATAAGAGGGAATTTTTTCTCCACTACGATTATTAGTTCGTTTAGTCGATTGAGCTTGTATTAATGTGTATTTGCTATTTTTTTCCTCTTCTTGTTTGTAGCATGTTATGTTCCATAAACTAGTTTTTCTACATGTTATGATGTTTCACTAACCATCTAACAACTCATTTTTTCCCTGTGACCATTGTTTGTAGGTTAGAAATAATTCCTGTCAAGCACCGGTGTTTTAATACACTTGTGAACTAAACACACCAACACAGGATTGGCGACTCCACTTATTTTTCCTCTTAAGCTAAGTGGTTGTGTTTTTGCAGAACGTATTTTCTGCTCAGGATTGCTGCAGGAGCAACTCTCCTCCTCCTCAGCTTCTCTCATTCACCCTCTGTGAAGAGATTCAGTTCAGGAGATTCAGAAATTTTCTATGAAGGAAAACCGCACACGTTCAGCTTAGACAATCGCATAGGTCCATGCGCGTTCAAGTCAGACAGACGTGCAGAGTCGCGCGCGTGTGTAGAAAAATCCCGCGCGGAAACCAGTGAACCATTTTTTCACTAGTTTTCTTTAGTTTTTGCAAGTTTAAAGTGATTGGCAGCCTAGAATAAATCTGCCAGCATTGTGTTTTGGTGTCCCTTGATTGTTAGGACATGTTTTAGATGCACTTTAGCTTAGCTATTTGCATAGTTCTAATTTTTAGTTTATTGTCACAAATTCACATAGTTTAATTATGAGGCAAGTAAGTGAGTAAAATCAACCCATGTTATCTGAATGAACTTATTTAGTGATAATAGACACCAAAAATGTAGGTAATTAGCAAAGAGTAAGTGGCCCATATCCACGTATGCTTAGCTAGTTTCCATTTTGTTTTCAAAAGTTGTTTGCATTAAGTTTAGTTTAAATATTGCATTAGGATCCGGGACTAGGATCAAATTATTTAAGAAGGCAAGTAATACCTGCTGCCCTTGCACCTCTTGGTGACCCTAGGCATGCATATGAATGCTCTCTTTTGATATTTTTCCATCTCCCTTTAGTGCAACATTTAATCTAAATAGGAAAAATTGTAAGTGACCCATTATCCGCGTATCATTTACTTTTTGATAGGAACAATCAAAAAATAGTTTAATTAGGAGGGACTGTAAAGGATCATCGCATATCCGCATCCTACAAACATTGTGATTGTACACTTTCTCACACACATTTCCACACCATAAGAAAAGTAGGCCACCTTAAAACTAACCATAATTGAACTCATTAAATCTCCCCACAGGGGCCACAAGATAATTAATACTTCAGGTTAGGACCATTGGGGGTAGGCATCCAATAAGCCGCCATGGTCAGTTTACATTATTGAAACATATAAGTTGAATTTATAGGGAGCTTTAAACCACGTCTATCTGCCCACGGAAAATAATTCCCGAGTGCCACAGAGACCTGATTCAGAGGGGGTTAAGCTTAGGCCCAATGCTTGCGGTACTATTTGGGGCTACCTAACCCATGCAGTGCTCGTTACTGGTAGCTGAATACCAAGAAGCTCAAGACTCGAACATTCACGTGGGATGACGATACTTAGTGGCCAAATCTAGGGCATCTTTCCATATAGGTCACGATGCAGGCAACACTAGATCCTCTTTCCATTACCTTGGTCGATTCTTCAGCTACTGGAAAGTGTCGCTAGTTCTTTCGGGACGTTGGCCCCAGTACACACTAGAAGATGTCTTCGCAAGGCCCAATTACAATTGAGAGTGTGAGGACAATTAGGTCTTCTATGATTTTTTGAGTATCACATGTAAAAAAAAAAAACCATTTTTTGGTTGATTGGTCACATAAGATTAATCTAAAGGGAAATTAACCTTTTATTTTCACTTTGTTTTATTTATGCGATATCTTTTGCTTTGATATATAATCTATCTCATCTCATAAAACTTAAAAATATTTCCAAAATAAAACCTTGTTGACACCATAACGGACCCAACGAGACCTCATTGATCTATACATTTTTTGGACATCCCCCCATTAGAGGGAGGAGTTCCAAGTCTTTCATTATTTCGGCATCAAAGACGGAACATAACCACCCTTATCGGTTAATCCTTTATCGGGGCATTTTTAGTTGGGAACCCCGAAGGGTCACCCAACCCCACACCTATGGAAACCCCCTCAAGGTCACCATACATCACTCCTCCCACAACCCATAGAGGGCAGAGGATCGCAACCCATTCAGGGAGCCAACAAAACACACCGACATGTACGTCACAGAAAAACCCCATACGTAACCAGAACCCTGTGTTTTCACAGTCTACAATGGCGCTCAACACTCAATTACCTTTCCTAGCATCATTAAACTTACCTAATCTATCAAAGTTAAAAAATGACCTGATTTTACACAATCCCATTTGGCCCCCGATGCCCACAAAGCTCCCTTCGGACATTGCAAAGTTTGAAGGAATGCAAGCTGAAGACCCTGGAAACCATGTAATGACTTTCCACCTACGGAGTTCTTCAAACAATATTATTGATGACATTATTCAATTAAGACTATTTTAGCACACCTTGACCAATCTAGCTGCAAAATGGTATGTGGAGAAGCCTTCTGCCTGACATGGAACCTTTAGCGTCCTTGCTACTGCGTTTCTCACATATTTCCAGTTACCCATCCACTGCGATTCAGGAATGGAGTTACTGATGCATTTTAGGCAAACAACAGCCGTCCATATCTCAGACCATCTCCATGAATGGCGGTGACGTCAAAGTTTGTGTAAAGGATGAAAACTCCCATGGCAGATATTTTGAAGGACGTGTCAACTGAAGGACCTACTTAAGAAGAGGATGCCATTAGCAAAGCCCAACAACTCGAGCTGATATACACCTAGTCAGGATACATTTATAACATCCTGCCTAACGCTCTGCGCCTGCAAACTTATAAAGAATTTCCACACGTGTCGAACATTATAGACAGACTGATAGGGCCACTGACCAAAAATCACCTAGGAAATAGTATTCCGTACCCAGGTTACACGTATGATTCTAACCAGAACATCCCACAACCAGACTACAATTAGATTCATCATGCACCTCTGCAGAACATGACCAATAGGGCGTCATCGTACCATCATCAACAGGGATGATCATACCCTCCCGAACAGAGGACCCAGTACGTAGCTAGGAACGTTGATGGAAGAGCCCCCCCTAGCAGTCATTTACAAACTAGTGATAGGGACGTCAATATTCCCACTCCCCAACACAAAACCCACTGATGCAAAACAACGCACCGGTGAACTTTATGCAACCTTCCCAGGCCCAACCGCGCAATTCATATGACCAGGAGAATCATAGTTATCCTCCTAACGCAGCAAGGAAAAATCCAAAAAATAAACAAAAGGGAAATATTGGAAAGGGTGGAAATAACCAACACCCTCCGAGATCTCAGGCTAGGGGCAACCCCAAACAAAATCAAAACCAGGAGCCAAGTAACTCCCAAGGGCAAAACAAGAGGGCTAATCTTCGGACCAACTACTTTTGCGCAATTTGTGGTGAGTATGGCCATTACACTCATCACTGTCCCGAAATTCATAAGTTGAAGAAGCTTCAGGTTAACCGAGGACAAGGGGGACCTACACAACAGGCAGTTGTAATGCAGGAGCCCTTCCCCCACCAAGGGGAGGTTAGTACCCAACAACAACAAACACCCCCCGATGATTATGAAAACAACAGCCATGAAATCTATATGACTGGCGAGGAATGTTCTTTCGAACACAAAATTGAAGTTATGATACCCTGCTAGACACCAGTTCATCAGGGGCTAGCACGAGTGCACCTACAACACCGTTGACTATATAAAAAATGCATATCGAACCTTTGCCAAAAATTGCTAAGGGACCAACAAGGCGAGCAGGACACCACTCCAAATAATCCCATAATTATAGCATCGTAGATGATTTAGCTCAATATCCCAATACTATGTCAGCTTTGGATCTCCTAAAATCTTACACAAAGAATGGAAAGCCTTACTTTCGTGCCTAATAGATTTTGACTTAGATAAAGTCACCCCCAGGCTTCCTTCATTGGTCACCTTCCAGATACTGGTGTCAGTCCAGAACATCACTATCCACTGATGTATCATTGACGAAGGTGCATCCACATGCATCATGTCAAAAAGTGTTTAGCAGAAGTTATGATCTCTCGAACTGAAGCAATAAGACATCATGCTCAGAGCATACGACGGGTGCCCTTCTGCTCCAGTCGGTCTCTATCAAAATGTCTCGGTCTGCTTGGCTAGCAAGACGGTTCTTATAGACATTGAGGTCTTGGAAGCTTAGCTAGATTACAATATACTCCTTGGGCAGAGTTACATGTACGCCATGTCTGCCATAGCATCCTCCATCTTCCAGATCATGATGTTCCCCCACGAGGACCGCATCATCACCATCAACCTATTGACATACCATGACAAGCGATCCATGACGAACGTCGATGTCGTTCTACCATATGTAGACATGTCTGCAGACTTGCTCACACGGTACCAAGAATATGGCCCTGGCCAATTCAAATCGTTGTCTATCGTTAGATCATTCCTACGAGATCCCCCCGTCATACCAGAATCATTCGACGATATCATAGGGGCCCCAGTGTGCATGATGTCAACATCAAGCACCAAAGCCAGCCAAGAGATAGAGAATAGTAGTAATGAAACCGAGGCCACTGGCATGATGGCCTCTCTATCCTATGCCATCTCCCAAACTCCTTTTCTATACCATCCACCTAGTTTTTTTTCCCAACAAGTTTTGGCAACTGTAGTGTTGCAAAACATATCTTTCGCAATACCAGTTTGGTACTTGGTCCCACATGCCATGTTGGGAAGCACATGCATCACCTCTACAGTATTAACCCCCCTCACACTCGAGGAGGTCCCACTTGTTAATGAAACCGTTGTAACCATACCGTTTAAAGAGACCCCCAACGCAAAGTCAATGAAAGCGACCAAGAAAACCCATAAAAAAGGGAAGAAGATAGAAAAACCCATCTTGCCAAGAGAATTACAACCTTGTGTAGTGTGCAATATTGTAGGGCCACACTACCCATATTTTCCTAGAGCTGATCAAATTGAAACCTCTCCTAAGCTCCGAAAGAAATACTGCAGCCAAAAGTTCTCACAAAAAGGAACCAGCGAGAAAGAACCAAGGCAAAGCATTGTGTACCAACCACACATGCGCTATCTATAACAATTATGTTCATTATACTCATCATTTCCCAAAACTACCGTGATATAGGGATGCCTTACACGCCCTAGAAAGCTAAAATAATTGAAATGCAAGATGTTATGGGGCCTACCTGTCAGTAACGATGCAAATCCTTAGTACATAGGCTGACCGCAACGGCAAGAAAGGCTCAACAACAAGCTCTGACCTCTCAAACTATCAACTCTCAAATGACGCAAATGAAATGAAATGAGCCATATTTACCTATATATCACCCTTTTCAAATTCTTCGAGGGTCGATAATGGAAGCTCAGAGAGCCCAATTGCGAAATTGAAAGAAACATAGTGATCAACAACTCATAATGCCCACAGGAAGCTTCACACATTCATGCCTCCGAAAAAATAAAATTTTCAATTCCAATAGGTATGCCTTCTCTTATCATTTTTTCATTCAGCATATTTGTCAATATATTTGAATGAAAAAAGATGATTTCACTAAGGGTATTGGTTGCAGGTATTACAAAATACAACAGACCACCTGTTGCCACAGTCACTAAAGATTCCAGAGCAGGTATCATTCTACCCTTAGCATGATAGAGTCCTAGAGAAACTCTACATATCCTGACATTATTTCTCCATAAATCATAGGTTCCAAACACCCGACCATGTTTATCATCTCCCCACCTTGCACATGATAAACATCCTTGCTGGTCAGTACAACCCCCCCTCCATGGATTCTATCACTCAATGTAGACCATGCATCAAAAAATATGACACCATGGCCATAACACCCCCAATCTGGGAAGAAATTCATGTTCATACATCCATCACGCATCAAGTCAAGCTTTACCACATTACGATAAAACCCATTTCCCGGATGACCATTATCGCAAGCAGATCGAACATGTGCCATTGTATCTCACATTTGGCCTACCATTCCTCCATCAGCATAGCCCATCTTCTATATTTTCCATCCGCTTCATCATCCTTGCATCGAGACTGACCAATGGGGCCCCCACCCTCAGCAAAAACACCTTCCTCACATCATCAGTGAGTGATAATTATCATGTTTTTGGGGCACCCGTCTCTGTGTTTTGTACAATCCAAACCCATTTTCTATTCTTTTGGGAAGTGCATAAAGATTTTTTAGGAGAATTTCCCCCATCCATCCATCCACTTTTTCTCCAATGGCAACAGTCCCTAATCACCCTTTGGTCAGAGCTTCACACCTTTCACACAAAGCCACCACGACATTCATAACCAACATATACCCACCTGGACATCCTACCGACCCCAGGGCTTTCCTCATCATAAATCATTATCACTGCTGCCAAGCCACTTTTTCAAAGATTCGACCCTGGGCCACTGAACTCCCATCATAAGTTTTCAGCCATTTCTTGCCATCATGCCTATGTTAAAACTATCATATTAGAGACCCTGGTCCCTTGCATTAGTATTTCTCTTGATCGGTTGAGACTTCCTCCTTGTGGACTTCAACAACCATTTTCCAACAAGGAAGCAGTACCTTGGTGGCTCCTCACCTTAATAAGGGCATCCTCAGATGGCACTATGGGAATCATCGTTTCCCATTGATGTCATCGATCCTCCTAACATTCGACTACAACACAAGCTTTCATGAAAATATGGTATCGTACTTCAAAACCATTGCACTTTGTCTGAATTCGTCGAAGACCTGTGCCATTATAAGCATCTATTTCAACAATGCTTACACGGGAAGGTACCATTCATACACCCATGCATATAATGAGAACTTATTTACCATACGAAGATTATGCATGTCGGCACCACATTCAACCTATTTCCAAAGAAAAACGCCCCTGAGAGTGTCATCAATTGTCGCCATCAAAGAAATCATTAGATCATTGCCATATAAGTGAAACAGACAAAACCTTTATCTATCAGATAGGTTTTTAACTAGCCAAAGCATCATGAGCATGGGACATGCCCGCCTCATAGAAATTTTGTATTTATTGTATTATGCTATCTCATGCAGGTTTCTGACAGAAAATGGTCCCTCTTTTACTCAAAGTAAGGGGTCTCCAACCTTAGGATTCATGCACGTCTCTCTCTCTCTCTCTCTCAACACGGGTTATATAGAACATAAAATATAATGTATTTTGGTTATATAGTTCTTCCTAGACCTCACACATTAGGGGGTAACTGTTATCATTGGAAAATCGGACAAGAAAAAGACATCATGAAATGTCAAGCATAAGGATATACAAGGTTGAAAAACATTAGAGAATCTGGAAAATTTGAAAATATCTAAGGTCAAGAGGAAAAATTATCAAATTGCGCACAAAAGACACAAGAAAAGTGTGCTCCGCACACATTTTTCTTCAATAGTAGTGCTGGTCTCTGTGGCTTTCCCTCAATAAGTTGAGCAGTCCTGAGTATGGTGGAAGGTCACCATCCGGAACCACTTGGCACACTTCAGGAAGAATATTCTCCACTTGAGGCTGCCCAAGGACAGCTGCATATAGCCACCTTGAGACTTCAAGTGAGCACACAATGGAATCAACCACCACTCTTGGGTCACTATCCACAATTGTACCAAGGGAGGGAAGAGGATTTGAATTTTTCCTATAAAATGCCACCATTAGAAGAAAAATTTAGAACACATTGTTATGTTGGCCAAATTTCCCATGAGAAAACCAGCAGTGTGTTGTCCAAGCAGCAAGAGAGTGAAGGGATTCATTTTTCAATCCCAAAGGAGAAGTACATCAAGTGTCTGATATCCAATCACTCATTCGAGGAGAAGAGAGAGGCCTGCAAGATAGCTTAAGGGGAGATCCCTCCTTTCTTTGGGTATTATATCTCTATAGCTCTAAGGACTCACTGCAAGTGTGTAATGTTCTACTACTTCTTTACCACTAGCGGCTAATAAGAGGGGATTCATTCTTTGTTAGGATTATTAGTTTGTTTACTCGATTGAGCTTGTGTTTGTGTATTTGTTGATTTGTTTCCTTTTCTTGTTTGTAGCATGCTATGTTCCATAAACTAATTTTTCTACATGTTATGATGTTTCACTAACCATCTAAAAACTCATTTTTTCCTGTGACCATTTTTTGTAGGTTAGCAAACACTCCTATCAAGCACCCGTGTTTTAGTACACTTGTGCACTAAACACACCAACATGATATGAATGAGGATAATGTAACTAAAACTGAAATAGACTTATATATATATATATATATATATATATATATATCACGAGATGAACTCTCTCTTTATATGTGGCTTTTAGTGAATTCCATATCATATAAGACAATATATATCATCAAATACTGATGAAGTGAAAACAGATAAGGATAACTAATTTAATCGAATAGTTAATTAAATTAGTTGATTAAAACACATCACATAAAAGATCTCGTTGTTTCTCATATATCTTGAAAGATTAAAATCTCACACATCAATAGTGAACAAATGCTTGATTGTATATTAAACACATATATAATGGGAAAACAATTCAAAATTGACTATTTATCTAATTTAAACATAGCAGCAATATAGAGATAGTAGTACCCGATATATTAACACTCTGCTCATGAGAAAATAGTTTTGGTTCAACTTTTATATTCAGATTACTCAAGAGTTATAATAGTACAAACTTTTAAATCTCTCTTTACAAAAATTCAGAACCCCTGCTTCATTGACCTAAAGGGGATTTTATAGTTGAAACTTGAATTATAATAATAGTAAATACATAAAATGTTGAGGCGGTTTAAACAAACCAGCCTTAAAATAAAACTAAAGGACAATAATAGGATATTTTGTAACAAGATGCTCAAGAATAAGAGGATGATTGTTCACCCATTGTTGTCATAGTTCAGCCATATTTTTCATTGACTTCAACTCGTGGGGATGAGCAAGCTTGATTCACATTTTCCCCATAAAAATTGAATCGATAAGTGTTGGCATAAAGTATATGGTGGTACTAGCAAGACATCACATCATAAGCCATTGGTTGTAGGGCTTAACCAAGTATTGCCAATGAATTTCAAGTTTTACTTTAGATAAATTTTTGATATTCTCATCTTTCTTCTTGGATAAATATTGACATAATTTCGTTAACACTTTGACATCGGGTAAGGAACCTTCAGGGAATTACTGGATTAAATTTGCATGAAGAATATTCTCATTGATAGATTCAGTGAGGTTGTTTGAAATATTGTTGAAACTAAAGATAGCCATCTCTGCCTATTTGAGCCTGATGTCTCATTCTCTGATAAAAAATTTCCTTTTGGGATTCTTTGATTCTTGGTAGATCAGTTGATATCCCTTTAGCATTGTCTTTCCAAGAGATGTAATCCGAAACCTTTTCTTCAATATCATCATAGTAAGCCTGCACATCGGAAAATTGATTCACAAGTGAATGACAGACATAAATCATTGATCATGCCAAATTTTGGCAAATATGATTACCTGTTGTTGCGCAAGGAGAGTGCTAATCTCCCATGCTTCCTTCCCGAACTCCTTTTTTTATGGATTAAATTTCAATTTCTCCATTTTGTGTTGAAGTTCCTAGATTTGTGCATCTTTTTTGTTCATGTCAGCTTCATATTGAAGCTTTAAGTCATTAAAGTTATTTTGCGGCTCTACTAGCTGGGACTTCCATTATTGTTCAATGCTTTATTTCTCATTTTGCAGTTCTTGTTCCAACTGTATAATTATGGCATCCTTCTCTTTAATAAATTGTTGTACCTCTAAGGCTTTATCTATTGTAGATGTGGCATATGCTCCTACAAACTGAGATAGCCTTGTGAGGTCTTCGGAGGAATTTTTTTATGGATCTTTCCAAACCATATGAAGAGATACATTTCCAGGGACAAAAGCCTAGGTCTGATTTACCCTTCTCCTTTTTATTTTTCTGATCAAGACATCCCTGTGGTTGGGATTGTAAAAGGCATCCAAAGGGGGTATCTCTTAATTTTTTAGAATAAATTTAGAAGTTGGGAATTTCAAGATGATTTCCAAATCATCAATATTGATTACTTTGTCATAAGCCCTAGTAGTGAGCGAGGTCTTCCTAGTGGTTTCACTATTATGATTAATTCCTTTGTGAACTGGATCTTTTAACTCCTGTGATCATGTATTCTTAATGGCTTGATCGAACTGATTCCAAATTTCATCTAGATCACTGCCCAGTTATGATTTTTATGCCTTATCAATTGATGATGAGGATTTTTCCTTTACTTGTGTTGTATCGATTTCTATTGATGAAGTTTTCAAGGGCTTACCATGTTGAGTATTTTGTTGCGGAATCATAGACAAATCCAGAGGCAGATTCTCTATCCTTTTATTTATGTGATGTCTAAACCTGTTCAATTCTTCTGGAGCCAATTCGGTGATTGCTAACCTTTCCACCTGCAAATAATTATGGGTCGATTCAAATAAATCATCAAATATATCTAGTTCATGTATGAATTTCATTTCCTTTAATTGTGGAGTAAAATTCTTTGTTGTATCATTTGGATCAAACTGTCTTCTTGAGATAGTCGGGAAATTCAAGCATTGGATTTGTTAAATTTCAAGCAAAGCGTGCTTGAAGTTTTCCAGGTCATAAAATCCACATTTAATAGGAAATTATGTCCATTTGAATTTCTTAGCTTCTTTTAGGGCTTTGGTTAGGCCATTCCCAACAGTTTGGTAAGAAATTTCCCAGGCTAGAAGCTTATCAGGGACATATAGTGGAAGAACATATGGGTTGGCTAAACTACCAGAAACCTGACCATAGGTAAAATACCCTTCTCCAAACTATTTATCTATAGTTGTAAAATCATTTTTGTCTTATTTGGAAACTCAGAGAGCCTTTTCATCAAAAACATATTGGAACATTGGAAACATAACCCTTGATAGATTTTTTAGAATTGTGGTTGGAAATTGGACTCCCAAAGTATATCATGGTAAATATTAATAGGATTAGTGTCTTCTAGGGTCCATTTCAATCCCATTAATGGAAAATTATACGTGAATCAAGCAACATCCATAATGTAAGCACTCATGTAAAAAGGGGGCAATGTTTTACTAGAAAAATTGTGTTTACTTCTGTAAGCAAGAATTTGGGTGGCTATACTATTGGATAGAATAGTTACCCAATCCATTATATAAGAATATAAAGTGGCATCAATCAAAGGTACCCATTCAAATGATAATTTTTGGGTATCGGGATACCTAGACAATCTACACATCATAGCAACAATGTAACAATATGTGCCAGCAAGGGAGGAAATAGAATACATACCCTTGTCTTCATGCTTGTGCTTATTAGGGTCTCTTCTCCACAGTCTAATTGGTTCTGACTCGACTTCATTTTCTACCACAAAATTTTGAACAAATTGTTTATCATATATCTTCTGTGGTTATGGCAGGTGGTACATTTTCCTCAAGTCTTCCCTCATGAATGACCAAATTATTGTTTTCCTGGAGGTCATAAAATTCCTCTATGAAATATTTAGATGTAAATGATTCATTTGAGCATGTTTGTATAAGGAAAAATCTTTGGTCGAGAATAAATCCTATGCAGATGAGAGTTGGTGACGTCGTTCCAGGTAATTTCATAAGTGGATCTAGAATTAGTTGTCATAGCATTTCTCTCCACCACTATAGGCTCCTCCTCTTCAAACATCTTATAGATAGCCTCACAAGAAGAGGTTTTGGCGTTTGGTGTGCATGTAGTACCTAAGAACAATGGGACCATTTCAGTAACTTTCGAAGAAGGAGGAGGTGCTTTTTGTTGCGTCGTAGGCTTCTTTTTTCCCTTAGGTGCTTTAGACATTTCACTTGAGTTTAATTTGTCGGGATTAGCCTGCGAGGATAAATTATAGAAATGAGAAGCAAACTTTACGGATTTGGAGAATTTTCTATGGAAATTATACACACGATAAAAAAACTATAAAAAATAAGTACATTGGGTAGACCAAACCTCATAATGATGAATTCATCAATGAATTAAATGATATTTTCAGAATTGGCCACATTTAGTGGTATTGCTTCCACCCAATTCATAAAGAAATCTATAGTAGTTAGGATGAATTTATTTTGTTTGGAAGAGTGAGGAACGATCTCACCTATTATATCCAATCCCCATTGCTCGAAAGGTTGTTCAATCTTGACTAGTTGCAGAGGCAAGGATGGTTTCTTATGTCTCCCTGAAGCAGTGTGGCAGACATTACACTTTCATACATAGGCATGAGTGTCTTTGAATAAAATTGGTTAGTAGTAAACAACATGTAAAATTTTATGAGAAGTGGCGTCTCTGCCAAAATGTCCACCAGCTGGTCCATCATGTAGTTCCTGCAAAACCTTTTGTGCTTTAGTTTTTTCCAAACATCTCAATAAAATAGAATCGTGATTTTTTTCTAAATAACACATCATCGATGAATTCATATTGATTATCCTTTAGTCTTAAAGTTATTTTTCTCTTATAACTGAGTTAAAATGGGGCATAACCATTCTTTAAATAAAATATTAGATCACCATACTGAGATTCAGTATCAGTGAGACATACCTCTGTGTTTTGAATATTGTTACCTGAGTCTTCATTGGCTGATATATCTGAGGCTCCAGTTATCAATCTGTAAAAACCTTGAACTTTAAAAAATTTAGCAAGTTTGGTTTCTATGTCATATTCTTGCAGAGTAGTGGCCCAATTAGCTCTTTTCTCTCTTGACTCCTTTTGGACAAGTAGTTGCCTTACTATTGGGAAAGGGACAATTACTTTGGTATGAGTTTTCAAAATAAAAGGTATAAAATTCTTGATAGAATTGAAAATTGTAAAGGCTTGCTTCTCTACTTCTGAATAGTTCAATTTGGCTCCCTAAAAATTTGAGTTAAAGAAGGAAATAGGAGCCTCAACATTTTGTTCATTGGGTTGTGTTAAGACTTATGCATAGGAAAGTTCAAAAGAAAATTTATATAAAATAAATTAATCAGAAAAATTAGGAGTTATCAAAGAGGGAGCCTCAATAATAGCTTGCTTGATTGATTCAAATGATTCCCTTTCATTGTGTCCCCATTTGAAAACTGAATTTTTCTTAATCATGGGTTGTAAGGGTAAGAAAATCTGAGAAAATTATGGGATAAACCTTTTAACAAAATTGATTTGCCCAAGGAAATATTGCATTGATTTCTTATTATGAGGTAAAGGAATTTCAGAAATTTCCATAATTCTTTATGGATCTATGAAAATTCCTTCTTTGGACATAATAAATCCTAGTATTTTTCCTTCGTTGAGGGAAAAAAATGACTTGGGATTTAAGGAGATTCCATACCTCTTTCATGCTTCAAATATCTGTTTCAAATCATGAAAGTTATAATTCCTTTTCTTGGAATATATTGTGATATCATCCAAGTATACAACAATATTTTATTGATCAAACCTGTGAAGGCAATGTCCATAGCCCTTTGGAAGGTTTCCCCTGCAATTTTTAGTCCAAAAGGAATTTTTTGATATGCATAAGTCCCCCATTTAGTTCTAAATGTAGTTTTTAATTTTCCTTCTGGATGTACAAGAATTTGATTATATCTTGAGAAGCCATCTAGAAAATAAATAAGTTCAGAACCAACTATTGACTGTAATATTTTCTATATCGATGGGAGTGGAAAATTATCTTTCTCACATGCCTTATTCAAATTTCTAAAGTTAATACAAATACGAATATCACCATTCTTTTTCCTAACAGGTACAATATTCGAAACCCATTTAGAATATTTGAATGGAAAAATTATTTTAGCCTTAAGGAGCTTGTTTAACTCAATCTTTATCTCATTGTCCAAATTTGAATGAATTTTCCTAATATTTTGTTGAATGGGCTTTACATCAGGTTACATTGGAATAATGATGTTGAATGATGGAAGTTGTTAGGCACCAATAAAATTTGTCATATCAAATGGTGGCTAAAACATTTTTGGAGCCTTCAAGGAACAAATTTTATTGTAAACAATGTTATCTCTTGAAGACTCATGAAGGCATCTAGCCCTTTGTTCAAATCTTCACTGCTACTTCCATTTTAAAAACTTTGAAATTCTGCTGATTCCATTGAGAAAAGAATACTGCAAAATCCATTTTTCCCCTCCCTTCACTTCAAAACTGACCTCCATTTTTACCCCTTTTATTCCCATGAAATTCCTCTATTTTTCATTTTTCCCCATTTCCCCCTTCATGAAATTCCCTTTACAGAGTTTAAAACTCCTTTTTGAACTCTGCCGAAACCCCCAAATCCATTGAAAACTTGAAAAAATTTCATTAAAAACACATTTTTTTTGTATTACAGACTTAAGCCCCCTTGGGCTAAGTCCTAAACCACTTCCCCATTATATGCCCTAATGCTAGAACCAGGCGCTAAGACATTTAAGCTCTTATCGCATCGCAAAAATCCGAGCGCACAAGTCTTTTGGTTAAATTGAAAGTTCCGATGCGATTAGCCCTTTATTACATAACTCCCGATCCTATCGCATTCCATATAAACCCATGGCCCCGCAGTCAGGCACCTATCCATTTCATATAATATATCCCGCCCCAATGCATAAAACCTTTGTATTATATTAATTTTTGGGTTTTTCATATGTTTCAAAGGGTTTCCGCCGGTTCGCTTTTAAAAGCAATCTCCGATGTTGATCTTGAGCCGATCAAACGGCCCGCGCTACATCGCATCGCAATTTTTGTTGGGTGCATTTGTTTCTCCCCTCCGATTGGTGATTCTCCGATCAGTCGTCAGCTGTTGATCTCCTCCCTGCCTTCCCAGATCCAACGGCCCACAATTTCTCCGATTATTAGCCTTCCTCTGCCTTCAAAATCCTCCGATTCATTCCCCACCGTTGATCTGATCCTCAGATCAACGGCTAGCGCTCAATCGCTCCATCACACTCCAAGTTATTTTCCCCACCGATGCCTTTGCTTCCGATTGCAACTGGACCGTCCACGTGTCCAGATCGGACGGTCCAGATCGCATCTCCCGACTTTGGTTAAATTTATGTAGCCTCACTCATAATGTTTTTCGGCCAATTACAGCCGTTGATCTCTGTAGATCAACGGTCCTCATCAACCCTTCTTCTGCCCTTGTATTATTTCATTCGACCCTCAGATGCAATCTCCGTTGTTCAAATATTAGATCCGACGGCCCAGATTGAAACCACCCATCTTCTTACTGCCCGCGCATCTATCCCATATCGCACTCATTCTCCACTGTGACATCTGAGGCCCCAGATCTGACGACCCACATTCTATATCGCGCATTTTTCAACATGATGGTTAATTTCCCAAAGGCCACGCGAAATGGGTGGTTTTCTGATGCCAAGTGTCGAGCGGAGACGCATATCGCATTCCAAAAGGCAAAACTTCCTACCCGCCTTTTCTCCGCGCGAAAACAATGGTTTTCATTCCCGAAACCACTTTCCCTCTTTCCTTTTGATTTTTTTCGCATGCCTCCTCAGCCGTTGATCTTGTAGGGCCGATATCATCCGACAGCTTGTATTCATCCCGAACCCCAACTTCACTTTTAACCATATTTCTCTCCGAACAAAGGTTTTTAACCTTATTCCTTCATATTTTCGCCATTTCTTTATAACGCAACTCTTTCGCTTTATTTCCTCTCGATTGATCCTGACCATCAAATCCTCTGTAGATCGACGGATCCGACTTAAAAGCGTCCTCTGCTCTCTTTTCGACCTCCTCTAACGGATCTCCACCGAAGCAGTTTTCCTAAAAAACGCAGGATTTCTTAATTATTTTCGTATTTTGCAGGTGTTGAATGGTTTTTCCATTACATTAAAGGAAAACCAAAGGCTGGGGATGACGATCCCTCAGGCTTTTGTACATACAGAAAGATCATTCCATGGGGTTCAAACTCCATGTCTCATCAATACTTCATGGGCATTGATGCCATATGAGCCCTGTGTGGCCCTGCACATCAACAAGACACAAAGAATTAAATAAAACAAAAGAGTATCAGTGTTGAAGATTAAAACACAGTAGAACAGAGGATTGAAGATAGTTTGGGGGATTACCGCTAAGATTGATTATCAAAAGCCTAATCCTCCAAATTAAAAACAGAATTATAGGAAAATCAAAAAGATCGATCAGACAGAAGAGCCTCCACCACCACATCAGAGGCAAATTGGTTCCTCTCAGCTACCACAAAGCCACCTGTTGCCTCAAAGCATTCAAACAGAGGCCGAAGTTATTAATCAGAAGAAGATATTTTCCTCAGCGCAGCCAAAGAATTAATTCTTCCAAAGGAACTTAATGAAAAATATCAGCAAAGTTATTATATCATGAAACAGAGCCTTAAAAGTCAACAAAAGCTCCCACCGAGCTTAATCTTTAATGTAAATCAAATAATACAGTGAGAATATTTGTACTCTTCTCCATTGAGCCCCTCAAAGGCCGAGAAGCACTAATCTGTATTAATTGACCCAGGAGATCTTTTATCAGAGCCCACCTCCTCATTTCTTCTATAAATACTTCTGTAGAAGATGAGAAAATGTTGTTTGCAGAACTTTGAAATATACTTGTGTTCGAAAATTCTGATTGTAAATAGTGTTCAAAGGCCCTTGAAGCTCTGCTTGTGATAGAATAGTTAGGCTGAGAAGTGAAGATGATTGCTGACCTGAAACACTGGACTTAAAGTTGTAACTAGTTTGAAGCATCAATACAAGCTGATTTATGGGATCCTGGTCTATGTCTACGGTGATGTTATTTCTTATTGTAAATCATTATTTTATTTCTGTTTCCAGTTTGTTCATCTTCTATGATAAAGAAAAGCAAGCATAGAGTTAGGATTTACTGTATATCAGTACCCTTCTCTGACTGATAAGCTTTATCTTAATTTTTTCTTCAAATTTGTGTTATTTAGGAATGATTTAATTCAGTTCAAGCAGTAGGAATGCTGCCGTTCCCTCGTCCTCCTGTTTAGCTAATTGTTATTCTTGAAAGTTATTTTCATTTCAGGTTAAGTAGAGATGAACTAAGGAAGATATGGTGAGCCCTGGTCCTAGTTTTATCCCAAAAGACTGACTGAAAATTTCCCTAGGAATGTGTTGAAATATGGCTAGTATCGAAGTACTTACCAGATCTTAGGCCATTCTTTGTTATCATTTGTGTTTCCCTTTGTGTTTTAAATGTTTTTCTATTGAAAGTATATCAAAGGCTGGCTAGTTTCTAAGTACTTACCAGATCCTGGATTACTTTTATGTTATTCTTAAGTGTTTGTCAAAGGCTGGATAGTTTCAAAGTACTTACCAGATCCTGGGTTGCTCTTTGTTCTTAATTTGTTTAATTCCCCTCCTTTTTGTATCATTTCATTCCATAAATCAACTTTAAAGAGATCCTTAGACATAGATGACTTGCCCCATAGACCACTCTTGACCCTGTTGTTTCAATTAAAACCCTCTTATGACTCCATAGCCCAATGGACTAAAACCTGCATTTATCCATCTTTTTGGCCAAATCTTGTTCTATTTGCTTGCAACTTCACACCTTTGAAACTCTTTGCATTTAGAACTTTCCACTCAAATAATAATCATGCTCAACCATCCAAAACAAAACAAAACCCTCGGCCTTCATAACTAGCCTAATATCATTACCCAAAACCTTAAAGATAAATCCAACTTTACACTTATTGGAGAGATCCCTCTCCGGATTCAGGAGGGCTAGATCCTAGAATCCCAAAGTGGTTGAAATGATGTTTCTCCCTGTTGTCGAACTTTTCCAATCTTGTTGATTACAGGGAGCTAACATAAGTGTCATAAGTTTTCATACCGTTATATTTCATGGAAAATACATTCTTATACCTTTTCAACAGATGAATAAAGGAATATTTCTCATCTGGTGAGAGTCCAAGGCCCAAATTGATATTCTGAGGTTTATCCGACCCAAGGTTACTGGCTCAAATATCAAAGTTGAGCTTTGAAGTTTGCAGTTGGTACCTATTTTAAACCTATCTTTTAATTCATACAAGTTTTTATCACTGGAAAATCGGACAAGCAAAGATGACATTATTAAATGTCAGGAAAAAGGATTTATAGGGCTAAGGAACATTAGAGGATTTTAAAAATTTTAAAAATATCTAAGGTCAAGGGGTAAAAATTAAATTGCGCACCAGATACACATGCAAAATGCGCCTTGTGCGCATTTTCCTTCGATATGCGCGGTTTTCCCTCAAAAAGTTGTGCGGTCCTGGGAGTGGCAGAAGTCACTTTCCAGGACCACTTGGCACACTTCAGAAAATGATCCTCCACTTGAGGCCACCCAAGGACAACCACCTAAGCCACCTTGGGACCTCAAGTGAGCACACAAAGGAATCAAGTGGGCACACAAAGGAATCAACTCTCTCTCACGGGTCACCATCCACAAAGTGTACCATGAGAGGGAAGAAGGATTTGAATTTGCCTATAAATTTCCACCAAGAGAGGAACACAATGAGAACACATTGTTATGTTGGCCAAATTTCTCATGAGCAATCCAACATTGTGTAATATAGAGTAGCAGTTGAGTGAGGGTTCGGTTGTTGGCCACCCAACAACTTCAATCCTTCAGAGAAGAGAGAGACCTTGCGACATCAGCTAAAGGGTAAAAACTTCCTTACATTGGGTCTTAGAACTCCATAGTTCTAAGGATCCTTTGGAAAGAGTGTAATGTTTTATCTTTCTTACTAATAGTGGTCAATAAGAGGGGACTTTGATTCCACCATTTGTATTATTGTCTCGTTTGACTCATTGTGAGATTTTGTTTTTGTTTTTAGTTTAGTTGTGTTTTATCTCCTTATAGGCATACTACATTCCATAATTTAGTGTGTTTTATATATATTAGCATGTGTTCACTAACCTGCTAACCATATTTTATAACTGTGACCATAGCTTGTAGGTTGCAACCATTCCTACCAAGCATCTGTGGATTGGTACACTTGTGCACCAAAACCATCACAACATGATTGGCGACTCCCACTGGTTGTACCTTTTAGTTAAGTGTTTGTGCTTGTTTCAAAGACCTTCTCTATGCTTTGGAGTGTTGCTGGGACAAATCCCCTTTTCCTCTTCTCTCCTCATTCATATTTGCAGTTCAGGAGTTCTGGAAATTTCATTTGCAGGAAAACTGTCCACTATTTACATAGAAAGACGTGGCGATATGCGTGAGTTCAACTCTGACCTGTGCACAGAGTTGAGCGCTTGTATGAGGCATTTCCGCGCGGAAACTAGAGACCAAATTTCTCAATGGTTTTCTTCAATTTCCCATTTGTAAAGTGACTGGAATCCCACAGAAAAACTTCCAGCACTGTGTTTGGTGTCCCATGACTCTTTAGAACTTGCTTTTGGCTGCGTTTTAGTATTTCTAGTTGCGTAGTTTTAATTTTAAAGTTTATCTTCACAAAAATCACATAATATAAGTAGGGGGAAATTGAGTGGAGAAATATACCTTTGCAATCTGAATTAACTCATTTTGTGAAAATAGACACCAAAAAAAACCTAGATAATTAGCAGGAGTAAGTGGCCCTAATCCACATAGGCTTATATAGTTTTCATTTTTTCCTAGTTAGATCATTAATTTTAGTTTAAATTTTTTCACTAGGAGTTGGGACTAGGACTTAATTATCTTAAGAGAAGCAAGTAATCTCTGTTTCCCTTGCACCGTTTGGTGACCCTTGGAAAGCATATGAAATATCTCTTCTGATAATTTTCCATCTCCCTTTAGTTAATCATTTAGATTAATTAGGCGAAGTTGTAAGTGGCCCACTATCCGCATATGATTTGCTTATCAGAAGGAACAATCAAAACATAGATTAGTAGGGGACGTGTATAGGATAACCACATATCCACATCTTAAAACTGTGTAATTGTTCACTTTTTTCTCACACACTTCCACACCATAAGTGAAGTAAAGACTCCTTAAAACTAACCTAACTGAACTTATTAAATTTCCCCATAGGGGCCACAAAAAAAATTGTAGTTCAGGTTAGGATCATGGGGTAGGCATCCAATAAGACTCTGTGATCAGTTTACATCTTGAAACATAGAAGGTGACTTACTAGGGAGCTTTAAAATTCATCTATCCACCCACGAAAAAGAAAACCCGAGCACCACAGAGACCCGATTCAGAGGGGGTTAAGCTTAGGCCCAGTGTGTGTAGTATTATTTGGGGCTACCTGACCCATCTAATGCTCAGTATTAGTAGTTGATTTACCAAGAAGCTCAAGACTTGAATGCTCACGTGGGACGACGGTACTTAGTGGCCAAATCTAGGGCATCCTTCCCTATCGGTGACGGTGCAGGTAGCACTAGATCCTCTACCCATTACTTTGGTCGATTCTTTGGCTGCTGGAAGGTGTCGCTAGTTCTTTTGGGATGTTAGTACCAGTACCCACCAAAAGATATCTTCGCAATGCCCAATTAAAATTGAGAGTGGGAAGACGTTTAGGTCTCTAGGAATTTGAGTATCATGCGCAAAAAACAACCAAAACCATTTTTTGATTGATTGGTCACATAGAACTAATTTAAAGGAAAATTAACTTTTTTTTTTGCTTTCTCTTATGTATGTGGTCACCATTTTTGCTTTGATCTCTTGCCTCTCATAGAACTAAATATTTTTTCCAAAACCATACCTATTTGACACCATAACGAACCCAACAAGACCTCGTCGATCGAGACATCTTTTGTATCTCCCCCCATTAGCGGGAGAAGTTCCAAGTCTTTCGCCATTTAGGCGTCAAAGACGGAACACTGCCACCCCTATCGGTTCATCCTTTATCATGGCATCTTTAGTTGGGAACCACCAAGGGTCACCCAATGCCACAGCAGTGGAAACCCCGACAGGGTCACCACATACCACTCCTCCCACAATCCCTAGGGGGCAGAGGAGCGCTACCCATTCGGGGAGCCAAGTGAACACACGGCCTGGTACGTCATAGAAAAACCCTGCATATATCCAAAACACTGTGTTTTCATAGTCTGCAATGGTGCTCAACACACAGTTACCGTTCTTAGCATCATTGAAATTACCCGATATAACCAAGTTAACGAATGACCCCATTGCACACAACCCCACATGGCCCTCCATTCCCACGAAGCTCCATTCCTACATTCCAAAGTTCAAAGGGAACAAGCGGAAGACCCTGGAAATCACGTGATGACTTTCCATTTGTGGTGTTTGTCGAACAACATCATTGATGATACTATTTGGCTAAGACTATTTCAACGCACCCTAACCGGACAAGCCGCGAAATGGTATGTGGAGTAGCCTTATGCTACACGTGGAACCTTTAGC
The DNA here is from genome assembly GCA_034641835.2 of Pinus albicaulis. NCBI lineage: Eukaryota > Viridiplantae > Streptophyta > Pinopsida > Pinales > Pinaceae > Pinus > Pinus albicaulis. Next base: position 362,089,576 of record CM076582.1, read on the forward strand.
ACCCTCGATACCGCGTTCCTCACTTACTTTCAGTTACTCATCCACCATGATTCTGGAATGGAATTACTGACCCATTTTAGACAGATACCAATCGTCCATATCTCAGACCATCTCCACAAATGGCGGTGATGTCATAGTTTGTGCAAAGCTAAACTCGTCAATTGAGTTCTGGTAGACCTGTTCCTGAAAACTCTCACTGCAGAGATTCCAAAAGACGTAGCAACCCAAAAAACTACGTCCGGAGAGGATGCCATCAGCTAATCCCAATAGCTCGAGCTGATTTACAGGCAGTCAGGATACATTTATAACATCCTGCCTAACGCCCTGCGCCTGCAAACTTATAAATAATTTACAGGCATGTCGAACATAACAGATGGATTGATTGGGTCACTGACCCAAAATCACCTAGGCAGCAATATTCCGTACCCCAGTTACACATATGATCATAACCAGAACATCCCGCAACCCGGCTACCATTAGAGTCATCACGCATCTCTGCAAATCATGACCAATAGGACACAGTCGTGCCAACATCAGCAAGGAGGACCATACCCTCCTGCACAGGGGACCCAGTACACAACTAGAAACGTTGACGAAAGAGCTTCCCCCAGCAGCCATTCACAAACCAGGGACAGGGACCGCAATATTCCAAATCCCCAACACAAAACCCACCCGTGCAGAATAATGCACTGGTGAACTTTGTTCAGCCTTCCTAGGCATAATGTTAGGTCCCTATATTACTAGTATAGTCCCTTATTGTTATTAGTGTTACCCCCTTATTGTTATTAGTGTTACCCCCTTATTGTTATTATTTTACCCTTATAACCCCCATTTTTTTATTATTGTGCCCTTAAATTATTATTGTTAGGTCGGCTAGGATTACATTGTGGCCCACTAGGATTACATTATGGCCACATGGACTCCTATATATAGAAAGGAGGTTTTGTAAATTGTATCATCCAAGAATTGTTCATTTATGTAATGTATTGGAGGTTGTGCCCTCGAAGTGGCTTATTTCTAAGGCGTTGATATCTCTTTTTCTTACATTTTTTTGGGTTTGGATTTGCAACATTTGGTATCGAGCTTTGGATTGTGGATTCTAGGAGTTTTATTTTGCTCCAAACGAGGTCATGTTAGCATTTTATTTATAACTTTTTTCTACGAATTTTCAGATGAGGAAATTTTTAGGGTATGAAGCTGAAATACCAAGGAACATCGTCGAAAAATTTCAGAGCTTGGTTCGTAATATTTTCGGAGATATGATCTTTGGAAGTTAGGTCTTTTTGCAGGCTCCTCAATTTAATATAAACAGGTCATCATGGAATTTGTGCTATAAATTTTTTTCTACGAAGGTTCAGAATCTGAAATTTTTAGGGTGTGAAGCTAAAATCCTGAGGAAATTCATCGAAAAATTTCAGAGCTTGGTTCACAATATTTTTGGAGATATGATCTGTGGAAGGTAGTGCTTTTTTAGGCTCCCGAATTTCATCTCAAAGAGATGATCGTGGGAAAATATTCATAACTCTCTCTCTGAGCATCAGATTGGAGTGCCGTAAAAATTGGTCGCAAGTTCATAGACTGTAGTTTCTTGGCTATCAATTTTAGATCCGAAAGATGAAACAGTTACACGTGGCAAGTCGTACACGTTCGCTCTATTGAACCAGACCATAATTAGGTCATTGTGGGAGATTGGACACAACTTTGTCTTGGAGAATCCAAATCAGGTCAGACCTGTGGCATTTGAAATATAATTCAGAGGGCTACATCAATACCGAAATTCAAATAATAAAGTGCTACAATCACATAGATAATCCAATTTCAATATCAATCTCCTCGAAAGCAAGAAAAAGGTGTCTATTTTTTTTTTTTTTCCCGAATTGCATAAGTCTTGTTTGAAGAATCAATTTGAATTGATTCCAAGGGAATATTTTAGAATAGATATCAGTATTGGGTTCTAAAATATGCCCCGTAAAAATAATTCAACACCCATTAAGCCTTCAGAAGGCTCTACTATGACTCATGAAGTTGAAGAATTGCAACATGATCTATCAAAATTACAAGAGAAAGTGCAACAAATTTCAATCTCGCAAAGAGCAAGAAAAAATGAAATGGAAGTTTTGAAGAAAGGCGTGGAAGCTAAGATGGATGGCATGGAAGCTGGCATAGAAGCTAAGATGGATGACATGAAAGACAACATGGAAAACATGAAGAATGATCTAAAAGCAGACATTGAAGGTTTGACAAAGTTGATACAAGGGATGTTTCCTAATGGTGAAAAGATAGTAGAAGAAACTCATGATGAGAACAAAATAAATGTTAATCGTGATTTCATAAACTCTAACGTTGGCGAGAAGAACCACCATATTCCAAAAATGGATATGAGGAAGTTTGATGGAAAGGATCTCCATAACGTGCAAAAGACACAAAAGGTACGCATTGCAACTTTACATTTAGAACAAAATACATTTGTATGGTATCGATGGCTTTGCTCCCGTAAAAAAATTGTCACTTGGTGAATTTTTACGGAGGAAATGATAGCACATTATGAGGATACAAAGAGCAACACCTTCTTTAGCCAATTGATAAATCTCAAACAAAAGGGTTTAGTGGGACATCACATTGAGGACTTCCAAAAATTGAATATAAGGGTAACTGATATTCCAGAGGAACACAGGATCGATCTCTTCATAGGCACTTTAAAGGATAGCATCCAAAATGAAGTTCGAACTTTGGAACCGGATTCATTGGAGAAGGCATTCAGGTTGGCAAGAAAATTTGAATGTAAAATAATGGCGACAAGGAAGCCTACCACTCAATTCTATAAAGAAGGAAGTGTTGCTACGCCTAGATTTCCACAACCTACAAGGTTGACACCACAAAAATTGGAAGAAGAAAGAGCAAAAGGGCTTTGCTACACTTGTGATAGAAAATACACTAAAGTTCATAAGTGTGCTGAAAAGAAATTATTTTACATAGATTGTGAAGAAGAAGAAGAAAATGAACAAGAAGAGGATACACACCAGGAACCATCCATAGAAGAGGAAGAAATGAATCCGACCATATCATGTAATGCACTAGCAGGAATTACCACTCCTCAAACTCTCAAGATAGCAGGACAGATCAAGAAGAAAAAGGTAATAGTGTTGATTGATTCAGGTAGCACCCATAATATTATTCATTGTAAGGTAGCCAAGGAATTAAATTGTTTCCTATACCCAGCACCAGAATGCCAAGTGATGGTTGCAAATGGAGGAACTATAAATTGCTCTGGGAAATGCCATAATATCAAGCTAACCATGGGGGAATATGTATTGACTAGTCCAATGCTTTCCATTCCTATGGGAGGTGCCGATGTTGTACTAGGAGTACAATGGTTACAATCTTTGGGGACGGTAGCTTTTAATTTTCAAGAACTTTTCTTGAAATTTTTTTCAGAAGGAAAGGAAGTCGAATTACGGGGTATTGAAGGGAAGCCAGGAAGGATAATAAGCTCTAATGTCATGACAAAGCTTCTAAAGAAAGAATAATGAGGCGTAATTGCACAATTATGCTCACTAGAAGTTCCAACATCAAAATCATCTATTCCTGCAGATCTCCAACAAGTCTTGGACAATCATTCCAAGGTGTTTGAAACTCCCAAAGGACTCCCACCTATTCGTGATCATGATCATGCCATTCATTTGATTCCAGGAAGTGTTCCTCCAAACATCAGGCCTTATAGATATCCTTACTTCCAAAAGAGCGAAATTGAACGTATGATTGCAGAAATGTTAGAAGCGGGTATAATTCAACCTAGTCAAAGTTCTTTCTCTGCTCCTGTAGTATTGGTACACAAGAAGGATGGATCATGGCGAATGTGTCCAGATTATAGGGAGCTCAATAAGCTCACCATTAAAGATAAACTTCCCATTCCTGTGATTGATGAATTATTGGATGAATTACATGGAGAAATTTATTTTACCAAGTTGGATCTTCGTTCAGGATATCATCAAATTAGAATGAAGACTGAAGATATTCCAAAAACATCATTTCGAACTCATGAGGGTCATTATGAATTTTTGGTCATGCCTTTTGGCCTTACCAATGCACTTTCTACATTTCAAGGGTTGATGAATTCTATTTTCAAACCCTTCCTTAGAAAATTTGTGCTAGTAATTTTTGATGATATACTAATCTATAGCAGGTCTTGGAAGGATCATGTTGAACATGTTGACAGGGTGCTCAAACTATTGCAGGAGAAACAATTATATGCAAAAATATCCATATGTTTCTTTGGAGTACAAGAGGTGGAATATCTGGGTCATATTGTATCTCACGAGGGTGTTAAAGTATACCCTAACAAAGTTAAATCCGTTAAGGAATGGAAACTCCCCACAACCATAAAGTAGTTGCGAGGATTTCTCGGGTTAAGAGGGTATTATCGCAAGCTTGTTAAGAATTATGGGAGAATAGAAGCACCTCTAACAACATTATTGAAGAAAGACACATTTTCATGGACTCCTGAAGCAACTAAGGCCTTTGAACATCTTAAAGAGGCAATGTGCCTAGCACCGGTCTTAGCTATGCCAGACTTCACAGAAACCTTTATTGTGGAATGTGATGCCTTAGGAAATGGAATTGGTGTTGTTTTAATGCAGGAAGGAAGACCCATTGCTTTTGAAAGTCATCCAATCAAAGGAAAGTATTTACAGAAACCTATTTATGAGAAGGAAATGTTAGAAATACTGCATGCACTAAAGAAATGTAGAACTTACCTAATGGGAAGACACTTCAAGGTAAAAACTGATCATGATAGTCTTAAACACTTTTTGGAACAAAGACTATCTTCAGAAGAGCAGCAAAAATGGATCACAAAGATGTTGGGTTATGACTTTGAAATAATCTACAAAAAAGGAAAGCTTAATGTTGTTGCAGATGCACTCTCAAGAAAGAATGAAGAGGTGGAAGCATTGCTTTATGCCATTTATATTATCCAACCAGATTGGATAACCGAAGCAAGAGATGAATGGAAGAAGGAAAAAGATGTATGGACACTCATTCAAAAGTTGCAGCAAGATCCTAGTACATCTGATACATTTAGTTGGAAAAATGATTCCCTATGGTACAAAGATCGCTTATATCTTTGTAAGAATTCCCAACTAAAACAAAAGATTCTTCTGGAATTGCACACTTCTCCTTTAGGAGGACACTCAGGATTTTTAAAAACTTACCACAGGTGAAGAAAGAATTTTTTTGGGATGGCCTTAAATCTGATATTCAAAAGTTTGTGGCGGAATGTTTGGTTTGCCAGCAGAATAAAGTTGAGACAATTAAGACCCCGGGACTTCTACAACCTTTATCCATCCCAAGTCAACGTTGGGAGGAGATTTCAATGGATTTTATCACAGGTTTACCTAAGTCCGAAGGAAAGAGTGTCATCATGGTGGTAGTTGATAGACTTACCAAGTATGTACACTTTTGTGCATTATCTCATCCATTTAAAGCAAGTACAGTTGCTACTACATTTATGGACACAATTCAATAGCTACATGGAAACCCAAGGGTTATTGTGAGCGACAGAGATCCCATTTTTACTGGAAATTTTTGGACGGAGTTATTTTCTTGTTTGGGTACTCAATTAGCTCATAACTCATCTTATCATCCTAAATCCGATGGTCAAACTGAGATAGTAAATAAATGTTTGGAAGGATATCTTCGTTGTTTTGTATCTGATAAACAAACACAATGGGTCAAGTGGTTACCTCTTGCCGAATGGTGGTATAACACTTCCTTCCATACTGCAGCAAAAATGACCCCATTTATGGCACTTTATGGATATCATCCACCATCCATCACATCATCTTTAAGGGAAAATTCGAAGGTTCAAGCAGTGGAAGATCACATCGAGCATCAACAAGAAGTTCTCCAACTCTTAAAGGATAACATGAATTTGGCACAAAATCGAATGAAACAATAGGTAGATCAACATCGCAGCGAGAGAAGTTTTGATGTAGGAGACTGGGTATTTTTACGGCTACAACCATACAAACAAATGTCCCTCAAGTAAGCTAAGAAGGATAGTAAATTATCGCCAAAGTACTATGGTCCTTACAAGGTGTTGCAAAAGATTGGTACTATGGCATACAAATTGGAGCTTCCTGCTTCTTCGCGAGTACATCCAGTTTTCCATGTTTCATGCTTAAAGAAGGTTATAGGTGAAAATCTTCCAGTTCAAACAATATTGCCAGAACTTGATGAGGAAGGAAAAATCATATTGGAACCTGAAGCGGTCATGGAAACAAGAACTCGACAGCTACGGAATTGATCAATTTCAAGGTATCTAATCAAGTGGAAGAACTTACCCACTGAAGATTCTACATGGGAAGATGATAATTTTATACAGAAGCACCCAGAGCTACTCAAGCATTGAGGACAACACTTTTTTGAAGGAGGGGCATGTTAGGTCCCTATATTACTAGTATAGTCCCTTATTGTTGTTAGTGTAACCCCCTTATTGTTATTATTGTACCCTTGTAACCCCCATTTTGTTATTATTGTGCCCTTAAATTATTATTGTTAGGTCGGCTAGGATTACATTGTGGCCCACTAGGATTACATTATGGCCCCATGGACTACTATATATAGAAAGGAGGTTTTGTAAATTGTATCATCCAAGAATTGTTCATTTATGTAATGTATTGGAGGTTGCCCCCTCGAAGTGGCTTATTTCTAAGGCGTTGATATCTCTTTTCTTCTATTTTTGGAGCTGGTTACACAACACATAACCGCGCCTATCATACAAACAGGAGAATCATTTTTATCCTCCTAACGCGGAAAAGAAAAAATAAAAAAATAAAAAGGAAAATCCTATACATGGGGGCATCAACCAACGACATTCTCTGCGATCTCAGGCTGGGGAAAACTCCAACCGAAATCAAAACTAGGAGCCAAATAACTCCCAACGGCAGAACAAGAGGGCGAATCTTTGGACCAACCACTCTTGTACAATCTGTGGTGAGTATGGCCATTACACTCACCACTGTCTCTATCTCCCCAAACTGAAGAAGCTTCAGGGTAACCGAGGACAAGCGGTCCCCCACAGCAGACAGTTGTCATGCAGGAGCCCTTCCCCCACCAAGGGACAGTTAGCACCCAATAGCAGCAAACAACTCCTGACGATTCCCGAAAAAATAGCCACGAAATTTATATGGTTGGCAAGGAGATGTTTTTCCGAACAAGGAATCGAAATTATGAGACCCCACCAGATTGCAGCACGTCAAGGGATAGCACGAGTGCACCTATAGCATCGTTGACCATTTCAAAAATGCCTATTGAACCTTTACCAAATATGGCTAAGGGACCAACGAGGCGAGAAGGAAACCACTTCAAAGTGGCCCATAATTACAGCATTGCGGATGACTTAGCCCAATCTCTCGCTGCTATGTCAGCTTTGGAAGTCTTGCAATCCTGCCCAAAGCAAAGGAAAGCCTTATTTTCCGCATTAGGCACCATCAACCCTGCAGATTCGCGCTTAATGGCTTTTAATTTAGATAAATCCAACCCTGGTATTCCTTCATTGGTTGCCTTCCAGATACCGGTGTCAGTCCAAAACATCACTATCCACCATTGTATCATTGAAGAGGGTGCATCCACATTGCATCATGTCGAAGAACGTCTAGCAGAAGTTAGGGTATCCTGAACTGAAGCCATCAAACATCACACTCAGAGCATATGACGAGAGCCCATTTTCTCCCGTCAGTCTCTATCAAAATGTCTCAGTTTGCTTAGCCATAAATATGGTCCTTATAGACATTGAGGTCTTGGAGGCTCAGTTGGATTACAATATGTTGAGATTTTGTGTATTTGGGGTAGCATCATTTGTGCTCTAGGTCCCAAATTTTGAGGAACAACTAGAGTTCACCTGATCTACAAGACCCAGAAATGGATTTGGGAAATTTCATCTAGTTTAGGAGATATTAAATTAATTAATTATTTTAATGTATTTCCTAAGTTAAAACTTAGGAAAATAAAATAATTAAAGTGAATTGAATTAAACATGTGATGAAATTGTCTTAAGTCACACGGATCAAGCTTTCTTTTAATCTTAGCCATTGATTAAAGATTTAATCTTGGTCATTGATTTGTCAACGTGAAAAGTATAAAGGAAAGGCTTGGGGTCATTTGTAAGACACACAAAGGCAGAGCACTGAAGCTAAGCTAAGATTATAGGGCGAGGTTGCTAACAATTTTCAAGTGTTTCAGTTGCAGAGAGGGGAATTTAGACCAAGGGGATGATCTGATCTTGAGGTCTAGAATACACAAGAAGCAAAGAAGAGATAAACAAGGACATCGTAGAGAAAGTCAGCAGCGACAGCAACAACAACAGCAGTAGCAGATGACAACAGCAACAGCAGCAGTGTCTTTCAGGGGCAGTGTTGGGGTTTCTAGGCCTGGATCTGGCTGAGTTATATAAATCCTATTTCAGGGTGTGGATCAGTCAGTATTTTTGGTCTTAGATCAGCCAGGAGCTGCAGATCTAGAGTTTTCTCTGTAGGGTTTTCCAGATCTAGAACCCAAAGTTGTGTATTTAGAAATATTCTTAATAATAGAGCCCTCCAGTAGCCAGAGAATGGTTTTCCCACCTTGGGTTTTTCCGGGGATAGTTTTTCCAGAAATAACTGTGTCACTTTGTCTATGTGTGCATGTGCTTATTCTAGATCTGAATTGGTAGAGATATGTTATGTGTTTTTCTTTGATGTTAACTTGAATTTATTCAGTTGATAACTTGTATAAGTAGGAGAATATTAACCAGATTAACTAAAATAATTTCTGCATAAGAATTAAGATTCAGAAACTCTACATGGTATCAGAGAAATTGCAGATCTAGAAGGGTCACCAGCTAAAGAATATGAAGGATCTAGCTGCAGAAAGCAGCTGGAAAGGCAGCAGAAAATCATATCTGAAGGGACAACGCAGTTTTCAGGAGCATATTCATGTAGAGGAAGGAAGCAGGAGATGGCATCAACAGCAGACGGCAGCAGCAAATGGTAGTAGCAATAGCTAGTGTGATTCAGATCTAAATTTGTTAGATCCAGAAAAATTCTGCAGAAAAGTTGCAGAAATTCAGAAGAGCTGGTGGGGTTAAAATTCTGAAGTTTTCAGATTTTTAACCTTAGCACAAGTGACAAAGTTTGGGAAGAGATCAGCTTCTCAGAGAGTTTCTTGCCAAATAAACTTGCAGTTTGGTCATAGGATCAAAGAAGAAGCTAAATCATAGTTGATTTGGTAGATTTATAAGTAGGTAAATCAAGTGTCAAAGGGAGCAGAGGGTTCCCAGTTCGAAAAGGACCCTACATCTAAGATATCTTGCATAGAGAAGAGGAGCTCTGACACATTCTGAGGAAATGGCTAATCATGGACCGCGTGATCAGGATAGGCTAGAGGGCCTCTCAAACTTTTCTGTGTGGAAAGAAAGGATCCTAATTGTCCTTGAGGTATCCAGTCTAAGAGACCATGCAGAGCAGACCCTAGCAACGGTGGCAGATGATGGGTCTGGATATGATGTGGCCATGAGTGTTCATGAACCACGAAGGTGGGGTGACATGGACATGTAGAGGAGCTACATGGAAGTAAGGCAGGATCCTTGAGTAGCTCATCTCTTGGATCACAAGCGAGCTACGACAGCCTTAAGACAATAGTGGGACAAGTGGAGCAGTGGGTGCATAGATCATAGATGAGGTAGAGGAAGAGGCAGATCTGGAGGCTCGGAGGAGCAACGCAGAGCATAACAACAGTAGCGTAGAAGCAGTAGTAGCGCAAAGGCTGATGTGACTTCAGCAACGCAGTGCAGTACTGATTACGTAGTGCAGAGCTGCAATAGCATAGAGAACTTCATAGGGACAACACAGTGCAACAACAACGTGATAGATTTTAGCACAAGGAGCTAATGTGATTTCAGTAATGTAGAGGGAGTCTGATTATGCAGGCAGAGCTGTAGCTGTGCATCATTCTTTAGATTCCAGCATAGATCTGTAGCCTATGGATCTTCAATGATGAGGATGCATCCCACCAGACTTGTTTTCCAAAGATTGGGCAGGAGATTCAGTTGTTTCTCTCAACAACTGAAGTTGCAGTGCAGCAGATCAACAGTGGCAGTGTTATGAGCAGCACATATGCAGCATATTGAGAGGGAGATGTAGTACAGTGGTTGCAGTGGAAGTGGTAGAGTCATGGGTAGTAGTACAGAATGGCAACAACAGTGCAGAGTTGAGTGGTAGGAGGCAAAGCTTCAACAACACAAAACCAGTGCCCAGAATCATGTAATGCATAACTGTGATGTATTGCTAGAGCACACCCTTGATGCTAAGAGGGAGTGTTGAGATTTTGTGTATTTTGGGTAGCATCAATTGTGCTCTTGGTCCCAAATTTTGAGGAAGGACTAGAGTTCACCTGATCTACATGACCCATAAATGGATTTGGTAAATTTTATCTAGTTTAGGAGATATTAAATTAATTAATTATTTTAATGTATTTCCTAAGTTAAAACTTAGGAAAATAAAATAATTAAAGTGAATTTAATTAAACATGTGATGAAATTATCTTAAGTCACACGGGTCAAGCTTTCTTTTAATCTTATCCATTGATTAAAGATTTAATCTTGATCGTTGATTTGTCAACGAGAAAAGTATAAAGGAAAGGCTTAGGGTCATTTGTAAGACACACAGAGGGAGAGCACTGAAGCTAAGCTGAGATTCTAGGGTGGGGTTACTAAGAATTCTGAAGTGTTTCAGTTGCAGAGAGGGGAATTTAGACCAAGGGGATGATCTGATCTTGGGGTCTAGAATAAACAAGAAGCAGAGAAGAGATCTTCAAGGACAACACAGAGAAAGGCAGCAGCAGCAGCAGCAGACGGCAGTAGCAGTAGCAATAGACGACAGTGGCAGTGTCTTTCAGGGTCAGCACTGGGGTTTATAGGTCTAGATCTGGCTGAGTTCTGTAAATCTTGTTTGAGGGTGTGGATCAGTTATTATTTTTGGTCTTAGATCAGCCAGGAGCTGCAGATCTAGAGTTTTCTCTGTAGGGTTTTCCAGATCCGGAACCCATAGTTGTGTATTCAGAAATATTCTTAATAATAGATCCCTCCAGCAGCCAGAGACCAGTTTTCCCACATTGGGTTATTCTAGGGACAAATTTTCCAGAAATAACTGTGTCACTTTGTCTATGTGTGCATTTTCTTATTCTAGATCTGAATTAGTAGAGATCTGTTATGTGTTTTTCTTTGATGTTAAATTGAATTTATTCAGTTGATAACTTGTATAAGTAGGAGAAGCTTAACCGGATTAATAGAAATAATTTCTGCATAAGAATTAAGATTCAAAAATTTCTACACAATATACTCATTGGGAGGAGTTATAAGCACACCATGTATGCCATAGCATATTTTGTCTTCCAAACCGTGATGTTCCCCCACGAGGACCGCATCATTACCGTCGACCAATTGATGTAACACGAAAAGAGACCCATGAAGAACGTCGATGTAGTTCTACCCTACGTAGACACATCCACTGAGATGCTTACATGGTACCAATAATATGGCCCTGGCCAATTAAAACCGTCTTCTATCCTCGGATCATTCCTAGGATATCCCCCTGTCATACCGAAATCATTTACCGATATCACAACGGCCCCGGTGTGCATGATGTCTACATCAAGCACCAAATCTATTCAGGAAACAGAGACGAGTAGTAATGATATCGAGGCGTCTGCCACCATGGCCTCCCTAACCTACGCCATCTCCCAAACTCCTTTTCTTTATTCTCCACCCGATTTTGTGTCACAAAAATATTTGGCAACAATAGTGTTACCAAACGTATCCTTCGCACTGCCAAAATGGTACTTAGTCCCACCCACCATGACAGGAGTTACAAGCATCACCTCTACAGGGTTAATCTCCCTCACTCCCGAGGAGGCCCCACTTGTTAAAGATACTGTCACCACCATACCCTCTAAGGAAACTCCTGTCACAAAACATATTATCGCGACCAGGAAAACCAATAAAAAAGGGAAGAAGGTAGAAAATCCCACCATACAACGGGAATTACAACCTTGCGCAATATGTGACATAGTAGGCCACCCTACCCACATCTGCCCGGAGCTGGACAAAATAAAACCACTCCTTAGCTCCGAAGTAAATATCGCGGCAACAGGTTCCCGTAAAAAGGAACTAGCCACCAAAAATCAACGCAAGGCATTGTGTACCAATCACACATGAACCATCCGTGGCAATTATGGGCATTACACGCATCATTTCCCAGAAATACCACAATACATGGATGCCTTACGTGCCATTGAGAAATCATATCAAGAGGATCCCTCCATCTAGTTAAATGGGGAAGAACCTCGTGTCATTTTATACCTCCAGGAGGCACGACAATCACCTAAACGCCTCTCGTTCTTCTTTCCTCCTCCTATCATACGTTGTGCACTCTGCGATGAATGTGACCACTTCATCGACGAATTTTCACCCCTGGAATTGATCCAAATATGGTATCTGGTGGAATTTATGTACTACGTTGGCCTGCGAGAAGCTAAATTTTCATGTCCGATATGTTTTGGAAATCACCCATTAGAGCAATGCCATTATATCACTCTGTTTCGATTAGTGCACATAATTTTACATGCAGCCATAGTTCGCCTCTCCCTAGAAGACGGCTCTGACACATAATCCATGGATAGCTTGACAACACGGGAGGATCTAACAAGTATATCTATTCTCTTCCTATCAGCTGAAAAGCGGTCGATCAGGGAACCTTTAGTCACCCCCACCTGCCCTCCACGAAGAATACCAACATGTGCGTTGTGTAACACACACAACCATGTGGTCACCACATGCCTAGACCTAGAAGCTCTACGCCACTGGTACCCGATCACGTCACCAAAAAAACAAGATGGGAACACCCAAGAAAAACGTTCTTGTCTATTATGTCAAGGCAACCACCATGATCAGCGTTGCATTTATATCTCTCAAGTGCGTCCACTAATTGATATCATCCATTCATTAGAAACTCACCGTTGGGATGTCACCAGTCCAAAGCTTAGAAAACAAAAGGGAAAGCAGATTAAGCCTACCCCGTTTCCATACCAACATGTTTGGTGAGATAAAAAGACGCATCGACCTAGCATGACCCATGTCCAGCCTAGGAAAGCATGCACGCTATGCGATAGAATCAGCCACCAGGTCAATCAGTGCAAAGAAATGAAGCACCTCGCAAACAACTTTCACATAGTCGCCCCCCTCCCTCAGAGGCATCTCTCTAACCAAGAGAATATCACACGATGCTATTGCTGGATCTACTCACATTTCCACCACACAATGAAATGTGAATGCCTCCACTCACCAAAAGAGCTAGACCCACCCAAACCAAAAATTCGGAAATGGCAGCATAAGAATCCTTCCCCAACGCCTGATCCTTTCCGAGCATCCACTTCAGGGAAAAAGGGTAGTAATGGTTCTCACACCATCTACTAACTAGGCACATTGGTACCATGCACCATTTGCACCGACCATAACAATGATACAGAGGCTTGCCCGTTAATGGAAACATTCAGGCACCTCTGCACCAGGCACAACTTCCAAATCCGAGAAAGTGCATAGCCCTACAGGGAACCTATACTTTCTCCCATGCAAGCCACCATGACAAAAATTCCTCCACCACCAAACGCCAACAACACGTAAGGGGTCAAGAGATTTTAACCCTAGAGATAATATACACACGACAACCTTTTTTATCATAGAATTGTCACAACAAGTGCTCTAGTGTCACAAATGGATCTCCAACCCAACCATTATTTTGGATTCGTTGATGGAGCATCACAATGGTCTCGAAGTTTAGCAGTAGCCGTTTGGATCATCTACAACCCTAACCAATCGCCATTCTTTACCAATGGACTATGCATCATATCAACAAAAAATAATCAGGCAGAATATAATGTTGTCATAGGGCTCATGTGTGACACCTTCAATCAAGGCATTCACCACCTGCATATCTACCTTGATTCCCAGTTAGTGGTGTCACAGTTAAACCAAGATTTTGAGGTATGAAATTCGCATCTGTTTAGAAAATATTTACATGCAAAAATATTAAGCCATCAATTTTATCACATTACATTTACACATGTGCCAAGAAATCAAAACCAGACAGCAGATCGCATAGCTAACCACATTCTAAAGTGGAATGCATCTCAGATAAACCATCATACATAAAAACAAAAAACATAAAAAAGATATATATCCATTAGCAATACACATCATCCGTAAAAACATATAAATAGTGAACACACAATATAGAGCCGCAAAAATATCTCTCATATATAGATACCGAAAATGTATGTGTGAGTACAAAATAATAAGTCATGTATCTGACCCATAGGTCAGCCAAAAATACATATACACAAGTCGTCAAAAATAAGGGAAGCATCCGCATAACGGGTGCTTTCGTTGTGTACAAAAAATCTAGGGCGGTGCTCCTTCAGGTTGGGAAACTGGACCCACGACTACTCTAGGTGCTAGTACTGGGGCAGTTGTCAAAATTAAAGCTGCCACACGGTGCAAAGTCAGTCGATAGCCCCTCTCTCGAGCCATCAATGTATCTAACCAGACATCGTCCAAGTCATCAAAAAATTCACGGGTAGGCATACACTGGGTTAGTAATTCCACCCAACCCCATGCATCTGCCATGTCAGTGGACCGAACCTCTAAGGCATCCATCTGCTCTACCACCTCTGTCAGGCGGGCCTCCACCGCCTCGACGTGATCAATCGCGGCAGTGCACTCCGTAGCAGCCGAACTACTACCCTCTCCAGGCAGACCAATCTCGTCACCAGGAGCTCCACCCTAGGGCTGCTCTGGACCTCCTCCCTGACCCTCGGCTGGGAGCGAAGCCCCTCAAACGTTCTAGGGTCGATGGTGTCCTACCAACTGAGCTTTCAGATGACCAACCTTGCCAACATCTGCAAGAGTAACAAAATTATGTCAGTGTCATCATAATACACATATATACCATAATTACTCAAAAAATGCTAAATAAAATACAAATATCATACCTGATGGTCCCCATGCATATCCAGTAGGAAGATCCATGTCTGGGTCTCCTCGAAAGTCCATCCCAGCATACAGGTAGGGAAGGAACATCTGAGGGTTGGCCTCAAACCAAGACTCAGTAGTAGCATTCTAGTAATACCCTACCAATCCTCCCCTATTGCGAGGCATAACATGAGCCCACCTCCTCATGCGAGGGTCCTGATGACCCCTCGCAAGCATAGCCACCATGGGATACAACAACATCACTCTCTCATACATTATGATGCAGAGGATGCTAGCATAAATAAAAATCTTCGATCCATCTCAGACCTTCGACAGCTGAGTCATCATCCCGTCATAGTAGTGATGGGAAAAATCGAAGAAGTGCCTAGCCCTCAGCCGGCATAGGACACCTATCTGCAACCCCGACACCCTGTGTGGAAACGACAACCCTATCAATCATAAAATCATCGCCAGAGCGCATCGCTTGGCCAAATATATCACTGATGCTATAAGAATGTACCCCTCCGTGAGAGGTGCCCCGCCACAATGGATATTCGCGAATCACCGAAGATCGACCCTCCCAGAGGGAAGCGGATATGAGAGCGCCTCACCCTGAGGTAGTAGCCTTGTCACAAACTATATATCTATCTCTGGATGGATAGCCAAGTCGCAGCCTCGCATCACCATAACTCTACACTGCTTGTTCCAACAGCGGACCAAGTAGCGCAGCGACCGATCATGCGACCATAGGAGGTCATTCTCAAGAATTTGAGAAGACCCCATCATGCCAACTATCGATGACCATTGGCATCCTCTTACACAGCCAACCAAAGGTCAAGCGAGTCTCTCTCCCTCCACAACATCCTATCACCAAGCAGACACACATCGATGACATCAAAAACACCAAAAAAATGAAAATTTTCAAAAAATAGCTTTGGCCTTTTTGTGTGCCTGTTTCCCAAACAAGCATGCTGACTGCATGCCTGTATCTCACACAGGCGTGGAGATTTCATGCACAAAGGCATGACAAGCACGAAATTTGCGCGCAAAACCTCAGTTGCGCACGCAAATTTCGTGCCTGTACCTTGATCGCCTACGCAGTCAAGGTAAAAATTTGCATGGATTCCATACAAACCCAGTTTGTATGGACCCTTGCCCAATCATAATGAAAAAATTAAATTCAGGATGTTCTAGGGCCTACCTGGCTCTAGTAGTACAAATCCCAGATGCACAAGTTGACCGCAACGGTAAGAAAATCTTCGCAATAGCCTCTGACCTCTCACACTCTCAAGCACTCAAATGTCGCAAATGAGTTGAAATGAGCCATATTGGCCTATATGTCGCCATTTTCGCATAGTTAGAAGGACCATAATGAGAGCTCAGAGAGCTCAATTACAATTTCGAAAGAAACACAGTTGTCAACGCCTCATAACGCCCAAAGGAGGCTCCTCACATTCACACCTCTGAAAAAATAAATTTTCAGTGCAAATAGGTATGCCCTCTCTTATCTTTTGATCATTCAGCACATGTTTTCAATAATATTTGAATGAGAAATATGATTTCACTTGTGGTATTTTGTTGTAGGTGTTATACATCACAACAAACCATCTATTTCCCCATGCACCTAAGATTCTAGAGTAGGTATCATTCTACCCTCAGCATGAAAGAGTCCCAGATAAACTCTGCATATCCTGACATCATTTCTCCACAAGAAATCAACCATAAGTTCCCAATACCCGACCATGTTTATCATCTCCCCACCTTGCACATGATGAACATCCTCATAGGTCAGTAGAGCCTCCCCCTCCATGGCATTCGTCACTCAAAGTAGACCATGCATCAGAAAATCACGACGCCATGGCCATACCACATCAGTCCAGGAAGCACTTCATGCCCATTCATCCACCATGCATCAAGTCAAGTTTTAGCATATCGAAATAAAAATCCTTTCTCATACTACCATTTTTTTCAAGCAGATCTAATACACACCACCGCATCTTGCATTTGGCCTACCATCCCTCCATCAACATAGCCCATCTACGATATTTTCCATCCACTTAATCATCCCCACACAAATACCAACCAATGGAGGCCCCACCCTCAGCAAAAACACCCTCCTCACATCATCAGTGAGTGCTATGGCCATACCACGTCAGTATGGGAAGCACTTCATGCCCATTCATCCACCATGCATCAAGTCAAGTTTTACCATATCGAAATAAAAATCCTTTCCTAGACTACCATTTTTTGCAAGCAGATTGAATACGCACCACCACGTCTCGTAGTTGGCCTACCATCCCTCCATAAACATAGCCCATCTGTGATATTTTCCATCCACTTCATCATCCCCACACAGAGACCAACCAATGGGGGCCCCACCCTCAGCAAAAACACCCTCCTCCCATCATCATTGGGCAGACATTTTCATGTTTTGGGGCACTCGTCTTTGTGTTTTATACAATTTAATCCCATTGTTTCATTCATTTTGCAAGTGTACAAAGATCTCAAACGGAGAACAATCCCTCACCCATCCACCCATTTTTCTCCCATGGCAGCAATCCCTATTCACCATTAGTCGGAGCATCACACCTTTCACTCAAAGCCACCACGACATTCATAACCAACATATACCCACCATGGAACGTCCTACCGACTCCAGGGATTTCCTCATCAGAAATAGTTGTGACTACTACCCAACTGCCTTTTTCATGCTCTGACCTTGGGCTCCTAAAATCCCATCATCAGTTTTCAGTCACCCCTCGCCATCATGACTATGTTAAACCTATCAAATTAGAGACCCTGGTCCCTTTTATAAGTAACTCTATCATTCAGTTGAGGCTTCCTTTTTCTCGACTTCAACACCCATTCTCCAAAAAGGAAGCAGTACCTTGGATGGCTCCTCACCACAATTAGGGCATCCTCAGGTGGCACTATGGGAATCATTATTTCCCATAGATGTCATCGATCCTCCAGACGTTCAACTATGAAACAAGCTTTCATGTCAAGATGGTATCATACTTTACAACGATTGCACTTTTCTCAGATTCATCGAAGACCCATGCCATTATAAGCATCTCTTTCAGCAATTCTTACATGGGAAGGTCCCTGTCATACACCCATGTGTACAATGAGAATTAATATGCCATACCAATATTACGCATGTGGGCACCACATTCAATCCGTTGTCAAAGAAAAAATGCCCCTGAGGGTGTTAGCGATCTTCATCATCAACCAAGTCAGCAAATCACTACCATATGATGAACACAGATAAAACCTTTATCTGTCAGATAGATTTTTGTAGCCAAAGCATTACGAGCATGGGACATGCCCGCCTTGTAGAAAAATTGTATTTATCATACCATACTATTTCTTGCAAGTTTCCGACAGAACATGGTCACTCTTCTACCCACCGTAAGGGGTTTCCAACCTTGAGTTGTACACAGGTCTTTCTCTCTCTCTCCACACAAGTTACACAGAAAATAAACTATAATGTATTTCGGCTATACATTTCTTCTTAGACCTCACACATTAGGGGGAAAATTTTATCACTGGAAAATTGGACAAGCAAAGATGAAATTATTAAATGTCAGGCAGAAGGATTTACAAGGCTGAGAAACATTAGAAGATCTAATTTTTTTTTTAAAATCTCTAAGTTCAAGGGGAAAAATCAAATTATGCACCAGAGACACATTAAAAATGTACCTTGCCCGCATTTTCCTTCGATAGGCGCACTGGTCTGCGCGACTTTCCCTCGAAAATCTGCGTGGTCCTAGGAGTGGCAGAAGTTACTTTCCAGGACAACTTGAAAGACTTCAGGAAATGATCCTCCACTTGAGGCCACCCAAGGACAACTGCCTAAGCCACCTTGGGACCTCAAGTGAGCACACAAAGGAATCAAGTGGGCACACAAAGGAATCAACCCTCTCTCATAGGTCACCATCCACAAAGTGTACCATGAGAGGGAAGAAGGATTTGAATTTTCCTATAAATTTCCACCAAGAGAAGAAAAAAAATGAAAACACATTGTTATTTTGGCCAAATTTCTCATGAGCAAGCCACTAGTGTGTAATCTAGAGCAACAATTGAGTGAGAATTCAATTGTTGGCCACCCAACAACTTCAATCCTTAATAGAAGAGAGAGACCTTGCGACATCAGCTAAAGGGTAAAAAATTCCTTGCACTGGGTCTTATAACTCCATAGTTCTAAGGATTCTTTGGCAAGAGTGTAACACTTTATCTTTCTTACTAATAGTGGTCAATAAGAGGGGACTTTGATTCCACCGTTTGTATTATTGTCCCATTTGACTCATTGTGAGATTTTGTTTTTGTTTTTAGTTTAGTTGTGTTTTCTCTCTTTATATGCATACTAAATTCCATAATTTAGTGTGTTTTATATATGTTAGCAAGTGTTCACTAACCTGCTAACCATATTTTCTGCCTGTGACCATAGCTTGTAGGCTGCAATCATTCCTACCAAGAATCGGTGGATTGGTACACTTGTGCACCAAAACCACCACAACACAAGTCCTCAAGTTTGACTACAGGCTTGGGTAAAGAATTTTCCTCATTTGTTTGACTTAGTTGTTTATCATGTTCGTCTTCTCCTATGAATCGGTCAGAATAAGACCCTTCAAATGTTATAAAACTCAAGATAAATTCATCATCATTGAACACACGGCAATTAGTGATGTTTTCAGGAATAGAGAGGTGAAAAATTAGCTCAATATAAAATCTATCAAGACTAAAATCCTCAGGTGGGATGAGCTTAGATGCAACATTAGCTAAAAGGCCAGTCGCTGGCATTTTGAAGTCTTGGGAACAGAGAAATGTCAAATTATATGAAATGTGAAGTAAGAGCTTGAAAAAGGGATAGATAATGCTTAGGTGACTAGAAACACAATGAATGTTATTTCTTACCTTTTATATCACAATTTCAGAGTCACCGAGTTATTTCTTACCTGGTTTATCACAATTTCAGAGTCACGAAATATAATGAGGTGTTTTACATTTAGACTTATAGTTTTATGCAGTCCTTTTACTAATGCTTCATATTATGCAATACTATTAGTACATTCAAACTCCAACCTACATGCTATCATGGTTTTTTCCCCATCAAGGCTTATCAAAATGCATCCAACTCCTGCACCATCATTATATTTAGAACCATTCTTAATTATAGGTGCATCTACAATATTTATACACTTAGATGTGTCTATCTGTGAAAAATTCAACCTGAGAAATGACAATATTAGCTAAGAAAAGAGATTTTTGTGCTATAAAATTGCCAAAGAAAGATTCAGAAAAATAGTTCCCTAAAATATTTTTTATAAAAACTACTGGTTCGTTTTTTTTCTTCGTCCAGATTGATCAATGGTAATTTCATGTGTTTTTATTTGTCTACTCGAATATTATTGGGCTTACCATTATAAGGAAGCCCCATATGTAACCGTTATGTAGAAAAATAACCATGTAATTTCCCGGACCAATCTCTGCTTAGGATCAAACCATAAAACTTGGGAATATCAGCCACCAATATATCAATGATTTGACATAATTTTGAAGTGGAGGATAGCCTTATTAATACCGAATTCATTTCTACCAACACTTTGACCTTAGATCTATCTAACTAAACAATATGTAAAACAAACTTCTGGGGTGAAATACTCAGTTTAAGACAGAATGAATAGGGCATTATATTGGATGATGCTTCAGAATCTACTAAGAAAGTGTGAATGTTTTTATTAAAGATTTCAAAGGTAAATAGAAAAGGAGTATGGTAATTTGACTTATCTCCAATCAAAATTGAATTGAAATAATTGAATTTTTTTGAAGAATCATTTGGATGCTTACCCTTTCCTTTAGAATCTTTAGACATGAGAGCAGTGGTAAAAGGAGATGCAGGAACTTCATTTAAGTCTTTAAGAAGGAATTTTTGTTGTTGATTTAATTTTATTACTTCATATAAGGAAATATTTGTTTTTACCTTCTTCAATCCTCTATTATGGTGTCAGAGACAACTAGAGTTTTAGATGTAGAGGGAGGATTTGAAGAAGATGGAACTGAATTAGAAGAAATAGGAGGAGACTTCTTAATCGTACTTTTTTCCTTAGTAGAAGGAGTCAAAAAAATTTGTTTTTGATTTGATTGTGAGGGATCAACGGGTCCTTTACTTCTTGTGTTGACTGGTAGGGCTTACTATTCTTCTTTATTTTCTAAAGTAGTAATGATAAAGTCTCATAATCCATGAAATTCGACTAATTCTTCTTCATGTGATTCTTCGGCAGATAAGGATGATTATTCCTCATCTTCATTTTGATCCGATTCAACATTTGATATGATGTTAGGAGGTTTATATTGAGAAGATTGGGTTTTCCTAAAAGGCCTAAAAGACGTTTTTGAAGATTCATCTACATGCTCCTTAATTTCGACCATATCATTTGACATTGTTTTGAGGACCTTCTATAATCCTTCCAAATCAAAAGGATATTTGGGAGTTTTCTTTTTAGGTTCATCTTTGAAGGTGACCTTCTTGAATTTTCTTTCAAGTAAAGTTGTCTCGTTAGCTCTATCAAAAAATATTGCGATATTCAAAGAAAGAGTAGAAATATACCATTCAATTTGTACATCATCACCAGGTTGGGAAGTCTTAAAGATTTTGTTCAACAATTTGTTGAATATGTAGTTGAAATGTTTTATCTTTTCATTCAGATTGACTTTGATATTAGACAGATCATTAATTAAGGTGGCAGTTGTGCGATAATCTCTGAATTTTGTCAAAAATTATTCCTCGAATGTATCCCAACCATTTATCCTGGTGTTAATAAAAAATACCATGATCTTGCGGATCCTTCGAAAATATAAGGGAAAAGTATAACTACACAATATTCTTCTACAACTCCATTAAGGTTGATGGATAACATGAAATTATGGAGGTGTTCCTTAGTAGGCATTCCATCATCAGAATTATAATTTTGGAACAATCTCTTTGGATGTTTAGGGAGAGGATGGAGCGGTGGTGCCATTTGGACTGCCCCTAGGTTAGTCCAAGGTCTGTTTTCCATTCTGCTATTTGTAGGAATAGAAGAAGAATATGCAGTTTTTCTAGAGGCTAAAGATGATTGATTTGAAGAGGAAGTAGCCCCTGTAGTGCTACTGACTATGATAGCACCAGTTGTTTGTGTTAGAGGAATGTGAATGGAAGGATTTATTGGATGTTAAGAAGAAGGTAGAGAAGGATTTAAAGGATCGAATAAGGGAGTATGAGGTGGGGAATATGTTTTAATCTCACTAGTAGAGGATTGAGTTTCTGAAGTAAGGACTTTTCTTCAATGAGTGGGTAGTGGAAACTCAGAAGGAGTAGGTCCAAGATTTTCACTCTGCGATCAGGTCAATACAAAATAAACTCCTAAAGATGATGATACACTTCCTTCTGATACTTCAGACTGGACATGTCTTTCTCTTGAGATAGAAACCCCTTCCAATGCTTGAATGGAAATGTCTAAAATTCAGGTGACTCTTGAGGTGATGGAGTGGAAGTTTGACCAACTGACTTAGGAAGTGTGCTACGATATTTTATGGTCGTTTCAACTTCAGATATAGGAGTGGTATATTTTGAATGGGATCTTGAATTCGATGGATATTTTGAGTGGGATTGATTGTTTTGATGGCCTTTTGATTTGGGGTTAAACCTTGATTCCATTCATAGTCTATCAGGCCCTCCTTCTAGCGCAAAAAATGTTGAAGACTCTAAAATTTCTACCTCAACATCGGGGAAAACCACCCGGTTGGGAACTTAAATTAGCTCATTTTCTGTTTGGAGTGGTGGTTCCAACTGGGGATAATGGGATCAGTTTCCCTTGAAAAAATATAAATGGATGGATATGGATTCTGAAAGTAATGATATGGATGAGGATAATATAACTAAAACTGAAATAGACTTTTGTATATATATATATATATATATATATATATATATATATATATATATATATCCCAAGATGGAATATGGAAGAAACAGATAAGGATAACTAATTAAATCAAATACTTAATTAAATTAGTTGATTAAAACACATCACATAAAATATCTCGTTGTTTCTCATATATCTTGAATGATCACAATCTCACACATAAATACTGAACAAATGCTTAACTGTATATAAAACACATATATAATGGAAAAACAATTCAAAATTGAATATTTATCTCATTGAAACATAGCATCAATATAGAGATACTAGTGCCCGATATATTAACACTCTGCTCATGAGAAAACAGTTACGGTTCAACATTTCTATTTAGATTACTCAAAAGTTACAATAGTGCAAAATTTTAAAGCTCTCTTTACAAAATTTCAGAACCCCTTCCTGATTGACATAAAGGTGATTTTATAGTTGAAACTTGAACTATAATAATAGTAAATACATAAAATGTTGAGGTGTTTTAAAAAAACCATCCTTAAAATAAAACTAAAGGAAAATAATAGGATATGTTGTAACAAAATGCTCAAGAATGAGAGGATCATTGTTCACCCATTTTTTGTCGTAATTCAACCATATTTGTCATTGACTTCAACTCAAGGGGAATGAGAAGACTTAATTCGCATTTTCCCTGTGAAAACTGCATCGATAAGTGCTGGGATAAATTGTATGGTAGTACTAGCAAGACATCGCAACATAAGCCATTGGTTGTATGGCTTAACAAAGTATTTCCACCTTTCAAGATTAAATTTAGATATTTTTTTTATATTCTCATCTTTTTTCTTGGATAAATATTTCCATAACTTCGTTAAAACTTTAAAATCAGGTAAGGAACCTTCAGGGAATTTCTGGATTAAATTTGCATGAAAAATATTCTCACTGACAGATTCAGTGAGGTTGTTTGCAATATTCCTGGCACTAAAGATAGCCACCTCTGCTTGTTTGAGCCTGATGTCCCATTCTCTAAAAACAATTTCCTTTTGGGATTCTTCGATTCTTGGGAGATTGGTTGATCTCCCTTTAGCGTTATCTTTCCAAGAGACATAACCAGAAACATTTTCTTAAATATCATCATAGTAAGTCCGCAGATCATGTAATTGATTCACAAGTGAATCTCTTGACAAACATAAATCATTGATCACTACAAAATTTTGGAAAAACATTACCTGTTGTTGCGCAAGGAGAGTGTTAATCTACCCTGCTTCCTTCCTGAACTTATATGTTTGTGGATTAAATTTCAATTGCTCCATTTTGTATTGAAGTTCCTGGATCTGTTCATATTTGTTGTTCATGTCATCTTCATATTGAAGCTTCAAGTCATTAAATTTATTTTACAGCTCTACTAGCTGGGACTGCCATTGTTTTTCAATGCTTTCTTTCTAATTTTTTTGTTCCTATTCCAGCAATACGATTCTGTCATCCTTCTCTTTAATAAATTTTTGTACCTTTGAGGAATTATCTATTGTAGTTGTGTCATATGCTCCTACAAACTGAGATAGTCTTGTGAGGTCTTCAGAGGGATTTGTTTGTGGATGTTTCCAAACAATATCAAGAGATACATTTCCAGGGACTAAAGCATGGGTCTACTATACCCTTAATTTTTTTCTTTGACTACTCATGAAAACCCTGTGCTTAGGACTGTAAAACACATCCAGAGGGGTTATCTCTTCAATTTTTAGAACAACTTCAGATGGTTGGAATGCTAGGATGATTTCCAAATCATCAGTATTGACTTCTTTTTCATAGGCCCCGGTAGTGAGCGAGGTCTTCCCATTGGTTTCATGAGTATGAGTAATTCCTTTGTGAACTATATTTTTTAACTCTTAGGATCCTGTATTCTTAATGGCCTGATCAAACTGATTCCAAATTTCATCCAACTCACTACCTAGTTGTGATTCTTGGGCCTTATTAGTTGATGATGAGGATTTTTCCTTTACCTGTGTTGTATCGCTTTCTATTGACGAATTTGTCAAGGGCTTATCATGCTGAGTATTTTTTTGAGGAATCCTCAAAAGATCCAAAGGCAGGTTTTCTATCCTTTTATTTTTGTAAGATATAAACCTTTTCAATTATTTTGGATCCAATCAGGTGATTGCTAACTTTTCCACCTACGAATAAGTCTCGGTCGATTCAAATAAATCATCAAATATATCTGGTTCATGTATGAATTTTCTTACCTTGACTTGTGTAGTAAAATTATTTGTTGTATCATTTGGATCAAACTGTCTACTTGGGATAGTCGGGAAATTCAAGCATTGAATTTAGTAAATTTCAAGCACAACATGATTGAAGTTGTCCAGGGCATAAACTACACATTGAATAGGAAAATATGGCCATATGTATTTATTAGATTCTTTTAGGGCTTTGGTTAGGCCATTCCCAACATTCTTGTAAGTAATTTCCTAGGCCAGAAGCTTATCAGGGACATATAGTGGAAGAACATGTGGGTTGGATAAATTGTCGAAAACCCAAACATAGGTAAAAGAATATTCTCCAAACCATTTGACTATAGGTGTAAAATAATTTTTTTCTTCTTTGGAAAGTATGGGGGCATTTTCATCAAAACAATATTGGAACATTGCATAACTTCATGGCAGATTTTGTAGAAATGTGGTTGGAAATTGAACTCCAAAAGTATATCATGGTAAATATGAATAGGATTAGGGTTTTCTAGGGTCCATTTCTATCCCATGGATAGGAAATCAGAAGTGAAGCAAACAACATCCATAATTTAAGCACTCATGTAAAAGGGGGCAAGGTTTTACTAGAAAAATTGAGTTTACTTATGTAAGAAAGAATTTGGGTGGCTATACTATTAGATAGAATAGTTTCCCAATCCATTATATAAGCATCTGAAGTGACATCAATCTAAGGTACCCATTCAACTGCGACTTTTTGGGTAATAGGATACCCAGAAAATATACACATCATAGCGGAAATGTAACAATATGGGTCAGCTAGGGAGGAAATAGAATACATACCCTTGTCTTTGTGTTTGCCCTTATTATGGTCTCTCCTCCACTGTCTAATTGGTTCTGACTCGACTTCATATTCTGCCGCAAAGTTTTGAAGAATTTTTTTTTTCATATATCTTCTGTGGTTCCAACAGGTGGTACATTTTCCTCAAGTCTTCGCTCATGAATGACCCAATTATTGTTTTCCTAGAGGTCAGAAAAGTCCTCTGAGAAATATTTAGGTTGTCAATGATCCATTTGACCATGTCTATATAAGGAAAAATATTTGGTCGAGAATAAATCCTATGCAAATGAGAGTTAGTGATGTCATTATAGGTAGTTTCAGAAGTGGATGTAGAATCATTTGTCATAGCCTTTCTCTCCACCACTCTAGGCTCCCCCTCTTCAAACATATTATAGATAGCCTACCAAGAAGAGGTTCTAGCATCTAGTGTGCATGTAGTATATGAGAACAATGGCAGGATTTCAGTAACTTCCAAAGGAGGAGGAGGTGGTTGTTGTTCAAGCGTCATAGGTTTATTTTTTTCCTTAGGTGTTTTAAAAATTTAGCTTGATTTTTATTTATCGATACTAGCCTGCAAGGATAAATTACAAAGAATGAGTAGAAAAATTTACGAATTTGGAGAAATTTCTATGGAAATAATACACATGATAACAATCTATGCCTTTATGAAATAAAATCATTTAACAATAAATTGCAGCGATCAAATCATTTGTGACTTTGAGGAGTGTGAATTCGTTACAGTTGGAAATTAATGGATGAGCGTGGCTTCAGGTGGCTTTTTTCCAGGTCAGCATCTATCATAGGTTTCACATCAGAGGATTACTTTGGATGCACAACTTAAAACCTACAATATCAACTTTTCCCTATATGCACTTTGATTTATATAATGGTTATAACATAAAGGCAAGAAGACTTTACTAGAGACTTTGTATCGGGGATTTCACATCAGGGATTCTAAAGAGGAGTGCATATTTGAAATTTTGTGATATGGAATATTTTCGATGAAGAGATGTGATAACGGGAGTTGTGATGAAGTGATGTGATAACGAATGTTGCGATATGGAGAGTTGTGATATCAGGAGGGAGGCTTTATCGGAATATCAGAGATATTTGGATATAAGTGATCACAACAAATGGGAGTATTGCCAATTTGAAATCGCCGATGTGATACATGGTGTGGCGCAATAGTGGGACCGACCTTGAATTCAAATTCGCAGAATAATTTTTTACATTCTTTAAGGCATTTAGACCTTTCCCGCATTTCTTAATCAGGAAATTCATATCGAGGTTTTCTCATGGAGGCGCAGTTCATACAAAAGTTATGATTGTGATTGCGAACAAAACCTTTTAAGAGTGTTTTTTACCTTTTGGTCCATTTCTTCAACATTGAATCTCAATAGGTTTATTTCTTGTTAAAATCAATAAAAATATCCTATTTTATTCACTAAAAGGATTTCAACTAAAATTTTAAAGGGTCCCCATTATTTATTAAATATATTATTTACCATAATGGGGGGGTTGTTGAGTACAAAAACACTATGGAAGCCTACTATTTAATAACGTTGACAAATGAAACACTGCCTCTCTCCTATGTACACGTCTGTTGGTAGCACTCAGAAACTTTGCCATTGAATGATAAGCACTATGCCTAATTAAATACAGAGAGACTATAGCCCGTTGTTTTTGTATTGTTGAATAATGGTTGAGAGTCTGACTGTGGAAACCTGGTTTAATCTCTGCGTCCCTGGAATTCATGCAGATGACTCTCAATATCATAAATAATTTTTAATAGGTTCGTTCCATTGAGATCTAGTCCCAATTAATCCTCGTCAAGAGGAAATTTTTGTTGCGCCATTTATATAACAGAGTCATTTTTTGCATTGGTTATAAACTCCCGTACCTCATTTTATGCATTGTGCACATTGGTCGAGGATCTCCTTCTATTGAGATACATTGTAAACGTTGTAGACAACTATAGACAACATTTCATAGCTCATTCTGGCCTTGAAAGGCTATGGTTCACTGAAGCTAGCGTTGCTTTTGAGGGTCAAATGTATTTTGTTGTATCATGTTGGCACGTATCTTGCGTACGTTTAATTAAACGATGTGTTGAATTTTTCATATATTAATATTCACCTAAAATATCATTTGATTTCAATGGATTCTTCTATGTTCGTGAATTTATATAGAGTTGCGTGATGAAACATTTAAGAGAAATTGTTGGCAGAAGAAGTGAGGTCGCATCTGATAAGGAGTTCCACATAGATGAAGGCACCGGTGGTCAAACCCATAGAGATGGCACGTATAATGTTTGCAATTGGAAAGAGTGAAAAAAATTATTACTTTGTTGAGGCACTTTAACAGACCACAGAACCAACCAGTCATATTTTAAATATCGCATGTAAGAGAGAGGTAGGGGGAAATGTTCGAGTCGGAGTGGCATTGACTCCTTTCTTTATTGTATCATTAAAAGGAGAAATAAAAATCGGTCAAGCAATCAAAGCTTTCACATCTAATACCCAGACTATTGTTACTCAACAAGCTACAACTTCTATTGTAAGTTGAATATTTCATTAAATTTGAGCCATTTTACTGTGCTCCGAGCTAATCCATCACTAGAAAAGAGTCCAGGCACTCAGAAGATGAGTTCTTCTTCCAACGAATTCAATAGCTCATTGTCATATTTTGTTTGAGGTTGTTTAATATTTTATACGTTGACCATTGGATTTGAGAACATTAGACTTGCATTTCTATGCTTACGTTGATATTACATGTTGATTACCTATATTACAATATATGCATTATTAAGTTGCTTGTTGACTTTGAAGAAAGTGTTTAGTGTTCAGTTCAGAGAATAGATCATAAATTGGCATTATCGACTCCTTTCATTTTTTGAAGTTGATTTTTGACAAAATGACCAAAATTATTGATGTATTAGAGGTAGTAAATACATTAATACACTCAATTGTTCATGATACAATTGAAATTGGAAAAGGAACCCTCTCTAACATTCCAACATGCTTACAAAATGCATAAGACAAAATTTCTTTTTTGCAGCTTGAACCATAGCTATAGCGAGATGAGCTTTAGCAGAAGAGTATTCATTATGAATTGTTTTCTATTCGGAACATTCATTTGTTAAAGATTGACACAGATTCACATCAGCAACAAGAATATGAAGTTGAGGTTGATTCAATGCCTAGTTCAAGAGAATATTTGCATGTAGGTGTGGAAATTCAGCCTACACTTCGCAAGCCAATCATCATACCTTGGGAAGATCTTGTCAGCAACAGAAACATAACAAGTATTGGATGACAAGGATGTATCCTTTCATATTCCAAACTATTCCAAGCCCATTCAATTTCAAAGTGTTGGGTTTCTTCATGGTGGTTCACCTTCACCTGTTCCAAATTCTGCTCCTCCACATTCACAGCCAAAAGTTGTTAAATGCCAACATTGTGACCGAGTTGGCCATATGAAAGATCATTGTTTTCATCTTCATCCTATTAAGAAATGTCATAAAACCACTCATTGTTCACACAGATTCTTAAAAAAACAAGCCTCCTACAAGAACAAAGATTCATCTTGGATGGATCGCTTCTTGGAAATGGGCTTCAACAACCAAGAATATATTTCAGTCACATGAAATAATTTGTTCTAGAGTATTGAAAAATCTTGCAGTTGAGTTTTCTCCATCATCTCACCTTATATATGACATGGGGGAATGATGGTCATATAAAAGCTTCAAATCCACATCAAGCGAGCCTAAGCCACAACCTGTCATACCAGATTTAGAGTTGTAGCCAGAGACAAAGATTCACTTGAGCATGCCTTTGGTTAGTGGCCAGCCTTTAAACCAACTATACGGGGTTGAGACCTCCCTTTTTAGGTTGAGATTCTCCCTCTTCAAAGAATTGGGGACACTTCCTCTAGTAGAATATTTCAGCTTCTTGCCATTTTTGGAAGAGTTCCAAGAATTGCATTAAGCATTCCAGAGTTGGTAGTCATCCTTAAACCACAGCAGGATGAGACCTCCCTTTTTAGGTTGAGGTTCTCCCTTTTATACAGGTTGCAGACCTCCCTTTTCCAGGTTGAAGGTCTCCCTCTTCAAAGAATTAGGAGCACTTCCTATAGCAAATGACTTCAGCTTCATGCCAGATTTGGAAGAGTTTTTGGAACTGCAGTAAGCATTTCAGTGTTGATGGTAATCCTTAAACCACCACCTTATGCCAACATTTCAAAGAGAAAATTCAGCCTAGTATTGTCATGCATGTTTTGCATGTTTTGTATTACATCTCTCTTCTTGGACACATACATACCCCTTCGTATTAAGGGGGGGAATGTTGGACACCTAATCCTCTAAGGGTCGATGTGGAAGTTGAACAATCTTAGGGAGTCCACGAGACCTTGGAATATGGAATCCAATCGTCACTCCAATGTATTATAAATATGTATCATTGTGAATAATGTATGCATTCAATGCTTATCCTTCATAATTTTTTCTCTGCAATGGTTGTGTTTAACACATGGGAACATGAAAGTTATAATCACATGTTAATAGAAATAATTAACACCAATAATTCCCACTTGTTTATTGGATTTCTCACAAAACAGGGAATTTTATCGGATAACCTTGTTGTGTTATTCCAACCATGGCATTCATATATTCATCAATTTTTATAAGCATAATCAATCATCCTTCCACAAGAATGATTCTTGACAACAACCTGTCAAATAGAACGACATTTAATATATTCATTTAATCAACATGTTCATGAATATAACACATATTCACATAATGTCATACAAAATCAAGGTTAAGATATATCTGTTGATGTAGCTTTACACATAAATTTGGAACAATAGTTTCAACATATTAAATAATTTTCACCCAATTCCTTTCTTTTACCATTTCTACTAACATAGTTAGTCTTATTATGTGATATCACATTCACCAATGATAGACCATATCAAAATAAAATGGTGTACACTTACCATAAAAAAGATCATTCTTTCATGCAATCTTATATGTGCATACTCATATCATGCGCTTAATAAAACATTCAAATAACACTTTAAGGGTGCATAATTTCAAGAGTCATAATCAAATTTTCTTAAAACACCACTTACTGGTAGCACACTTCTCATTAATGCACTCACAACTTTGTTACAATATGCATATCAACAAGCGTAGGTGTCACTTGGGCCATAGTTTGATCAAAACCTTATTTTCCATAGCCTTGGTTCCTCAATGCTACATACAAAACTCTTGGTGGTTTCCAAATCGTTGTTTTCAACCTACTCATGGTTATTTTGAATATTGTTGTGGCAACATATTGAGATTATTTATGCATGCACATCCATTGATGTATGCACTTAACACACATTCATGCATTTAGAATCTCATTATTTAATATATTTTTGATGGATATGCATCTCTAAACTAATTCATGTATGGAATTTTACTATGCATATGTTTTATTCATCAACTTATGACAACTTCTCAAAACATAAAACAAAATTATAAATTGGTAGGAGTTGAGTTGAGAGATTCCCACTTATAATATTGACTGCATCATTAGGTCATGAATTTTTGCAAACCATGTTAGGTTGTTTTATGGAATTTAGTTAGCATTATGCATGTTTATCATGCTACATCAATCCTGGGAATGCTATGAGCTACATCCCCACCTTTCTTTTCCTCTTGAGCACTGTATATTTGAGGCTTGGAACCCTTATGCAAAGGACAATCCTTCTTTCAATGGTCTCCACCACAATTCCAACACCCCAATGGTTCTCTGTCACTACCTTTATTCTATTGCTTTGCTAGTTCAAACCCACATCCTTTCTTAGCTACATTGAACTTCTTATGAGGAGCCATATTTTCCTTCTCGCTTACATCCTGAGATACTCCTCTCCTTTTAGTCCATTTTCCATTAGTCTTCTCACTATCCTTTTAGTCATGCTTGACCTCAAGCTTTTGCTTTGACTGTTCATAGAAATGCTTCAACTTTCTGATAGATTCGTCCAATGAATAAGGCTCATCAAACTCAATCTAGTCTTTGAATGATAATGTAAATCCACTGATGAACTATTGGATCTTTTTTTTCTCATCTTTGAGATATGGCACATATCTCAATAGCTCTAGAAATTTGGTTGTATATTCTTAATCTGACATGGAACCCATCCTAAATTCCTTAGTCTTTCCATCATAATACCTCTCAAATAGGTACTTTTTTCTAAAGAGTATTTAAAACTCTTACAAAATTCAGTTTCTCTTCCCTAATGCCCCTGACATGCTTGACATCTTCCCACTAAATATATGTTTTTTATTTGAGGTTGAAAGTAGTTATATTGACTTTCATATTCTCTGAGCAATCATGAATTATGAAAATAAATAAATAAATAAATTCTCATTCCAACCGACCATGATTCTGCATCTTCTAGTTTGATCATCTCACCATCAAAAATAGGAGGCTTGGATTTCTTGAATTCCTCTACAATAGTCCTCCTCACTCCTCCTAAGTGTTGAAGTTTGCAACAAGAAACAATGAAATTGGCATCCGGAAACAACATCCTTGATCCTAGTGAAAATTAAGCACCTACACCAGGTGGGGCCCACACAGGCTATTTTTAGGTGTATGTCTATTTTTAGAATGTTGAGCAAAGTCTATTTATTGTAGGAGTATATTTATAGATGGTTGAGAAAATTCTATGTATGGATGGGTGTTTATCTTTGGAATGCATGTGTGAAGTCAGTTCGTAGATTGCATGTCTAAAAATAGAATGCATGTCAATTATTATTATCTCTTAATAATAATTAGACAATAAATAATAGTCTATTCTCTTGAAGCACTTGATTTCAGTTAAATGATGTGGTAAACCAGTTAACTGAAGGAATTACGAGTTCTAAGGTTGGTTGGTGGGACATGCAAGTCGACTTAGTTGTAACTGAGTGATACAAAGTTGTAACAAAGTTGGATGTGTAGTTATGTGAGTTGTAAAGTAGTTTAACTCAGTTAAGTGAGTTATATTCAGTTGTGCTAGTTGTAACTAGTTGTAACTAAAGATACACTAGTGAGAGATCAGTGAATTAAATATTAAATTAATTCACATGGAGTGATCTCACATGCAAATGAAGATTTACTACTGTTAACTACATGCATGTCAGATCTAGTGGAGACCCAGTTGAGATATAGGTGAAAGGGACAGTTTGACTATCTGTTCTGACATTAGTGGGTGCACTCATGCAACCACACACATATTGGAGATTCCTATGAGTATTGCGCAGTGAAGGAAGGCCATAATTAATTATTGATAGGTTCTTTACCATCAGGGATTGCGCAGTGGAGGCAGGCTGTCAGGAGGCAGCAAATTGGCGCATGTATTTTCCAATTTTTGTATGACAGTGTGAGACGATTGTATATTGTACTGAGAGCTCTTGGATTAGATTTTTGTATGATATTGTTTCATGATCCATGATATATACATAATATATGATAGTGTGGTTTTTAGCTCTATGCTTTCTTGGTAAAAACATCTGTGTTATGTGTGATTGATCTTTCTTCATGTGTTTGCAATTGGCGATTAAATAACCGCAAGAATTTAAGTAGAAGGATTTTGTATTTAACAGTGGCATATAATTATTAGATCAGGAGAATCCAAGAATTACATAATTGTATTAAAATTTCTACACTAATATGAAGTTAGTGGTGATGGTGATGATGTCTCCTAGAAGTGTATCTAGAACAAAATCCATGCGTATTATCCCTCTTATCAAGTGTACTAAAGCATGTGTCACTCTTTATTGTATCATCATTTTCCATCCTATACCTTTTCTGAGATTGTCTTCCATCTATCCCATTAGTCTTCTCTTCTTGTCTGTCTCCATGACTGACCCCAGTTTTCCATGCTTATATAAATATGAAAGGATTTGAAGAATAATTGCATTAACCTCAACATGTTTTTGTTGAGCTTTTGTAACCCATCCCTGGGTTTCAATCACCCGCTCATTATCATATTTAAAATTTTTTATCTATGCCCTCATACTTCTTAAAGTTTTTGTTAGGTCAGGAGAGTCTCCCTCTCCTTGCTACTCAACTGATTTCTCCCATTCCATTGATTTCTCTTATGGCTTGTGCGGTGAGTCATATGAAATGTACTCTACCATTATACTCTTCATCTCTTGGCCTTCTATTTTCTTGCAACATACTACTGTTAGATAAACCAAGTATAAGGTATAATCAAAATCATTACCTCAATTTATTTTTGGTGAGGCTATTTCGTCTACACAATTTAATCCAGATTAGCACAATACATAACAATATCAAGAGCATATCAGTTCATGCATGAATCAAAATAATGACACCAAAACTATAACGACATCGTGTACATGGATATAACAACAACAATAAAAAAATAATTAGCATGCATGCATGATCAACATATAGATTTGTATAAAAATTTGCACTTACCTCGGAGTTCTAGTGTTGTGAACCTCCTCGGATACCACATTTTAATCGAGATTAGCAAAATACATAACAATATAAAGACCATATTAGTTCATGCATGAATCAAAATAATGATACCAAAACTATAACATCATCATGTACATGGATATAACGGAAATAATAATAAAATAATTAGCATGCATTCATTATAAATATATAGATTTGTATAACAAACTACATTTACCTCAAGGTCTAGTGTTGTGAACCTACTCTGATACAACTCTATAACACCCTCCTCCTCTATCTACCCAAGTAACCAGCCAAATGGGGTAAACATGTGACGAGAGGCTATTATGATCAAGTTCAACCTCCTAGATGACCTTAAGGAAGTGGAACCAGTGGAAACATGCCAAACAAACCTTCCACATCAGCAATAGAACTCCCAAGAGGCATCCCCACCACTCAAGTACCTAACCCCTGGGTCCCACTGAGTTTTTAACTCATTTTACCCCCGGACGCACGCACAAGCCTGCATGTCTGCGTCTGGGAAGCTCTGGATGCATGCACAAGCTTGCATGCTTGCATCCATGGACTAAATTGGTATGACCTGTGCCACCGTTTGTGGGATTTAAGGCACATTTTTAGGCCCAGAGCCTAGGCCACTACCTGGAACTCAAAGACATGTTCAGGAATGAAATAACACAGCAAAACAATGGTTCACAAGAAAATATTCGAACAAGGACTTTACTGGACCCCTAATATACCTGACAGGAATTTCGTCAAACATGTCATAGGGAAGTAATCTACAAGTTTAAATAATAGATCTCAGCATAGGGGTCTCATACTTATCTGAGAATAGTTAAGAACCAATGTTTTTATATCACATTAACTGCATTATAGCCTATTTAGGTATAGATACATTGTTCAATCAATTATGAATCAAAACATTATGAGAGCCATAATTCATCACCATCATAAAACTCATTCATAACTAGCATATAAGCAACAGAAATAACCACCACATAACAAGCATATAAACCATATAATAACAAGCATATTTACCCATCAATACAAGGGGAAAATATCTCTTATTTCCATAAGAAAAATGCAACCAAGTCTGGTACTTCCACATTCCACCCGACCGTAGACATGGCTGAGCCAAATCTCTTTTAAGACAGTCACCCCCATGTCATATTCCTAGCATTAATGTGGGATATCATAACCAAATCCATCAAAACCAAATCATGGCTTCCAAAGGCCAAACTGCGTCAACCCTCAAACAGTGATTCCACCTCATAGTCGGACATCACAACCATCACCAGATTGGTATTTACCCAAGTTGTCCAAGGCTCTAGAGCGTTTATTCCAACCAAGGCTCCAAGACTAGTAACTCAACCCCAGTTGTTTCCGGGCTCCAGAGCATTTGACCAACCAAGGATCCGGGACTAGTAACTCAACCCACCTAGGGATCTAGAGCATTTATCCAATCAAGGCTCTAGGACTATTAACTCAACCCATCAGTTGTCCACTGGTCTCTAGATCATTTTCCCAACCAAGGTTCCAAGAACTAATAACTCAACCCATAGCTAAAGGAATCACGAGAACTGACCAAAAAATAAACAATGAAAATGAACCCACAACACCATGGCTATCTAGGAAATAGCAAGGCTAGGGAAATCCATTGTCAATCCAGGAAATAATACATGCCAATGACAGATCATGACCAAGAAACCACATGCATACACCATGCATGCCAAAAATAGTGAGGAAAACACACATGCAATTCGGTACCTGCAATAAAAACTTGTTGAAGTTGTTGATCCCGATGTCCTCTTGCGTTTTTCTGATCTTCCTTTGC
Organism: Pinus albicaulis; assembly: GCA_034641835.2. Taxonomy (NCBI): domain Eukaryota; kingdom Viridiplantae; phylum Streptophyta; class Pinopsida; order Pinales; family Pinaceae; genus Pinus; species Pinus albicaulis. Next base: position 362,125,900 of record CM076582.1, read on the forward strand.
CTTCTTGCTCCAAACCACCAAGTATGACACACGCTCCAAGAGTGCTCCAATAAAACTCAAGTATTCAAGACTATGAGAGAGAGAGAGAGAGAACAATGAGAGAGATCCAAAACTGAAATAAAATAAAAAAAGGTATCAGTTTGTTGGCAATATGATGCAATGTGTTGTCCTTGATGGCAACCTACTTGATGAAGTTGATGGCAACCTACTTGATAAATTTTTCCTTGATGGAAACTGACTTGATGATCAGTTTATTAATGATGTAAATCTGATGTATCTAGAGAGTAGCTCAGAATTAATAGTGAAAGAAATTCCAGTAAGTGCCAGAATAATGATAAAAATGGTATGTCACAAAGCATACGCGGGTTTGTAAAGGAAGAGTAGCGTATGTACGTGGAAAAGTACGTACCAAGTAGCGTATGCCTATTTGCGCTCTAAATTTATAAAACTAGGGGACATAACCATGGTATTGGCCCACAGTATTGAGCGTTGGATTATCTATTTGATCCTGTCTAGGAATACCATCGGAAGTTGTGTGGTTTTGTCTCATGGTATTGACAAAGGCTAAATATATATAAGGAGAAGAAGATCATAGTGCAAGGTGGCGCACAGGTCTGGGTTTTAATGAATACTTCACTCTGAAGTATATCTGCATGGAATGGGTAACAGTTTATTGATTGATCTGAATTAATAATGCACCTATGAAGAAAATGATGAAGAGGGATCTCTAGATCTAAAATGACTATGTATTTTCTAGATCTATTTATGGAATGTTTAGATCTGAGATGAGGTGAATATTTTCTGAAGTGAAATGTAAGATCTGAGCTATTTATCTTTTCTGAAGAGTTGCGCAACCCTACAAAGTTTGAAGATCTATACGCAGGTTAGTGGCAGAGAAAGCGCATATATACGCGGGTTGGCTTCAACAAAAGCGCATATGGAATATGAGATCAGTTCTGAAATATGTGTAGAAGTATATGCAGTTTTTTCTTTATGAAAGTGCGTATATACGTGTGTTTGTCTGAAGTAAAAGCGCGTATGAAATCTAGGGTTTTTATGAAGTGTGTGGAATGAAATGTCTGATCTGTTCTGCTGTTTTATTACTATATGTCAATGATGTATTCACACAGATCTGGGTTGCTTGAATGTTGATTATGCTGCTGATTATGTTGATTAGAGATCAAGTTGTTGGTTGATTCGCTGATGGTACAATGAATGAATTGATGAGGTTATGAGTTTCAGTTTGATGTATGATGAGCTTAAATGTGTGGAGTGGGTCCAGTCTGAAAATTTGATGAAAAGTGGCCTACAAGGTACGTTGTGTGGAAGTTGTTGGATCCAGTATGAAAACTGATGAAACGTGGTCCGCAATGGTGCTGAGGGTCGAAGCCTTCAGTGAGGGGGTTGTAGCTCCCTTCCAATGGTAGCTGGTAAACGAGAGCAGGGGGTAGTAGCTCCCTTCCAGGAGAGGCTAGTAAACGAGAGCAAGGGGTAGTAGCTCCCTTCCAGGAAAGGCTGGTAAACGAGAGCAGGGGGTTGTAACTCCCTTCCAGGAGAGGCTCGTAAACGAGAGAAGGTTGTAGCCTTCTGCAGGTGGGTGCCTGCGTGCTGGTATGAGTCTGCGCCAGTACATAATTGTAAGAAGTTTTATTTATAATAAATATTGAAGACTGAGACAACGGCAGCGGTGGTTTTCTCCCGAATTGGGTTTCCACCTTAAATCCTGGTGTTCATGTGTGTTGCTTATGTGTGATGATTTATTCTGTTCTTACTGCACATGTTTACCGCTTACTAAACATCTAATGAATGAATGATGCAATGATCTAAGTAAATAATTATCTGCATAATGAGGTCTCTAGTAATACGCGAGTTTCATTGAGGATATCTGCGTGTACATTTTAAAGGTTCAAAAAAGTAGAGTATGGGTTTTAGAGCATGAAAAAGTAAAAAGTTTCAGTTTTCCCTAAATACTGATTCACCCCCCCCTCTCAGTATTTTTCCCAACAATTGGTATCAGAGCAGGTCCTTCTGCAGAAGCTTGATCGCTTGAAGGAGATCCATCGCAATGGGAAGTCATGAAGGAGTACTTTCTCTAAGGCCACCTCTATTCAATGGAAGTAATCTATTATTCTGGAAGATACGAACAAAAGCATATTTGCAAAGTCTTGGTGCAGAAGTATGGGCAATCGTGGAAGAAGGTTATCAGTATCCGGCAATTATTCCTACTGATGCAGCAGAAAGGAAGAAATATGAAATCAATGCCAAAGCAGTCAATGTTTTATTAGGAAGCATGTCTGAATCAGAATTTGTTAAAGTGATGCAACTAAATTCAGCAAAAGAAATATGGGACAAAATCATTCTAAGCTATGAAGGAGATACAAAGGTAAAAAGTGCAAAACTCCAAACTCTCAGAATTGAATATGAAAATTTAAGGATGCATAGTGATGAGAGTATTGCCAATTTATTTTTACGTCTAGATGATATTGTAAATCATATGAGAAATTTGGGTGAAACCATAACTGATACTACTCTGGTGGAAAAAGTCTTAAGATCTTTGACTTCAAAATTTGAGTCAAAAGTATCAGCTATTGAAGAAAAGCAAGATCTGCAAACTCTTACTATTGTTCAACTACATGGTATCCTGACTACTCTTGAAATGAGAAAAGGAGGTCCCTCTCAAATCAGAGAAGTTGCCTTTAAGGCATGTGAAAAAGGAAAAGAAAAGGAAGTTGTCAAGGAATCAAGTTATATATCAGAAGAAGAAGAAGCAAATTTTGTGAGAAGACTCCAACCAGGTAGTGGAAGATTCAGAGGTAAGCTTCCCTTCAAGTGTTTTGCTTGTGGAAGAGTTGGTCATTATGCTGCTAAATGTCCTTATGAAGAAAATCACGATAAAGGGAAACAATTTGAAAAGGGAAAGAGTTATTATACAAATGAAGATAATGATGAAGTGTCAAATGAGGATGAAGAAGATTCTGACCAAGATCTGCAAGTGCTCATGGCAAGGAAGCAAAAGAAGAAGGCTACTCAAAGAAAGGAGATATCCCAGAAAACATGTGCAGCAGAAAATGAAGATGATGCAAAAGATATTAATCCTTGTTCTTGTGATTCACTTCCTTGTGCAAGCAATGGTGAAGATAGTGAAAATGGTAGTGAAAGTAACAGTATGGTTCTAGAAGCAAATCTCAAGATCAATGATGAAGATCAATTTAAAAAGAAGGAATCTATCTACCAAGATGTGATCTCTAGAATGAATGAACAGATAAACAAATATCAAAGGTTGTACGATGAAGTAACCAATCACAGTGAAGGACTTGAAGCAGAAATCATCTCTCTCAAAGCAGATCTGGAAAAATCAAATAAGAAGAATGAAAAACTTTTACAAACTTTTGAAGAACAAGAAAATGGGTTGAAAGAAGATATTTTAAAATTGAATGATCAAGTAGAAGAAGGAAGAAGGGTCAAAGAAAGTATGAAGAAGAAATGCCAAAGATTGGAGGTTGAGGTAAATATTTTAAAAGGTAAATTAGAAGAAAAGGATAAACTCTTGAGGTTTCAAGATAGTACTAAGATTCTGGACAATATTGTTAGTAGTCAAAGGTCTCCTTCTGTTAAATTTGGTCTTGGTTTTCATGAAACTGTTAAAGGAGAATCTAGTTCACAAGAAAGTGCTAAAGATTCAAAGGATATCAATGCAAAACCTAAAGTGTTGAAAGAAAAAAAAGGTCAACCGACAATCATGAACTCTCAAAAGAAATCATTCTCTCCTTTGATCAATAATGTTGAAGGCTTTAAATGTCATAATTATGGGCATGTTGCAGCCAATTGCAGAAGCAGATTGTTTCAGTCACAAACAAACAGTTTCTACACAGAAAGGTACTCAGGTTTCTTTAAGGGCTATTGTTTTTCATGTAGCAAGTATGGTCATAAAGCAGCTAATTGCAATAGAAGAAAGAATAGAAATACACATTATGATCCCTATGCTTACTTTTCTGGTCACGCAAGATGTTATGCTTGTAACAAGTATGGACATATATAAAAAGAATGCAGGATGAATAGATCTGAGAAATTGGATAATTTCCAACACACAATAAGAAACTTCAAGAAAAGCTGGAAAAGGAAGGAGGACCGGTCAAAAACGTAGGGAATATTGACCCTAATGCAGTCATTCGCTTCTAAAGCTTACTTGTCATAATGACTGCAGGAGTGATGTGAGATACATTATAGGAATCAGTAATGTATCATCATAGGGGGAGCAATATATGGTGATTCCCATGGTTGGTTTGGTAATTCTGGTTGTGTTTATTTCTGACAGTGCATCTGATGTGACAAGAGAAGACAGGTACAGGTGGTACAAATTCAGGGGGAGAAGGAGTGTGAAATTTTTAGTATTTCACTTTCCATACGCGAGTTTCATGAACTAAATCTGCGTATACATACAAGTTCCAATGGAGACAGAAGCGTATGTTTTTATGATAAGAAAAACAGTGATTCAGCTAAAGACCAGGAGCACAGGTTCAAGGGGAGCATCAGTCTAACTACTAATGATTGCATTGTTGGCATTGTATCTGCTTATTCCTTAGTTCTCGTAATGCTCATGTTCAAATGATGATGACATGATACATGGTTTCTTATGATGAGATTATGGATGAACCCTGATTGCCTTTTTACTGAAGAGTATATTTTGTTTTCACACATGGATGAGATGGAAGTCTTGTGATTCAAAGATAAGGATAGATCATGCAGAGTTTGTTGCTGATGAATTTTGTCACGATTGAGACCTTATATACATAATTCCTACACATGTTACATCATGATTATGAAATAAAGAAAAATCATGAAGATCTTAGTGATAACAGATCACATGGATGTTTGCTTGACACATATTGTCTATTGAGGAAGTTGTTCTGGTATGATAATTCCTATTGGGAAGATTATGTTGATCCTGCAAAAATTCTGAAGGATTGGTTACTGATGTGCTTATGCTACGACTGTTGGATGACACTTGAAAACACAGCTACATTGTCCTATCTATCTTCTCTCATATATTTCAGGGAAGCGTTCGAATATCTCAGACAGAAGCTGGGAGTTGTCTCTGCCTCTCAGAAGATCAGATATGCTTAAATTTAGAAGATTAAATTGGATACGCGGATTTCCTGAAGGACAGTCACGTATATACGTGAGTTTATACAAAGAAAACCGCGTATGGGTATTTGCTGACAAAATTTTTCTGGGTCAACATTCTTCAACACAGCTGCGGTGCTGTTGGGTATCTCTGGTGATGTTTCAGCTCTCATATTTCAATATTTGATGAATATGCCTTGATGATTTGTTGTTGAAAGTGTTCAGGATGCATAGGCTAAGGGGGAGCATTGGTCATGTAGAAAGGATGCATTGTTGGCAGTATGATGGTTCTGAATGTGATCTCTCTCTTGAGGTCTTTTTGGTTTTGGTCATAAAAAGTCATCTTTGTAATTTGATGAAAAGGTCATGTTGAGACCTATGATGTAAAATTGTAATATTTAGTCATGTAAGGACTTGATCAAATTTGTAAACCCACTTGGTTGGGTAGTTGAGTCAAAATGTGTAAACCCACTTGGTTGGGTACTTGAGTCACATATGTAAATCCACTTGGTTGGATCATTGATGTAAGGATGAGTCCTTGGTGATAGGAAAGGTCATAGAGTCATGTACTTCATTGAAAAATATGTTTGAAGATTCAGCGTGAACTCAGGGGGAGCATGGTAACTTCAGTGCACAACATATATATAGAGCTCTTCTTTCTACAAGAGAAGAAAAACTTTGTTTTGGTTTTGATCCGCCCTTTGCCCTTGATGTCAAAGGGGGAGAGTATCATGGTGTTTGAATAATGGTTATATTCAATGTATCTATCTGTTGTGGTGCTCAAACACCATCATGGTTGCCATCAAGACCAAAGGGGGAGATTGTTGGCAATATGATGCAATGTGTTGTCCTTGATGGCAACCTACTTGATGAAGTTGATGGCAACCTACTTGATAAAGTTGTCCTTGATGGAAACTGACTTGATGAGTTTATTAATGATGTAAATCTGATTTATCTGCAGATCAGCTCATAAGTAACAGTGAAAGAAATTCCAGTAAGTTCCAGAATAATGATAAAAATGGTATGTCACAAAGCATACGCGGGTTTGTAAAGGCGGAGTAGCGTATGTACGCGGAAAAGTACGTACCAAGTAGCGTATGCCTATTTGCGCTCTAAATTTATAAAACGAGGGGACATAATCATGGTATTGGCCCACATTATTGAGCGTTGGATTATCTATTTGATCCCGTCCAGGAATACCATTGGAAGTTGTGTGGTTTTGGCTGATGGTATTGACAAAGGCTAAATCTATATAAGGAGAAGAAGATCATAGTGCAAGGTGGCGCACAGGTCTGGGTTTTAATGAATACTTCACTCTGAAGTATATCTACATGGAATGGGTAACAGTTTATTGATTGATCTGAATTAATAATGCACCTATGAAGAAAATGATGAAGAGGGATCTCTAGATCTAAAATGACTATGTATTTTCTAGATCTATTTATGGAATGTTTAGATCTGAGATGAGGTGAATATTTTCTGAAGTGAAATGTAAGATCTGAGCTATTTATCTTTTCTGAAGAGTTGCGCAACCCTACAAAGTTTGAAGATCTATACGCAGGTTAGTGGCAGAGAAAGCGCATATATACGCGGGTTGGCTTCAACAAAAGCGCATATGGAATATGAGATCAGTTCTGAAATATGTGTAGAAGTATATGCAGTTTTTTCTTTATGAAAGTGCGTATATACGCAGGTTCAGTGAAGTAAAAGCGTGTATGAAATCTAGGGTTTTGCTGAAGTGTGTGGAATGAAATGTCTGATCTGTTTTGTTGTTTTACTATTATTTGTCAATGATGTATTCATATAGATCTAGGTTATTTGAATGTTGATTATGCTGCTGATTATGTTGATTAAAGATCAAGTTGTTGGTTGATTGGATGATGATTCAATGAATTAATTGATGGGGTTATAAGTTTCAGTTTGATAGATGATGAGCTTAAATGTGTGGAGTGGGTCCAGTCTGAAAATCTGATGAAAAGTGGCCTACAAGATATGTTGTGTGGAAGCTTTTGGATCCAGTATGAAAATTGATGAAACGTGGTCCACAATGGTGCTGAGGGTCGAAGCCTTCAGCGAGGGGGTTGTAGCTCCCTTCCAGTGGTAGATGGTAAACGAGAGCAGGGGGTAGTAGCTCCCTTCCAGGAGAGGTTGGTAAACAAGAGCAGGGGGTAGTAGCTCCCTTCCAGGAGAGGCTGGTAAACGAGAGAAGGTTGTAGCCTTCTGCAGGTGGGTGCCTGCGTGCTAGTATGAGTTTGCGCCAGTACATGTTTGTAAGAATTTTTCTTTATAATAAATAGCTAGAATACGTAGATGACGCGCCTCGTGTGGTTTTCCGAATTGTATTTCTACCTTAAACTCGGTGTCTATGTGTGTTGCTTATATGTGATGATTTATTCTCACTTACTACAATTGCCATCACACAAACATCTAATGAATGAATGATGCAATGATCTAAGTAAAGAATTATCTGCATAATGAGATCTCTGGTAATACGCAATTTTTATGAAGGATATCCACGTGTATACGCGAGTTGGGTTCAGTAAAGTAGCGTATGGGTTTTAGAGAAAGAAAAAGTAAAAAGTTTTTTGGTCAGCCCTAAATACTGATTCAGCCCCCCCCCCCCTCTCAGTATTTTTCCCAACACAGTTGATCCTCATAAGCCTTTTTATTGATGAGGCCTATATTTTCTACATTTTCCTTCATTTTCCTCCTCACATGTAACATGTGACCTTTCACCTCCCTTTTCTCCTATTTTCCATTATTTTCATACATAAATGAGCCAAAAATAATTTTTGTCTCCTTAATTCCTTAGCCATTGTCTTTGTCAATTTTCATAGACATAATAAACCATGTGAACACCTACACTAGTATGTCTACCTAACATTCAACTTGGAATACATGTCCCATGACCTTGGTTACTATCTTTCCTTTATTAACTTTTATTACATGGAATTTTCACCAAGGTTGTTATAGAACCCTCCCCTTTGGTGGACATCGTCCTCGGTGTTCAATCACACATATACCTCAGCAAAACCACTGGAAGAAAACATATTTCTCATGGAGCTTTATAACATAGCTCGTTGGATTATTTACAATGATCAACCTACTGAGAAGCAAACCAACATGACAACATAACAACATGATGTCATAATGACAACCATACTGACATGACACCATACCACTTATTGGAGATTTATAACATAGCTCATGGTGTTATTTGCATCCATACACCTATGTACATATAAAAAAAATCATGCAAAAATATATGTCAAACATATACAACATCATATCAAACTGCTTTTCCTCAACTGACAAACAATGAAGGACACATTTCCCAAATTTGATCCACCATCTCCCATGTAGCTTCATCGGGCCCAAAGTGCTTCCATTGCACTTTAACTTGCTCGATTCCATAGCATGAGTGTTTTTCTATGCAAATTGCACTGATGTTCCGACTAGAATTCCCCTTCTGGCTCCACCTGTAATATAGACCAACTAATCACATGATTATCATATTTAACATATTTCTTAAGCAATGACACATGGAAAACATCATAGAATTTCATTGTCAGAGGAAGTGCAAGTCGATAGGATATTGGACCAATCCTCTCAATGATCCTGAAAGGCCCACAAAACCGTGGTGACAGCTTGGCACATGATCCAATCCGTAAGGATCTCTTCTTGGGCTTAATGCACAAGTACACATGTTCCCCAACCCGAAACTCCTTGAACAACTTGTTATGATTTTCCTAGATCTTTTGAATATCTTGTGTTTCTTTCAAATTCTTCTTGATTACCTGCATTTCCTATTCCATTTTTTCTAGCATGTTTGGTCCAATATACACCCTATTAACCAAATCACTCCAATTGGTGGGAGTATTGCAACTTCACCCATAAAATGACTCAACGGGACTCATCGTCAATGATTCATGATAACCATTATTATAAGCGAACTCTACCAGTGGCATATACTCTTCCCACTTTCCCTGTTGATGCATCATATACATCCTCAACATGTCCTTTAGTATCCTATTGACCCTCTTTGTCTGCAGATAATAAGTTGTGTTGAAGGAAAACTTTGTGCCCAAACATGCAAACAACTCCTTCCAAAACTTGGAAGTGAACTTCACATCCCTATCTAACACAATATTCTTTGGAAAACCATGCACATATCTGATGAACACCTGTTCTACATCGCTAGTTGAGAATTGTAATATCCGAAAACGGGAAAGACAGGAATAGAACATATGCATAACTCCAACTATGGTAAAATAAGAATAAAACATGTAGAACTGGAAAAATTTCGGAATAGAGTCCCAAAAGGAATGCACTCAAGCCACAAGATGGCTAAAATACACTAATGAAACTTAGTACACAGTGCCCCAAAAGGAATGCACTCAAGCCACAAGATGGCTGAAATACACTAATGAAACTTAGCACTAGAAAGTATAAACTGCTGCTGCTAGAAACTTTTGTTGTTATATTGTTAGGACCTCACAATGTACCATTTTTACCATACATATTAACACCACCTTACCCTTTATAACTATATTTAAAAAGGGTTCCATCATCATTTTCATTCACTTTATCCAAAGGTATATGAAATCCTCCTCTTTACTATATATTTAATATGTTTACATATAATTCCACATTACTCTTATATTTCATCATTAATCGAAGGTAGATTGTTGCTAACACAAATCTAAAAGATCGCAGATAATCTATGATAAGGAACGTGCTGTAACAATCGGCCGTTGCTGAAACAGTCGACTCCATTGCTGAAACAATTAGCGGGCACGCAAATTCCGTCACTACTCGTGATTTGCGATTCTGGAAGAGTATTTTGGGAACATTGGCAACAAGATGAAGACAAGCAAGGAAGTGGTTACACGGATTGTTCTGAAGCCAATACTTTTTCTGTATCTGTTGTAACAATATTTTTCTATGGAAGAATAGAAGGGCCCTGTTTTAAGAAAGAAGAACAGATTTGGATAAACATAGATTTGCTCTGATGTAACTGTAATAGATGTCTCCTCTTTAAAAAGAGGAGACATCATCATTAGAAGGGGAGTTAGAGACTACAGGAGAACATTGTTTTTGAAAGGAGCTAGACTCCATTGTAATGTATCATTCCTTTTTGACAGATGAATAAAGGTTTCTTTTGAGCGCTCCAATTTAACTCTTTCCCTGGGGAATCTTGTGAGAAGGAAAGAGCCCGCCTTCATCACAAGATTCACCTGACTGTTCCTGTAGTTTGTTGAGTTTCTTTATGATATTCGCACCTTAATTTAATTATGTTGTTGAAACATCAGTTGCATAGTTCTGTAGTTCATTGAGCATTTTGTTTCCTTTAAATGTTGCATGAGTTTGGTACATTCATTCTTAAAAGAAGTTGAGAGATCTTTTTCTGTTATCTATTTGAATGTATGATTGATGTTGGGAAGCAGGTGCTGAAGATTCCTGTGCAAAGGAATAGGGTCCTGTTCCCATTGATTGACTCTCTTTTCCTGTGATGCTTAAATTGAAAACTAGAGCGGTCTTTGAAAAGGATTTTTATTCAAAGAAATAAGATATGTTCTCTTGAGTTTATCTTTTCTACAGAGTGATTAGTGTCAGGCAGCAGGTGCTGAAGTTCCTATTTAAAGGAATAGGGTCCTGTTCCCTGTTATGGTTGATTGGTTTCCTTTCCTGTAGATTGATTTCCCTTTATTTGGATTCTTAACTGCAATATAGGAATTACTTCTGCTATAACATAAGTAACTTTAGCTTTCATTAAACAGGGTGTGAATGATTAGATCTGTATGATTAATAATTGTGTGACTTTTACTACAACATTATTTTTCTTTTGGAATTGAGCATATCCAGTGTGTGGTTGTCTTTGGAATAAACAGACCTTCTCGGGTTGACAATTTATGTGGAGCTTGAATTGTTAAAACAATTAAAGCGACCAACATTTTGGCGCCGTTTCCAGGGAAGGCAATTATAGATTTCAAAAGCATTAATATTTTCTTTCTAGATGTGCAAATTGTATGAGAGGACGCGAAACCCAGAAGAAAACTAATCCTACAGGTGGCAAGGGAAAAGGAAGGGGAGGAAGAAAGACTTTCATTGACGAGATTGTATCAAAGGCTGAATCATGACAGAGATTAAGTTCTCGAAGACCAAAACTTCAGCACTCCCCTCAATCAAATTACAAAACAGAGGAAGTTATGGGCCCTAAAAACACAGAGGAGCCGGTAATTAAAGGACTAGCAATCAGTGCTGGAGAGTCAGAAGAAAGTGCTAGCAAATCAGCAGAGCACGTTGAGGAACTAATAGAGAGTGTTGGACGACCAGTGGAAAACATTGAGGAGCCAGTAGAAGATCTTGACGATCGAGCAAGTGCAGTAGGAGAACAGCCAATGGAAGGAAACAAAGAAGACTTATTTGGTGGAGGACATGTAGATCCTGAAGGAGAAGGAAAGGATTAAAATTCTCTCTCTACCTTGGGATTTCCTATCAGTGATCTCCCTAGAGGAAAAAATCCTATGAAGAATATTCCATTGTCAGCTTTACGTAACTTCCATGGTTTATCCTCTGAAGATCTGGATGAATTTATTTTTGAATTTGGTATATTATGCAGAAGTTATGATTGTGTTACTAATGCTCAAAAGAAATTGTTATTTCCAATAACATTGAAAAATACTTTAAGATAGCTGGGCCTTGGAAGGCTAGGGTAATCACAACAATCAAACGAACGAAAGCAGCAAGGAAACTTAAATATCAAGACTACTGCCGGATGAGAGAAAAGAAGGATGAACTATTCAATATGGCACAAAAGCCGGACGAGAATCTGGAGGACTATGTAGAAAGGCTGCAGTACAATATACAGAGATCTGATCATCCGAATATAAGTAAGGAAATTCGCAAAACAATATTACTTAGAGGTTTAAGGGATGATTATTTAGATATGTTAAACATGCTTGGCAAGGGAGATATATCTAAGGAATCATATGACGAGATTGTTGAACTTTCTAAGAGGTGTTCAAGGGGAGCTGCAAGAAACAGAGCAAGAGATTCCACCTATTCAAGAGTGCAGAAATCAGCCAGTGGAGGAGCAACAAGAGCTGAAATAGGTAATTTACTTGAAGAATTTAAAACTGATATGTTAAGTTCTTTTGCTTCACAAATTGACACTTTGCAGGTTAAGAAGAAGCAGGCTGAAGCAGAAGCAACTCTGGCTGTCTTTTGCCCGAAGTGCAGAGACAAACATCCACTAAGGGAATGCCCATTGGAAAAAATACCAATCTGCACCCTTTGTGAGAAAGATCATGAAACAAAACAATGTCCATCTCTACCAGGAATAAAGGCAGCATTGCAGCCAACGGAAGAAGAAGCTGAAGCATTTTACTTGCTAACTCAAAGAAGACAATGGCAACCAAAAGGACAAGGTATGAACTCTAGTGTGCCATTTAATCGTTGGAATAATTATTATGCTTTCGGTCAAACAAATTACCCTCCCTTTAATCAAATGCAATACCCACCCTTTAATAAAATGAATTTCCCACCCATGCAACAATCAAACCCTCCCTTTGTTGATCCTACAATGTGGACTCCTTGGCCCCCACAGCAGCCATCTTCTTTTAACCCTTGGAATTCAAATTGGAGAAGCCAACAACTCCCGTATCCAAATAAATTTCCTCAATTTCAACAACCACTTCCTCTGCCATCAAATGCTCCGCCAAATAACCAAATGAGACCCCAGCTACCTGTGCAACCAAATCCTAACCCCAATAATAAAGTTGTGCAAGTCATTGATATTCAGAATCAACCTATATTTCCTACTATGCAATGTAATGATATTCATTTGAGATCCGGGAAAATAGTAGAACCTATTATTGATGACATAACCTCTTCTGATTCTGATAAAGAGGAAACTGAGAAACTTAAGAAAGCACAACCACCCTCTAACAAGGGTATTGAAATAACAGAACCACCATTCCCCGAGCGTTTAGTTTTAACTAGAACGCCTGAAACACCTGCTTTTAATATTTTAGGGGAATTGCAAAACTTGCATTTAAAAATTCCACTTTTACAGGCACTGAGAGATGTACCAATTTATGCCAAAACCATAAGGGATATTTGTGTTAAGAAACCTGGTAGGAAAACTAAAGATCCCCTTACAGTGCATGTGATGGGTGATTTATCTGCATTAATGTCCGGAAAAACCCCTCCTGTGAAATATGGTGACCCCGGCCATCCTACCATGATAGTTCAAATTGGTAAAACAATGATTCCTCAAGTTCTGGTAGATATAGGTGCTGCAATAAACATAATGACTCTTGAAACCTCACAGTTGTTACAGCTGAATAACACAATCAGAGATACACCAACTATTCTAGAGTTAGCTGACCGTTCTACAACTAAACCAGAAGGAGTTGTTGAAGATCTAGTTATCTCGGTTGAATCCTGGAATTACCCAGCTGATTTTGTCGTATTGCAAACTAAAACAAAGCTGGGGGGACATCCTTTAATTCTGGGGAGGCCATGGCTGGCCATAACCGATGCCTTTATCAGTTGCAGATCTGGTTCTATGACAATTTCTAATGGTTATGAAACCAAACATCTTACTCTTTATCCTCATGCTACACCCATAATTAATAATGAAGATTCTATGTGGATGGATTATGATGATAATGCTATTCAGCCCATTTTAACTATCGGACAAGCCTTAACTCTTAAAGACAATACAGAGGATGAAATAATTAATAATTTTATTTGTGAACCTTCCTCTGTAATTGCTGAAACACACAATCAATTGACTACAATTTTTGAAACAGATACCCAAGAAAAGATTGAATCTGAAGACTTATCTCAGACATTAACCACCATCTCATCTAAAAGCATAACGATCGAAATCGAACCTGGCAAGACATTAAACATAAATCTTGATCTAACAGTTGCTGAAACACAACAGTTAATGAAGTTATTACGTGAAAATAAGGAAGCATTTGCATGGGATTACACGGATATGAAAGGAATCTCTTCTGAACTATGTACTCACCGAATTTATATTAAAGAAGGATGCCGACCAGTCTGCCAACCCCAAAGACGAATGAACCCTAATTTACGGGAAATTGTTAAAGAAGAACTTCAGAAATTGCTTAATGCAGGATTTATATACCCCATATATGACAGTGAATGGGTTTCCCCATTGGTAATTGTCCCTAAGAAAAACGGGAAATGGAGAGTATGTGTTGATTACAGAGCCTTGAACAAAGCTACTCAAAAAGATCACTTTCCTTTACCTTTCATTGATCAGGTGTTGGATAGTCTGGCAGGGAAGAAATTCTTTTCTTTTCTAGATGGATTCAGTGGGTATAATCAGATTAGAATTGCACCCCAAGACCAGGACAAGACCACTTTTACTAGCCCTTGGGGAACTTTTGCTTATAGAGTTCTTCCATTTGGGCTATGTAATGCATCAGCAACTTTTCAGAGGGCTGTTATAGGAATTTTTTCTGATATGATGAATGATTCTATGGAAATATTTATGGATGATTTTACTCCTTGTGGTGTGTCTTTTGAAGATGCATTACAAAATCTTGAGAAGGTACTTAAACGATGTATACAAGCTCACCTCTCCCTAAGTACTGAAAAATGTCATATGATGATGAGTGAAGGAGTAGTGCTTGGACATTTTATTTCATCTCAAGGTATTCAGGTAGACCCATCTAAAATATTGATCATTCAGAATCTTCCTGTTCCTAAAACACAAACTGATGTGAGAAGTTTTCTAGGACATGCTGGATATTACAGAAGATTTATTAAAGATTTTTCTAAGATAGCTTCTCCATTATTTGTGTTGCTTATGAAAAATGCTGAATTTAAGTGGACTAATTCTTGTCAGAAAGCTTTTGAAGAACTCAAGCATCAGTTGTCTATTGCTCCTATTTTGAGGGGGCCTGATTGGGCCCTCCCTTTTCATATATCTTCTGATGCTTCAGACACTGCAATTGGAGCTGTCTTGGGACAAGAGGAAAATCATCTTCCTTATGCTATCTACTTTATCAGTAAGAATATGACCCCTGCTGAGCTTAATTATACAGTTACCGAAAAGGAGTTTCTTGCAGTAATTTATGCCATTAATAAATTCCGACATTATATCACCGGTTATTCTACTTTTGTCCACACTGATCACTCAGCTATTAAGTATCTAATGAAAAAATCTGTTACAAATGCTAGAGTTACCATATGGCTATTATTACTGCAGGAATTTGATATCACAATTGTAGATCGGCCTGGTAAAGAAAATGTGGTGGCTGATTTCCTTTCACGGTTAAAAACTGATAATAATATTCCAGTAGATGATTCTTTTCCCGATGAGTATTTGTTTGCAGTTTCTGCTCACTCTCCATGGTATGCAGATATTGCCAATTATTTGGTTGCAGGAAAATTACCATCACACCTGTCATACAGAGAAAAGAGAAGAATTGTTCAACAAAGTGCCAGGTATAGCTGGATAAGTGGGTGTCTTTTCTACACAGGGCTTGATCATGAAATCCGAAGATGCATTAGGGAAGATGAAGTGTATGACATACTGAAAGCTTGCCATGATGGCCCTTGTGGAGGGCATTTTGCTGATAAGAGAACATCACACAAAATTCTGAGGATGGGTTACTATTGGCCCTCATTATTTAAGGATGCAAAGAAATATGTGAGGGCTTGTGACAGCTGCCAGAGAATGGGTCAACCCAATCATAGAGATCAAATGCCATTAAACCCCTAGGTAGTTTCTGAACCATTTGAAAGATGGGCCTTGGATTTCATAGGACCCATTAATCCTCCATCCAATCAAAGAACTTATATATTAGTCTGTACATACTATATGACTAAATGGGTGGAGGCCAAAGCACTTATTAGAGCCAATGAAGAGGCTGTCCTAGCTTTCTTATTTGAAGAAATCTTCACTAGATTTGGAATTCCTAGAGAGCTAGTTACAGATGAAGGACCTCCA
Organism: Pinus albicaulis; assembly: GCA_034641835.2. Taxonomy (NCBI): domain Eukaryota; kingdom Viridiplantae; phylum Streptophyta; class Pinopsida; order Pinales; family Pinaceae; genus Pinus; species Pinus albicaulis. The sequence continues at coordinate 362,142,020 of CM076582.1, forward strand.
TTCAATTCTCATGGTTTTAAGTCTACCCTTCAAAAATATCATATTCATCATAGAATGACTACACCATACCACCCCCAGGCCAATGGGCAGGTGGAAAGCACAAATAAAGTATTAGAAGCCATTCTAACTAAAACAGTGAAGGACAACCGGAAGGACTGGTCTCAAAGGCTCCCCGAAGCACTATGGGCTTACAGAACTACTTGGAGAAACACTACAGGTTTTTCTCTCTATGAATTGGTTTATGGTAAAAATGTTGTTTTTCCTATGGAATTTGAAATTAAAACTCTAAGAACTGCTTTAGCTGTTAATCTTGATTTGACTGATGTGCAGACAGCTAGGTTGCAGCAGCTTTTTGAATTGGATGAAAAGAGATTAGATGCCATTCACCAAACAACCATGATTCAACAACAAAGAATGAAGTGGCATGATAAAATTATCAAACACCAGCAGTTCCAAAAAGGTAATTGGGCCTTATTGTATGACTCTCGGTTTGAAAATTTTCAGGGTAAACTACGTACACGATGGCTTGGACCATATGAAGTAGATGTTGTTTTCCCTAATGGAACAATAAGACTTTTAACAATTGATGATTCTAAAACACCTCTACTAGTAAATGGTCATAGGCTTCGTTTGTACCAGCGCCCTGTTTCTAAAGAAGATTTCAAGGCTGCTTGCATGACTGATACACATTATCTTTTTCTAGGGGAGTCTTCTGCTCCTCACAGCATTTAATTTTCTGCACTGTATTTCTAGCATTAGATTAGATTTAAAACTAATAATCCCTGTCAAGGGTTGGCATGTTACAATTGAATTTTGCAAATTATGGAAGAACTCATTAAGGAGGACAGATTCATCACAAGAAGATCTGAAGCTTCAATCATAGAAGCTTTGTTCCCTTCATTTCAACCCATTTCCTAGCAATATCCCTTTTATTACTTATCCCATTTCTACATTTTTCCCTTTTTCCATTTTTTTTCCCCACTTCTACCATTCCTGAAATATCATCCTTCAGCCAGTATTTCCCGTCCCTTACTGTTGAAATTATCCCTTAGCAAATACTTCCCCCACTTGTCTTAAACCCAAGTCATTATATCCCATTCTCCTTATTTTTCCCTTTGTTGAAACACCACTTTCAGCAACATGTCACTCATTTTCCCATTGCTGAAACACCACTTTCAGCAACCTGTCATTCATCTTTTCATTATTAAAACACCATTTCTTTCCTCTGCTATACAAGTTTTTCAGTTCTCCACTTTTATTCTTCAGATCCCTTGGGTGAATATTATTCAGTATTGAGCAGATCCTGATATGCTCCTGTTTCTACATTCCAGAGAAATTTAAAGATTCTTCCATTAATATCAAGCCATTATGAAGCACTCTATACTTCAAATTATAAAAACAAAGGTAAAAATATAAGGTATGTGGTTTTTATGTAATACAGTTAAATAATATTTTAAAGAGAGGATCTTGCTCATAATGATTACAATCCCCGCACACTTAAACATCATTTCACCATACGTAAGGGGGGAATTTCGAAAACTGAATCATCATTCCACACCATCCAATCCTCCGTCACTCTTCATATCCATTATTTCCGCCGTCATTGAGACTCCATATCCTCTGTTGCAACAATTAGCTTGACCAAAGCCTGTGTTTCTGTTCTCTGCGCCTCTGCATGTGACTCAAGTTAGTAGCTATGGGAGGTTCGGCTATCAGACATGAGCCTGGTTCGATAACTCTTCTTGAATTGTTCCTGGAGGCCTACCAAATTTTTCAGCAGGCAGGATGGACAACATACTTTGAAAGGTTAGGAGAATTTGATCCTCAGCAAGTTTTAGAGTTTGCGCAGAATTTTCAGGAAGACTACTCAGTGGTTCAAGGGGTCCGAATTTCGGTCACAGAGGAAGATATAGCACAAGTTTCAGGGTTGCCGGTTACAGGTGCTCGCTGGTTCAGCAGGAAACAAGTCATTTTAAATGCACAGCAAGACTTCCTTCTTCCAGAGGAACAGATTGAACATAAAGGCCGCGGTATAAGTCTGCATTCATTACCTCGCCCATGGCCAACAATAGCTGAATTCATCAAGCACTATTTGACATGCGAGGGGCGTTACCAGGTAGTCTATCAACACGACTTCGTTTTAATGAATCATTTGCGGCATGGTCGATTAGTTAATATTCCCTATTATCTGCTTGGTTGTATCAAAAACATGTCATATTACTGTAGACGGGTAAGATTCCCATTATTATCCCTTACCCATCATCGCTTATGTCAATTATTAATTCAGAGGGGTTTTGCTCAGCAAAATCCCCCTCTGAATAATCCACTCCTCATTCCCCAGCAAGCCGAAATTCCCCAGCAAGCCGAAATTCCCCAACAAGCCGGAAGTTCCCAAGAAACTCCCGAGAGTTCTTATGAAAGGCAACTGGACGATATCCCTGACCCCCCAGTGATTCCATCCTCGGAACCAGTTGGCCTACCCCCAAGTTCATCCCACTTAGTAGAGTCACCCCTTCCCACTGTTCATATCTCTAGCGATGACTCTCAAACACCCCCATCTCCCCCTACTCATAAAAGGAAGAGATGAACCCCAACAGTCTCTGTCTCAAAACGACAAACAAGGGCCACATCCCAAGCTGTCACCTCTTCCGAAAGCCCTTCCCCTAGAAAAGAATCTTCTCCTAAAAAGAAAAGGAAAGTCACTAACTTTTCTGCTTTCCTACCTAGGAGGAAAATGAAAATGACTGTTGAAACTGAAGTCACTCCCATTTCCCCTGACCCTACGACTATCTTGTTAAAACTTCAATCCTCATCACCATTCCAAATTCCCCAACCATTACCCGTCTCGTCCTGCGGCACTGCTCCACAAGAACCAGATGCCCGGGGTAAGATGACATCGTTTACTACTCAAACAGTAACTGCTCCACAAGAACCAGTTACTTACCCAAAAGCTGAAACACAAGAACCAGCTACTGAGGTACAAAAATCATACACCAAGCATGATAATACAAGGAAACCAGCTGTAGCTGTAACACAAGAACCAGCTACAGCTGTGGATCAGCAGACAACTCCAACAGAATCAACCAGCACACAGGGTTCACCCACTATGGCATCTTTATTGGAGGAAAATGAGTTTTTGAAGTCAGAACTAGAGGCCTATAAGAAATAATTGATAATGGCAAGGGAAGCCTTTGATAGAGAATTAAATCTCTACATGTTGGCACACACAGCATCAGCACAAAAGAAGGATCCATGCAGAGAATACATGTGCCATGAGTGTGGTAACATTTACCAACAGGCAGGATACAAACTAGTCAAAATTCAGGTACCTGAGGCATCTACATCAGCTGCAATTAAATAATAATGCCCTACTGTCACACAAGAACCAGTAGGTCCCTCAAAAAGTCTGGAAAAAGAAACCAAACCATAGATATCCTGCCCTGTGTTAGTTAGCTCAGCTACTCAGACGATGGCCCAACCCAGTACTTATAATGCCGGGACACAGACCCTGCCATGGAAACAATTAGAAATAATGAATAACTGGAAGAAACATTATGCTGTGGATCAAGATAAAATATTGCAGCAGCATAAGTTGGCCTGGCAGAATCAGATGTATGCCAATTGGGATATTTGGGAACAGACACTGCAACAGCTCAAGGATTCTAAGAAAGAAGTCAAGGAATTAAAGGAAAAGTTGGTTTTAATGTTTTCATTAGTGCAAAAATTGTTGGCCACCCGGAAACCCTCCTTGAATTATTATCTCTTCCTTTCTGAATGTCTTGTTTATTTTCAATTAAAGGCAATTAAGGATGGGAGACCTCATGAATTGCTCACAGCGGAACAATTTGTTAAAACATTTGCTGAGGCCCCTGCTAGTGACCAACATTTGTTATGTGAACTTTATCTCCATAATGAGGCTATGCCTGAGAATAGACAAGTCAATCTCATTCCAATTGTAGGTGATGTACAAATTAGGGCATTTGTTTCATTTCTTGCCAATCAGATCACATGGCAAACTACTTTTATTGCAAGTAGGCATAATGAGGAGAATCGCCTCCTTTGGATTAGACCAGAACCTTCAAATCCGGCCATGTTTGTAGCAGAATATCACCGATTCTTGCAGAAGCCAGGAATGCACCGCTACATACAACAACTGCAAGCCTCAACACTTCTAAAGTGTCTACAGCTAATCAGAGTAAAGGAAACTGCTGCCTTGAAGGCCAACACTATGTTCTGGAAATAGTGATGTAAGGAAAGACAAGAGTATCACCCTTTTAGCCCTGATAATCTTCAAGCTGCACTATCCAGGGTACCAAACTACATCAGATGCATTCGGCATTGTGGAGAGAACTGGATTGGTTATCATTTTCACTTCCCGATCTTATGGATGCCGACAAAACAATACCAGTCTCACTATCAATTGGCTAACAGGGATGAGGCAGTAGCATGGCAGCAATTGCAAAACAATCGAGGATTCCGAGCTTCGACAGAAGCCACCTTCCCTAGTTACTGCTTCAGCAACTTGCATGCACAGAGTCAGTACTCAGACTCTGACTCAGACTAAGAGTTGCCTGAGGACATGCAACCCTTTCAGCTGGGGGGGATGTTAGGACCTCACAATGTACCATTTTTACCATACATATTGACACCACCTTACCCTTTATAACTATATTTAAAAAGGGTTCCATCATCATTTTCATTCACTTTATCCAAAGGTATATGAAATCCTCCTCTTTACTATATATTTAATTTGTTTACATATAATTCCACATTACTCTTATATTTCATCATTAATCGAAGGTAGATTGTTGCTAACACAAGTCTAAAAGATCGCAGATAATTTATGATAAGGTACGTGCTGTGCTGAAACAATCGGCCGTTGCTGAAACAGTCAGCGGGCACGCAAATTCTGTCACTACTCGTGATTTACGATTCTGGAAGAGTATTTTGGGAACAATGGCAACAAGATGAAGACAAGCAAGGAAGTGGTTACATGGATTGTTCTGAAGCCAGTACTTTTTCTGTATCTGTTGTAACAATATTTTTCTATGGAAGAATAGAAGGGCCCTGTTTTAAGAAAGAAGAACAGATTTGGATAAACATAGATTTGCTCTGATGTAACTGTAATAGATGTCTCCTCTTTAAAAAGAGGAGACATCATCATTAGAAGGAGAGTTAGAAACTACAGGAGAACATTGTTTTTGAGCGGAAAGGATCTAGACTCCATTGTAATGTATCATTCCTTTTTGAAAAATGAATAAAGGTTTCTTTTGAGTGCTCCAATTTAACTCTTTCCCTGGGGAATCTTGTGAGAAGGAAAGGGCCCGCCTTCATCACAAGATTCACCCGACTGTTCCTGTAGTTTGTTAAGTTTCCTTATGATATTCGCACCTTAATTTAATTATGTTTGCTGAAACATCAGTTGCATAGTTCTGTAATTCATTAAGAATTCTGTTTCCTTTAACGCTGCATGAGTTTGGTACATTCATTCTTAAAAGAGCCAAGAGATATTTTTTCTGTTATCTGTTTGAATGTATGATTGATGTTGGGAAGCAGGTGCTGAAGATTCTTGTGGAAAGGAATAGGGTCCTGTTCCCATTGATTGCCTTTCTTTTTCCTGCAGTGTGATTAGAAACAGGAGACAGGTGCTGAAGGTTCCTGCTCATGGGAATAGGGTCCTGTTTTCTTGAATTTATCTTTTCTCCAGTGTGATTAGTGTCAGGCAGCAGGTGCTGAAGTTCCTATTTGAAGGAATAGGGTCCTGTTCCCTGTTATGGTTGATTGGTTTCCTTTCTTGCAGAGTGATTTCCTTTCATTAGGATTCTTAAAAGACTGCAATAGAGGAATTTCTTCTACTATAACATAAGTAGACTTCAGCTCTGTTAAAACAGGGTGTGAATAATTAGATTTGTATGATTAATAATTGTGTGACTTTTACTACAACATTATTTTTTCTTTTGGAATTGAGCATATCCAGTGCGTGGTTGTCTTTGGAATAAACAGACCTTCTCAGGTTGACAATTTATGTGGAGCTTATTTGTTAAAACAGACAAAGTGACCGGCAATGAGACTTGATCTGTCATGCGAAGTACTAGAGTGCTCGAAAGATTGACTGCTTCTGTACTCTACTCAAAATATACTGAAAAACCCAAAAATGGTTTTGTGATTTTGAGTTTGAAATTTGACCTTTGGGATGCACACCTACACCCTGTTGGCTGAGTTACACATCCCTAAGCTCGCATTATGGGAGCTGAAATAATAATCTATTTGCTACAATATCACCCACTCGGCTCACTAAGCCGGGATTCAGATTATATAAGATTCTAGCTCAAAACTTGAGATCTAGCTCCTCCACTGAATATGCAGTTGTTGCATGCACAACTGCTAGTAAATATTGTGTTGTCTAGGAGGGCTAATGATGTAGCCTATTGATTGATAATAAAATGATGATCCTAGGCTGTTGAAGTTATCCCCGAAGTGAAGGATTAAACCCTCACAAGATTCCAAGCTGAGTTCCTTGGAACTTCCTGTTCTCCTCAAACTCTCATTGCAGAATTACACAATTCCTACAGGAAATGTTGCATAGGAGAGTATGTAATGTTCCAAAATTAAAACAGCTACACTATTGGGAATAATGTGAGTTATTACCAATGTGGAGCTTCAGCAAACCATGAGCATGGCAATGAAGAGTAGCTCATGAGATGTAAAATAACATCAACCTAGCAGATGAAATATCATCAGCAAGATAATGACCAATATTCTCCTTCCCGGGTAGGGAAATGCAGCAATACTGGGCATAAAATTGTTGTCTTCATAAAATAATGCTATACAAGTGAGGAATGGGACTTGGATCCCTTAGAAGACATGATATACAACTTGTATGCAGAATTAGAGGTGAAAGAAATAAATCTAGCTCATACAAACAGATCTCCCTGAATCTATGCAGTTAAAATAAGCTAAAACCCCATAGCCCAGCTCATGCAGCAACTACTGAAGCAAGAAATGCGTTATTCTAATGAGGGTTTCTACAAAAAATGATGGAAGAGCTCTGATATGAGACTTAATCAACCAAACAAATAGAGAAATGGAAGTTTATAAACTTATACAGTGAAACAAGACATTCGGCAAGGTTTCTGGTAAAATGCATGAATAACAATAGCACTGCAAAAATAACGCAGTCACTGCATCTTTGTATTATACATGGCTGAATATGACATGAAATATCAGAATAATACAAAGAAATGGCCCTAGGACTCTTATTAGAACTCCCGGAGGGAAATGAGCACCTCCTCCTCAAAGATTTTCATAAAATCAAAGGGTGCAGCTGTGCTGCTGCATAAAGGATGCAGTTTTCTGAAGGAGACTGCGTTGTGGCTGAATATGGAAGAGTGGCCGAAAGCCAAATACTGAAATGAAGCTCAAATCCTTCTCTCTTGATCCCTTAAGCAAGCTGATCCAAAGAGAGTGATCCGGATTTATGCAGGAACTCAACAAAATAAACATATAACCATAAATACAGAGATGCAGCGGAAACAACACTTCATTTCATTAATATCAAAGAACTGAAATTTGCTTACAGACAGAATGGAAATAAAACTAGCTAGGGCATTGGTAGCTATCTCTGAGAAGAGATGTGGCGGCTACAGGCCTCTGAACTGAGTTACAATGAGGCTCGAGGGCCTATTTATTATTGAGAAACAATGGAGAACTCTAAACATCCAAAAACCTAACCCTAGGAGATGAAGCGCCAAAACTATGGGTAGATACCACTTTTGACTCAGGAGCGGGCGGAGACACACCCAAACTGAGAATCTTTCACCATTCTATGCATATACAAATGCATCATCATAACCACCCAATAAAATTTCAATCTAGGACAATTTTCACCCACTGGCAATCTCAACTATTATGTGAAAGCTTATCTTTCAATTCACAAGTTATCATTTGAATGCAGAAACTATCTTCAGCATATGGTTCAAAAATCAAATCAAGCAAAATCCCTTTTCAAGGTTTCAAATAGCATTAAAATTCCTTATAAAAATTCTCATACAGACTTTAACCAACCATCAATTTCATTCTAGTTTCCAACCCAAGCTCACTTATATAATTCAAACCCCAATGTTTTTACCTTCAAATAAACCAACTAGCGCAGCTGGTGCATTCTCGAAGCCATTAGCAATATCTTCAACATATACTATTTTTCCTTATTTTAGGTAACCCCTTACCTTCTCCACAAACTGAGGATACCTTTCCCAATAATCGGGGATAATGATGCCTTCTATCCTTAGCCGCTTCATTATCACCTGCGTCAAGTTTTTAATACCTTGGCCTTCCTCCAGATTATATTGTGAGATCATCCCACAAGCAGCAATACGGCCATGGTTGTTCATATTTTCCAGAACTGTGTCAAGCATCGCACCACCCACATTCTCAAAATAGATATCAATCCCGTTGGGCAAGTACCTCGTAAGGGCAGCTTTCAAATCTGGTTCCTCCTTGTAATTGAATGCATCATCAAAGCCTAGTTTATTTTTCAGCAACTCCACCTTTTGTTTGCTTCCCGCACTCCCAACAACATAACACCCATGCAACTTTGCGAATTGTCCAAAAAGCTGTCCAACTGGCTCACGAAGATTTCATATGTGTTAGTCCATGTGGAAATCTCAATCTAAAACTTTCCCTTAACTCAAAACACTGCGCATCAACCTTTCCAGCGTAATTCTGCTTATATAATTAAACTACGCAATTAACATCCCAAAACATTCAACCACAGGTTTCCTTACCTCACGGTTTTACAGTGCCCTAGCTTTACGTTCAATAACTTTTCCAGACTTGTTCTTTCTCTGCAATTTCAATTGTTAATTTGCTGTCTAATGGCTCACAGGCAGAAATCGGATAGTGTTACCAACGCTTTTAGCATTCCATGATACTGGATTTAGAATAGTGTTAATAACAAATGGAATTTAGAACATTAAAACTTCATTTTCTGAATTTAATCAACGCACTTATCAGACCATTTAACTTATTTACATCCTTTTGACAGTTCATTCAGTTTTATTCAAACCTTGCTTTGTCCCATCATTAAGTCGATTCATCAATTCCATTTTGATCCTGGTGTTTGATTACAACAGATCGACTTCATTCACCTGCAATTTCCACTCAATACGAATTCTTTAGTGTTAATAAAATCCATCTCTATACAATGAAACGTGGGAATTGATCCACCTCTCGATCTGACATTATAAACCGATTTATCATGCAGACCTATACAATTTCTAACTTACTCAATTCAAACACTGCGTTTCTGCAATCCTGGCCCTTAAAATCGTTTCAAAATAGATTGAGTTTTCTTTTGAAAGTCTGCGCCTTTCACCACCTTACAATCCATTTGGATCCAACCCAAAACATATAAATCGATCTCAGCATTCTGACCAACAGAGTTTTTAGTCTCTATTAATCAAATCTCCATTATATTAAATCAGTTCACTGTATTGTATGGATTTTCAATTGTTATACCCAAATATTCAATATTTATGAAAAAGTCGACTTCAATGCTGGTTTTGAAGATTTATTGCCTGCTGTTTGCAATTCTCTGTTCTTACGTGGAACTTACACTTATCACATTTCCATTTTCAAATATAACAATCAACCCATGCGCCAACCTTTATTCCAATCACAGCATTTAAATACCCAATTTCTAAATGCACTCATAAACTCTAAAACACACTTATCAAATTAATAACGAAAATACTTACAAACTGTTCTTCTTGGCCAGATATCCAACAGTCGTGGCCCTTACAATTTGCCGAAGGCTTACAGCCTTGATGTTCAAGCCTACTCTCAATCTCACACTCTCTCACAATATCAATGTGTTTTTCTCTCAAAACCCCTTCCTATTTATACAATTTTAAAAATGATCTAATTAAATGCTCAATCCCCTTAATATCTCAACAAATCCCTAAATCTCTCAACATCCCTAAAAGATAGATTTTTATCCCTAAAACTTAGAAACTAATTCCAACTTAGGCTCCATCATTAATTCTAAATAATCTAGAAACTAATTTCTCTCACATTTACAAATTCTCACAAATGATTAATTAAAATATAATTAATCACTCAAAATAATATTAATATTTACATGAAATTTAATATTTCTTCAAAACATGAAACCCCCTAGCTTAGATAAAATACAAGGTGTTTTTCGGAGCTAATGCTCCTGCATCAGACTCCCCATGTAAGAAAATTCATGACCACCTGGTCATAAGTCTGGATAATTATTTCCTCCTAGATCCCAAATTTTATTTTGTAATCTTTCCTTGCTTGTCAATTGCTTTACTGCTGTTGTTATCTGCTGTTGTCCTCCAGGTTTCCATATTTTGTGTTGTAATGCTCCACTTGCTCTGCCTTCAAGATCTGCTACTGTCTTCCTCTTGTTGTCACTCCTTTTCTTTCTTGCTACTATCTTTCTCTGAGACATTTTCATCATTAACCTCCTTATCAACTCAATTTCTCTGTCCAGTATATCCTCTGTCTGCTGATTGTTTCCAGCATCTTCAATAAAACATGTTGCTCTAGCTGTCACTATGGATGTTGCTCCACATGTTGCGGCCTCCCAAACTTCCTGTCCCTCTGCAACATTCCTTTGCTCATCATCTGCAATTTCATCTGCAACTTTTTTTTCTGGTTCAAATATCTCCAGCAAACATTTCAGCATTTCATCAACATGCTACAAATTAACTCCAGCATAATCTCCATCTTCCCCTTCGACAATCTTCAATAATTGTCCAGCATCATCTTGATTGATTCTGGCAATCAAATCAAGTTCTTCCAAAACTGTAGCTTCATCTTCTAACACTGTAGTAGCTCCAAAATTTCGTCCACCAGTCTTCTCTTGGCTATACACACAAGCCAACTTTTTCTTGTCACCCACGGTAACAAGCCTCTGCATATGAGACATGATTGTCTCATCTTCTACCTGCAACAGTTGTTCTTCTTCCAAGACAATTCCAAATGATGGACTGTCTTCTACATCACCTGTAAACACAATCAAATTGTCAGCATCAAAATCACAAGACCCAACGGTCTCACTTGTAAATTCAGTCATCTGCAGCTCCAAGTCTTCTTCAGGACTCAGAAAATCTTTACTGGCTTTCTCCTCAGCTTTCCCTGGAAACACTTCAGTATGCTGCTCTAAGTTCCTTCCCAACTCTTCTGTCAGCACATCAGTATGCTGATTTGTATTCACCATGAGACTGTTAGCTAGTCTCGCCTTCTTTCCATCTGTCTCCAAGATGTCGTTCTGCTCTCGTTCACTGTACTGAACTCTTTCGTCTGCTGCAATCTTTCTATCATACTCTGAATTTATCAACAAATATTCCAACAATGCAATTTCTCTGTAGCATTGCTGAAGCATATCATCATCACCTGCATTCATACATAAACTTTCAGTTTGCATATCAAAATGTTCAACAGTATCAACTGTTACTTCCCCTATCTGCGCTTCAGACTGATTCTCTTCTTTAGCACCCACAAGAATTTTCTCTTGTACTGTAACAGCAAAAGCATCACTGCTTTCTTTTTCAGAGTACTTATCATTTTCTGCTTCCTCTGTCTTCATTCCCTTCTGAGATCTTGCTATCTCAGCATCAATCTGAACAGCCTTCAGATTCAACTCTTCTCTCTCCTGAACAAACTCTAAAGCTTGCTCATCTCCCTGTACTGTACCTGCAAACATACACAACTCGTCAGTTTTAAAACTACAAGACCTTTCAGTCTTGACTGCTTCCTCCAACACATCCTTCTGAACAAATCTGCATGTGGAATCTTCAAATTCCAACTCTGGCTCAAGAACTCTAAGTCCTTTCTTCAATAAGGCAATCACACTTTGCCTCAACTTCACCTGCAATTGTCGCCAAATCACTCTCTTTCCCTTCAGTGGAAAGATCCATCCTCTATTCTGGTTTTCCCGCTCTTGCAGCCATTCTTCTAGTACCTGCAATTGTACCTTCATTACTGCAATCTCTCTTTCTCGAACTTCTGCAGTCATCTCATCTCTGTGGCATTCCTCTGAACCTCTTCTCTGATCCTCCATGATCATCTTCTCCATGAGTTTCTCACTCATCATGAGTTGTACTAGCCTCTACGATAGCAATCTCTTCTGTTGCCACTTACCTCACCAAGCTCTCCTCACTCAGTCTTTTGGTAAGTACTTGGTTCACTGCCTCTGGAACCTTTTGAGCACTTTCCTCTGCTCTCTCTCTGGGCTATCTCTTCAACTCACCTTCTTCTTCAGGACACTGCAATTGTCCTCCCTATCCAGTCTTTCACTGAATGTCAAGTTCACTGCCATCATCTTCTCTGCAACCATAAACTTCATTTACAAATTTCAAATCAGAAAAATCATCTCACCTCTTAAGATCTTGCATGATCTTTTCTTCCCTGCAATCCTGTTCACTTGTGTAGTTTGCATATCAGATTTAGAAATCTGATCTTCCTTTCAATCATTCATCATACATTCAAAAATACATTTCATTTCTTCAACAAAACCTTCTTGCATTCATTCAGAAACAAACATCTTCAACAGAGCATTCCAGCTCTGATACCAAAAATGATGCAGGCAGGGCCTGCAAACCCCAGAATCTTCATCCATTCTATGCATATACAAATGCATCATCATAACCGCCCAATAAAGCTTCAATCTAGGACAATTTTCACCCACTGGCAATCTCAACTATTATGCGGAAGCTTATCTTTCAATTCACAAGTTATCATTTGAATGCGGAAACTATCTTCAGCATATGGTTCAAAAATCAAATCAAGCAAACTCCCTTTTCAAGGTTTCAAATAGCATTAAAATTCCTTATAAAAAGTCTCATACAGACTTTAACCAACCATCAATTTCATTCTAGTTTCCAACCCAAGCTCACTTATATAATTCAAACCCCAATGTTTTTACCTTCAAATAAACCAGCAGTAGCAGTGATGCATTCTCAAACCATCGGCAATATCTTCGCCGCCATCACTAGTTTTCCTTCTTTTAGGTAACCCCTTACCTTCTCCACAAGCCCGAGATACCTTTCCCAATAATCGGGGATAATGATGCCTTCTATTCCTTAGCCGCTTCTTTATCACTGTGGCTCAGTTATGCCTTGGCCTTCCTCAATTATATTGTGAGATCATCCCAGGCCCAGCAAAGCGGCCATGGTTGTTCATATTTTCCAGAACTGTGTCAAGCATCGCGCCACCCACATTCTCAAAATAGATATCAATCCCGTTGGGAAAATACCTCGTAAGGGCAGCTTTCAAATCTAGTTCCTCCTTGTAATTAAATGCATCATCATAGCCTAGTTTATTTTTTGACAACTCCACCTTTTGTTTGCTTCCCGCACTCCCAACAACATAACACCCATGCAACTTTTGTGAATTGTCCAGCAGTACAATCAATGCTCCACGAAGATTTCATATGTGTTAGTCCATGTGGAAATCTCAATCTAAAACTTTCCCATTTCGTCGTATACTGCCCCGAATTCGAGCAATTGCGTTTACCTTTATTGCGGCCCTTAAAATCGTTTCAAAATAGATTGAGTTTTCTTTTGAAAGTCTGCGCCTTTCACCACCTTACAATCCATTTAGATCCAAACCAAAACATATAAATCAATCTCAGCATTCTGACCAACAGAGTTTTTAGTCTCTATTAATCAAATCTTCAATATATTAAATCAGTTCACTGTATTGTATGAATTTCCAACTGTTATACCCAAATATTCAATATTTATGAAAAATTCGACTTCAATGCTGGTTTTGAAAATTTATTGACTTATGTTTGCAATTCTCTGTTCCTATGTGGAACTTACACTTATCACATTTCCATTTTCAAATATTACAATCAACCCATGTGCCAACCTTTATTCCAATCACAGCATTTAAATACCCAATTTCTAAATGCACCCATAAACTCTAAAACACACTTATCAAATTAATAACGAAAATACTTACAAACTGTTCTTCTTGGCCAGATATCCAACAGTCGTGGCCCTTACAATTTGCTCAGAGGCTTACGGCCCATGCAGGCACATTTCAAGCCCCCTCTCAATCCTCCTCTACTCCCACCTCCTCCCCACTCTCCCTATTCAAGTCTACCTCTAATTTATACAAATTAAAAACCCACTAAATTTAATTCTATCCCTTTAAAATATCAACAAATCCTAAATCTCTCTCAACATCCCTAAAGATAGATTTTTATCCTAAAGCTTGAAAACTAATTCCAACTTAGGCTCCATCATTAATTCTAAATAATATAGAAACTAATTTCTCTCACATTTACAAATTCTCACAAATGATTAATTAAAATATAATTAATCATAAAAATAAGATTAATATTTACATGAAATTTAATATTTCATGAAACCCTAGCTTAGATAAAATACAATGTGTTTTTCGGAGTTGATGCTCTGCATCACAATACCATGGGTAAAACCCATGTGTGGATGAATACCATGGGTTACTTACAATACCATGGGAGAACAAATATCATGGGTGGATGAATACCATGGTTTGATGCCATTTACAATACCATGAGTAAATTCCATGGGTGGATAGATAACATGGGTAGATGAATACCATGGGTTGATGCCATTTTCCATTCGGATCATTCCTCCCTCCGTAAGAAGCAATGGTCCCCATTGCGTGAAGTTCCCTCCTGAGAAGCCTTTGTTGAATATGAAGAGCCACTGAAGAGAAGTGTTTTGTGTAGTTAACCCATAACCGTGATGAACGAAGATCCGAGGATAGAGATACCCTGTAATGCTTGTGACCAACTGTGATATTGATAGTGTGCGGCCTAGCAAATGGACTTCGATGAAGTGTGGGTTTGTGGATGAACCAAAACCATGACAAACGAAGATCCAAGGATAGAGACACCCTGTAATTCTTGTGACCAACTGTGTTACTAACAGTGTGCGGCCTAGCAAATGGAATTCGATGAAAATGATTTTGTGTGGTTGACCCATAACTGTGATGCTGATTGTTGATGAAATAGCAGGTGCCTACATAGCTTGGGGTGGGAGGGAACGTCTCCAAATAACCCAAGCCGAACGCTGCTATGCTGAAACTGATGAATGTGAAGCAGATGCCTACTAAAACGGGGTGGGAGGCACGTCTCCAAAGGGAACCCGCTCCGAATGAGGATGGAATTCCTGCTCGAGAATTATTTGCATTAAGAAGTGCAACAACTCCGGCTAAACAACTGAAGTATGCAATTAGTCTCTAGACCAAGAAATCTGAATACATGAATGAATTCCCTTTGATGCTATGCCTTCCTTTTATCTTTGGTGAGCCTCCTCACCCCGGACCCCACACAATGTTGAGGTGAATTCTTCATGAAGCTTCCTCTTTCAAAACTACGTTGCCCTAGCCTGCTTCCCTCCTCTTGTGGCTGCGTTGTTGACTTGGTCAACTAATCCACCTCTAATGCCTCTTTTCACACTAGATATCTTCAATATAGTTTACATATGTGTCTTAGGATGATCCTTGTTCACATTAAGCTAGTTTACTTGAGTATTTCTTCCTCCTCAAGAATGGTTGTTGACTTAGTCAAACTTGACTATGTCTCCATCTAAAATGTCTTTGTTCACACTTGGAAGGGTAAAACTAGCTCCTAAGGTGATATCTTCCCTTAATAAGGTGGAATTTATTCATATTTTATTTTTCATGGGCCGCCTTACCCATTTATTCTTCTCCTAGGTGAAAGTAGCAAAATCTAATATTCCAATTTGCTTATGTGCAAATTTTAGAATATTACAGTCCTCCCCTCCCAAATGTTGCTTGTCCTCAAGCAACTGCCAGGATAGGACTGAAGAGCACCCTCTTCTCCCCTAAAACAACCTCATAAGATGAAATAATCCAAGTATCAAGGTGTTGTATCATCAATATGTCTCCAAGTTGCCTCTCCCAAGTGTGTAAGCTATCTAAATAGCTGACATTAGGTGACAGTGGATCATCCATGGAAGAAACAATGGGCTATTTTAAGATCCTCTTGAAGCATGAGGGATGATGTAGATTGGGACTCATCATCCCCATTTGAATCTCTCCTCCCCAAGCTATCAACCAAACAAAATGAGTCACCCTCCAAAATGGTAACTCATGCAAATCATCTTCCACCTGAAGCTCCTGCAAAGTAGGTGGGCTGAAATTCTGATCATGGTAGACATAGTAGCCTACCCCATGCTGCTTTCCTCTCCACTCAAGACAAGTGTAAAGGATTTTCTGATCTTGGGCTGCCATCATGTTGCCCTCAAATGGAAAGAAGGAATTTAGACCTCTAAAGGTCCCCCTCCTAGCGCTGTGAATCAAGCTGGCCCAAACCATTTCATACATGATGGATAAGAAATCATCATCATAAAGCATCTCATCCACCTCATGGCCCTCCTAATTAAGACACAGATATGTTGCTATAGAGGCCATGTCCTTTCCCATGCTCCCCTTAGAGCATGCAATGCAGCAAGTTTGGGGATGATCCTCCCCCAAGAACACATGCACTCCATGTGTTCCTCCTCCAATCATGCTCCTCATATAGGCAAAGACAACATCAGCAAATAGGATCATGATCAGCAGCATACTGAGAGAAATACTGAAGGTTTCATGTGTTTCTGGAAGGTACCAACAGTCTCCCAAGTGGTCACAATGCAGTCTTCCCCACTGCAGCTTCAGACAATGGTTGGGAAAGTTGTCTCCTGACAAATGGCTTGTTGTATAAGTCATCACACCCACTAGTAAATAGTAGATGGCTGAGTATGTTAACTGAGCACACAAGAAGCAACCATATACTTGCCTTGGATCATACATTATATGGTTGTCTCCATCATAATAGTTGGCCAAAAATAGACCATGGAACCTAAAGAGAAACTTGCCCCTTTGAAGAGCAATGCACTGAAAAGAAATGGTAAGAGCAAAATATTGTGTGGTATAATCAATAAATGAAATAATAGAATTCTTACCATGTAATGAAGACAAGATGGTGACAAGATCCATAGATGGATCCTCCATAGTGGCATGATATACCCATATGAAGAGGAATGAACCACATGCTGCATGAAAATCATCCTTCTCATGCTTGGAAATCCAAGTCAAGGAGATCATACCACAATAACCAATGAGTCCATCCACCACTCTACTAATCTCACCTCCTATATGCCCACCAAGTGCATCAATTATGAAGTGATCCTGGGAACACTCCATCAACAAGCTCATGCCCCAAAGTGACAGCGCTACTATCCTATGCAAATAGGCTACTGCCAACTCCTGAATACATTCTCTAACATGTTCTATGTCAAAGACTCCTCCCATAATGTTGCCATCTCCTCCCATTGCAACATCATGCAAAATGTGAGAGCAACTCTGCCCTTGCTCTCTCTCAATCCTCCAAAGCAACAAATGCTTTTGCTACCTCATCATAACTCCATCATACAACTGATGTAGTGAAAACAAAATTACCACATCATCATAATGTATCCACACTCCTTGCTGCCCCATGATGCAAGTACTTTGCCAAGTATCCTCCTCCCTCATACCCTTAGAAGAAGGATATGCCACATGATGGCCAAACTCTCTCAAGAGTAGCCAACGCAGTCTTGCCTCCTGCTGCCCAGTATCATAGAGTTGCAAGTAACTCTCCAGCTTCTCGCTCTCTATCCACATCCATTTTTCCACCAATGAATGCCTTCTATCCTCCTCCATCTTGGTATCCCTCCAAAAGAGACTACCATCCTCCCATATCATATTTTTCTCCTTGCATTCTATGGGATGTTGAAATGTAACTCCTTGGAGACCTCCTTGAGAAGATCTCTCACTGATGATCATTTTGAACCCATAAGGATCCAAAGGGGCTGAAAGCAAAGCCTCCTTGCTGCTACCTCCTCTAGGGTGTTTTGGCTATCTCATGTCTTAGCTCCCGGATGAACATTTGGTTCTGCATGAATTTGTTTGGAGCAAGGTTCACTCCCTCCTCCAGGTTTATGATTCTCTTACAAAGATCACACCTAAACCTCAAGGGTTGTGTGCAACTCAAGAGGGGTCTATGAGGATGATGCTTCATTTGTTTCTTGAACCATTCAAGTCTGCACAGTGCAGTGCAATATTGCTGCTCTACCCCAGCAACAATGTTTGATCCTGGGCCATATGAAAACATATTTCCACAACTTTTAGAAAGATTTTCTGCAATAAGTAAAAGTGGAAATATTCCCATACCTTGGTGAGATGTGGGAACCTCTTGTAGAGCTACAAAGGCTTCTTCCTCTATTGTAATGGCTGCCCCAACTGCTGATGTAGAAAGTTGCTCTTCCAGCGCTGTGACAACACTGGTACTTGTCTCTTCCCATGGTGGTGTGGACCCTCTCTCCTCTTATCTATCTTCATCAAAATTTCTGATCAACTCTTGAGTGAACTTAGAAAAGGAAGTCACTCTTGTGTGGCTTAAGTGACTGCACCACCAAGCATTGGCTTCATCCTCCAGGTGCAGCGCTGCAACTTCTGTTGCCTCCCTCTCTTCCACTGGATGAAGTATGAAGAATGCCTCAAGCTTCCTTGCCCAAGCTCTTGTTGTAGCTGACCCATAAAATTTTGACATTATGAATCTATTGCCTTTGATCTCTCCTTTGCTGCAAGATCTTTCCTCTTCTCTCAGTTGAATAAACTGAGGAAAATTTAGGGTCTCTTTGAAATCCCTAGGTTGGCACTTGTATTATGCCAAATATCCACTTAGGATTTCATGCTCTAAGTGGTCTTCTTGATTTTCACTTCCTCTATGGGAACAGGAAGTGCATGAATCTTCTTCTATTTCTTGAAACCTTCTAGAGGTCTCACTGCCACTCTCCCCTCCTTGAAACCCTTTTGGAGTTTCAATGCATTTCTCCACTTCTTTCTTCTTGGATCTGAAAATGGATGAGAGGAAGCTCATCCTCTCCATAATTTTGTTCTCCTCTCCTTCTTATATCCTGAGTGGATCTAAAATCCACAGGCTGAGCCAAGATGAAAACTCTGATACCACTGTAATGTTCCAAAATTGGAACAGCTACACTATTGGGAATAATGTGAGTTATTACCAATGTGGAGCTTCAGAAAACCACGAGCATGGCAATGAAGGGAAGCACATTATATGTAAAATAAAATCAACCTAGCAGATGAAATATCATCAGCAAGATAATTGCCAATATTCTCCTTCCCAGGTAGGGAAATGCAGCAATACTAGGCATAAAACTGTTGTCTTCAGAAAATAACACTATACAAGTGAGGAATGGGACTTTGATTCCTTATAATACATTATATACAACTTGTATGCAGAATTATAGTTGAAAGAAATAAATCTAGCTCATACAAACAGATCTCCCCGAATCTATGTAGCTAAAATAAGCTAAAACCCCATAGCCCAGCTCATGTAGCAACTACTGAAGCAAGAAATGCATTATTCTAATGAGGGTTTCTGAAAAAAATGATGGAAGAGCTCTGATATGAGACTTAATCAACCAAAAAAATAGATAAATGGAAGTTTATAAACTTATACAGTGAAACAAGACATCCGGCAAGGTTTCCGGTAAAATGCATGAGTAACAACAACACTGCAAAAATAACGCAGTCACTGCATATATATATTATACATGGCTGAATATGACATGAAATATCATAATAATACAAATAAATGGCCCTAGGCCTCTTATTATAACTCCCGAAGGGAAATGAGCACCTCCTCCTCAAAGATTTGCATAAAATCAAAGGGTGCAGTTGTGCTGCTGCATAAGGACGCAGTTTTCTGAAGGAGAATAAGTTGTGGATGAATATGGAAGAGTGGCCCAAATAAAAATACTGAAATTAAGCTCAAATCCTTCTCTCTTGATCCCTTAAGCAAGCTGATCCAAAGAGAGGATGGAATTCCCGCACGGGAATTCTTTGCACTAAGCAGTGCAGCCCGGCTAAACAGCTGAAGTATGCAATTGGTCTCTAGACCAAGAAATCTGAATACATGAATTAATTCCCTTTTATGCTATGCCTTCCTTTTATCTTTGGTGAGCCTCCTCACCCTGGACCCCACACAATGTTGAGGTGACTTCTTCATGAAGCTTCCTCTTTCAAAACTGCGCTGCCCTAGCTTGCTTCCCTCCTCTTGTGGCTGCGTTGTTGACTTGGTCAACTAATCCACCTCAAATGCCTCTTTTCACACTAGGGATCTTCAATCTAGTTTACATATGTGTCTTAGGCTGATCCTTGTTCACATTGAACCGGTTTGCTTAGGTGATCTCTTCCTCCTCAAGAATGCATGTTGACTTAGTCAAACTTGACTATGTCTCCATCTAAAATGTCCTTGTTCACACTTGGAAGTGTAAAACCAACTCCTAAGGTGATATCTTCCCTTACTAAGGTGTAATTCATTCATATTTTATTGTTCATGGGCCTCCTTACCCATTTATTCTTCTCCTAGGTGAAAGTAGCAAAATCTAATATTCCAATTTGCTTATGTGCAAATTTTGGAATATTACAGAATAGATGGATGGCCTAATGTCGGATATGACGATGAAACTCCAAGAAGACTACAATGGATCCATAGTGTGAAGGGTTGATCCCTCCATGGGTTTCTCAGTTGAAGTCCCGAGAACAACCTTCCAACTCTCAAGCTCTAGTTCAAGAATGCGTAATTCCTATAGCTGGAAGTGCATAGGAGAGTGGCTGAAAGTTGCACCGATTTCTGGATGATGAATTCTACCCAAGAAAACCTTCCTAGAGTAGGCACTTGAAGTCCCCCATGGGTTAGGGTGGGATTATCGCTCGGAAACACTCGGTGCTAAACAACGCAACAGACTTAGCTAAACAACCGAAGCGTGCAAATAAATGCTTTACGACACTCAACAATAAAAATTCAGACTCCCCTCCTTTTTTTCCCTCATCTTCCTTTTATGGTTGTGAGCCTTCCCTAGCCTTGGCCCACCTCATAATTGTGCTTCACATGTGGCCACTAGCCTCCATAAAGATTGTGTTGTTTTCCATGATCTCCATCATTGCTGCAATTACTCCCCACTTCCTCCATCATGTGTGCATTTAATGCACCACTTCCTCCATCATCTCTACAATTGCTTCTCCACTATATCCATCATCTTGCATTTATTCCTCCACTATCTACATCATCTTACTCATTAATTCTCTATGACCTCCGCTATTTATTTATTATTATGCTGCTCCACTACTCCATAATGCTACTCCACTACTCAACTAAGCCACATTCACACTATAGAAATGGATTTTATTCATCTACTAGGTTTATAGGTCCCTCCACCCTTTTATTTACTTAACTAAATAAGAAAAGTAAGAACTCTAATATTCCAATTAGCTAAAGGAAAATTTGGAATATTATAGTCCTCCCCACCAAAATGTTGCTTGTCCTCAAGCAACTGCAAAAGTGGATGCTACAGAAATCCATCTCCCTCCCAAGTGGCATCCTCATATGGAAGGTTTCCCCATTTGCTCCAATGTGTTATGAATTCCCAGCTCCATAAATTCCTCTTTAGAATGTCTAGAATGGACTCCAACTATGTAGCTAGATGCCTCTCCTCGTCAATGAGCCCCCAAGTTGCAACCATATGTTGTCTAAGAGCCTCTTCTTTGCATGAGATATGTGAAGTGTAGCAGTTCCTTCCCCAAGTGGAAAGTCCCAACTCATAAACTATCTCTCCAAGCCATGCTACATGGAGTAGGTTGTGTCTCTCTGTGCTCCAATCCTTGGCCATGGTAGCCTTGCTTGATTTAAGCATCATCTCAACATTGTGCAAAGTAGGAAATAGAGACATATGGATTGACATGTGAAATGTCAAACCATACTCTCCCAATAGCAGCCACTGCAGCAATGCCACTTACTGCCACACCACCTAATCATCATAGCAAGTATGGTGGCCATACTCTCCCAACAGAAGCCAACGCAACAAGGCAACCTGTTTCCATCCCACATCATCATCATGCAAGGTATGGGAGAATGTCAATCCATATTCTCCCAAGACTAACTAACGTAACAATGACTCTTGATGCCACCCCAAATCATCATAATGCAAAGCATGAAGAAATGATATATTGATTGACATGTAGAATGTCACACCAGACCAACATAGCCAGGCTTCTTGCTGCCAGATCATACGAGTATCATGCAAAGTCCCAAACAATAACATCCCCATTGACATGTGATATGTCATGTGATGGCCAAACTCTCTCAAAAGTAACCAGCGCAACCATGACTCCAACTATTTCATCTCAGCACTATTGTGCAAGGTAGGAAATAATGATATACCAATGGACATATAAAATTCAATGTCTTGGCCATACTCTCCCAAGAGTAGCCAGTGCAGCCATGCCTCCTATTGCTGCATCACCTTAGTATTGTGCAAGGCATGGAACATACCAATCTGAAATGTTGGGTGGTAACCATACTCACCCAAGAGCAGCTAGCGCAGCCATGCTTCTTGTTGCCCTGTGTCATAGATTTGCAAGTAGATTTCCAGCCACTT
Source organism: Pinus albicaulis (assembly GCA_034641835.2). Taxonomy (NCBI): domain Eukaryota; kingdom Viridiplantae; phylum Streptophyta; class Pinopsida; order Pinales; family Pinaceae; genus Pinus; species Pinus albicaulis. The sequence continues at coordinate 362,164,555 of CM076582.1, forward strand.
GCCAATCATCTCCATCCATCCATCCAACTGTGGGTGATGACTCATATCATGCACCAACTCAATATCAACCCAATGGAGAAGCTCCCGCCAAAAAATTATCATACAATAATTGTACCCATCACTAACTATGGCCTTGGGAATACCATGAAGCATGAAGACATCCCGGAAAGATAATATGTTCGCGGGTGAAGAGATGTACTATGTGAAAATGTCGAAGCAATGTGCATACCTCAACAGCAGATTAATTTCGACAATACCATCCTCCAAAATCTGATGACAATATTTGCACTCCATGATATGTCGAAGTGCATCCTCCTTGAGGTCTCTCCATGAGAATCTCTCATCGATGGCCCGGTAGAACCTATGAGGTTCTGAATATGCTGCTTGAAGAAACTTCTCTTTGATCTATGAGGTGGTCATCAAGAAGGCTATGTCCTGAAAATGGAAGATGTTATCCATTACATGATGTCTACCATCTATCATCTTCCCATCCAATGCTTCGTAAGTGAAGTAGTCATTCGAATGCTCAAATAAGAACTGGGCCCTCAAATCATCACTGCTCCTCAGTGACAGCGCTGCTAATCTCCATGATAGTGCATTTGTTGTCTCATGGTCCTCTCCATTCGCAATGCTGAACTCATTGTCCTTCATTGTACGGATCCATCGTTGTTGCCTCCTTTGTGGTTGTTGCTCCTCCTCAAAAAGATGTCGGAGACTATGGTGGTTGGTCTTCACCTAAAATCTACTGCCAATCTAAAACTGCCGAAATTTGACCAATGCATGCATAATGGCCAATATCTCTTTGTCGTAAATAGAATACGACAACTCATGCGACAGTAACCTCCAGTTCTCGAAAGCTATGGAATAGATTCCCTGCATTAGGATTGTGCTAAACCCATCCTCAGAAACTCCACACTCCAACACAAAATGTTGTGTGCAACTCAACAATGCCAAACTGGGATAGCTATACCTCTTCTCTTTGAACCAATCAAGGGTCCTCTATGCAATGATAGTCTTCTACTCCAAATCAATTATGTGCTCTAACCCTTGGTCATGCAATTTCCCTGATGGCATGACCCCACAAATCTCAAGATGATGTGCTGAAACAATTTGGGGCGGAAATTCTTGCATACCTTAAATCAACTAATGCTTGGGAACATCTTGCAAAGCTACAAGAGTTCCTCCTACCGGTGCAATTTCTTCTCCAACTGTTGGTGATGGTGATGGATACTCCTCTATTGCTGCACCAGTTCTGGGATATACTTCCTCTTCCTCATGCACCTCTTGAATCATTCCTTGGACTCTCAATGTCGAAGTCTTGGGAACATCTTGCCAAAATTCAAGTGCTCCTCCCACTAATGCAAGTACCTCTACTGCAGCTGGTGGTGGTGGTAGTTGTTCTTCACCCGGAGTGTCAGCGCTGACATCTTCCTTTTGCTCCTCATATACTTCCTCACCAATGTTGGAAAATGTCTCAATGGAAAGTGCCTCAGGTTTTCTTCTGCCAAACCTCTTTACCAACCTTTGAGTGAACTCTGCATACACAGTCACTCTTAGATGTTTCAATCTGTCAAACCACCAATCATTTGCTTCACCCTCAAGGTGCAGTGCTGCAATCTCAATGGCTTCCTTTTCCACTACTAGGTGTAGCTGGAAGAAATCATCTAACTTCTCCATCCAAGCCTTTGTCGTGTTTTTGGATGACCCATCGAATGTAGGTAGAAATAATCTATTCTTCATATGCCCTCTTCTTCTATTGCTACTGCGAGGTATCCAGTTCTCTTTAATCTGGAAAAATTGTTGGAAAGTCAGATTTTCTTTAAATGCTCTAGATTGATATTTGTACTCTGCAAGATAATCACTCAAAGTCTCATGCTCCAAATATCCTCCATCTCCATGCCATTCATTTCCTTCTGCAAGGAAAGTGGGCATAGTAGGGCGTTGTGTAACTTTCATCACCGTCGGTTGCTTATACTGTTGATAGGAAGTGCTCGTACCTTCTCCATTATAAAACCCTCTTGAGGTTTCCTTTTGCCTTTCCCTTCCCATTTATTTAATCTCCATGGTGAGATCCTACATAGATCTGAAGAGAAGTGTGGAAAAACTAAATCCTTCTGCCATTGAAGACTTCCTTTTATGATTCTTCTTCTTATTCCTCTTATTTCATGAAATGCCCACAAGCTGAGCCAAATATCATGCTCTGATACCACTGTAATATCCCAAAATGGGAAAGACATGAATATAGAAAATATGCATAATTCCAACTGCGATAAAATAAGAATAAAACATGTAGAACTGGAAAAATGTCGGGATACATCAAAACATCATACATATGAGAAAAAAAAGTTGAGCCATATCATTATGTATCAACAACAATGTAAGTACATAGTGCCCCAAAAGGAATGCACTCAAGCCACAAGATGGCTGAAATACACTAATGAAACTTAACATTGGAAAGTATAAACTATTGTCACGTGAAACTACCTCCACTGAAGATATATGTACTCCTCTACCGCTGCACCGTTATCGTATGTGCTTCCTCTTCCTCATGCACCTCTTGAATCATGCCATGGACTCTCAATGTTGAAGTCTTTGGAACATCTTGCCAAAATGCAGGCACTCCTCCCATTGATGCAAGTACCTCTACTGCAACTGGTGGTGGTGGTAGTTGTTCTTCGCCCGGAGTATCAACGCTGACATCTTCCTTTTGCTCCCCATACACTTTCTGTTTATTGTCAGAGAATTTATCAATGGAATGTGCCTCCAGGTTTCTTCTATCAAACCTCTTGATCAACCTTTGAGTGAACTTCGCACACAATCACTCTTAGATGTTTCAATCTGTCAAACACCAATCATTTGCTTCACCCTCAAGGTGCAAAGGTCGCAATCTCAATGGCTTCCTTTTTCCACATATAGGTGTAATGGGAAGAAATAAATCTAACTGCATCCAAGCCTTGTCTACTTTTTGATGACACATCGAATGTAGGTAGAAATAATCTATTCAGATATGCCCTCTTCTTCATTGCTAATGTTGTATCCAGCTTCTCTTTAATTTGGCACCATAAGTTTCCATTTTCTCAATGTTCTGTAGAAGATATCAGGGATCAAAGATAATCACTCAAAGTCTCATGCTCCAAATATCCTCCATCTCCATGCCATTCATTTCCTTCTGCAAGGAAAGTGGGCATAGTAGGGCGTTGTGTAACTTTCATCACCGTCGGTTGCTTATACTGTTGATAGGAAGTGCTCGTACCTTCTCCATTATAAAACCCTCTTGAGGTTTCCTTTTGCCTTTCCCTTCCCATTTATTTAATCTCCATGGTGAGATCCTACATAGATCTGAAGAGAAGTGTGGAAAAACTAAATCCTTCTGCCATTGAAGACTTCCTTTTATGATTCTTCTTCTTATTCCTCTTATTTCATGAAATGCCCACAAGCTGAGCCAAATATCATGCTCTGATACCACTGTAATATCCCAAAATGGGAAAGACATGAATATAGAAAATATGCATAATTCCAACTGCGATAAAATAAGAATAAAACATGTAGAACTGGAAAAATGTCGGGATACATCAAAACATCATACATATGAGAAAAAAAAGTTGAGCCATATCATTATGTATCAACAACAATGTAAGTACATAGTGCCCCAAAAGGAATGCACTCAAGCCACAAGATGGCTGAAATACACTAATGAAACTTAACATTGGAAAGTATAAACTATTGTCGTTGGAAACTTCTGCTACTGGGAAGAAGATATATGTACGAGAGGCTATTGGAGTGCTTAGAAAGATCTGGGATTTTAACCACGGACTTTACTCAAAAAACACAGAAAAACCAAGAAATGGTTTGGCCGGATTTTGAGTTTGGAATTTCGGCCCTTTTTGGGTTGCACACTGCACCCCCCTTGGATGAGTTATGCACTCCCTGGAGACAACTACTGATATGGGAGTGAAAAAATAATATATATTCTACAATAGCACCCACTCAGCTCATTAACTGAAGGGCTAGTCATTTCTCCCAATTCCCAAGCTCAAAACTTGAGATCTAGCTCCTCCACTGAATATGCAAATGTTGCATGCACAACTGCTGGGAAATATTGTGTTGTCTAGGAGGGCTGATGATGTAGCTTGCTGATAGATAATACAATGATAATCCCAGGATTCTGAATTGATCCTCAGAGTGAAGCATTAATCCCTCACGGGATTCCAAGCTGAGTTGCTTGGAACTTCCTCTTCTCCTCAAACTCTCACTGCAGAATTACGCAATTCATGTACGAAATGTTGCTGCATAGGAGAATATATGGATTGCCTGATGCCGGAAATGATAATGTAACTCCCAGAAGACTACAATGGATCCACAATGTGAAGGGTTGATCCCTCCACAAGTTTCTTAGCTGAATTACTGAGAACAACCTTCCAACTCTCAAGCTCTAGTTCAGGAATCAGTAATTCTTGTAGCTAGAAGTGCACAGGAGAGTGGATGAAAGTGGCACTGATTGTTGGATGATGAATGATGCCCAAGAAAACCTTCCCGTGTTGTCTCACTGTCCTCGGAAAATCTATGATAAAATCCTTGGAAATTACCTCACATTTCCATTTTGGTATCATGATCGGTTGTAGCATTCCACGTGGGTGCTTACACTTTTCCTTATCTTGGTGAAAATCCAAACACCTATCCATAAACTCTGTTACATCTCTCTTCAATTTTAGCCAATAATAAAACTTCTTCACTATCGTCAACGTCTTCTGATAGCCTAAGTGACCTAAATATGGTTTCGCACGAAACTATCTCAAGATCACCTTCTTGAGTTCACTACTATCTGGCACTGTTAGGTCCCTATATTACTAGTGTAGTCCCTTATTGTTGTTAGTGTAGCCCCCTTATTGTTATTGTTGTACTCTTGTAGCCCCCATATTATTATTATTGATCCTTTACATTATTATTGTTAGGTCGGCTAGGATTATATTGTGACCCATGGACTCCTATATATAGAAAGAAGGTTTTGTCATTTGTATCATCCAAGAATTGTTCATTTATGTAATGTAAAGGAGGTATCCCCCTCTAAGTGGTTGATTTATAAGGCATTGATATCTCTTTTCGTCTATTTTGGGAGCTAGTTTCATAACATTTGGTATGAGAGCTTTGGATTCTAGGGTTTCACTGCTTCAAACATGACATCATGGAATTTTTGCTATAAATTTTTTTCTATGAAGGTTTAGAAGCTAAAAAAAAACCCATTTGCGAAGATATCCTAAGGAACATTGTGTAAAATTTTCTGATCTTGGTTCACAATATTTCCAGAGATATGATGTGTGGAAGTTAGGGTTTTTGCAGGCTCCGGAATTTCATCTCAAAGAGGTCACCTTGGGAAAAGCATCAAAACTCTCTCTCTGAGCATCAGATTGGAATTCTGTAAAAATTGGCCAAAATTACACTAACTGTAGTTTCCTGTGTATCAATGTCAGATTCGAACGAGGAAACAGTGACACGTGGCACTCCATACAAGTTCACTCTACTGAACCAGTCCATAATTAGGTCATTTTGGGAGATTTTGCATAACTTTGTCTTGAATAATCCAAATCAGGTTAGATCTGGGCCATTGGAAAGAAGATTTAGAGGGCTACGAAATGATTGAATATAAATCTACGGGGATCCGAAATTACAGAGATACATCAGTTTCAATATAGAGCTCCTCAAAAGCAATAAAAAGGTGTGTATTTGTTTTCAAATTGCATAAGTATTATTTGAAAAATCAGTTTGAAGCGATTCCAAGGGAATATTAAAGCATAGATATCAGTATTGGGTTCTAAAATTCCCCCTAAAAATAATTCAACACCCATTAAACCCTCAGAAGGCTCTACTATGACTCATGAAGAGGAAGAAGTGCAACATTATATATCAAAATTACAAGACCAAGTGCACCAAATTTCACTCTCACAAAGAGCAACAAAAAATGAAATGGAAGTTTTGAAGAAAGGCATGGAAGCTAAGATGGATGGTTTGTAGAAAGGCGTGGAAGATAATATGGATGGCATGGAAGCTAAGGTGGATGAAATGGAATCTAACATGGAAGACATGAAGAATGATCTAAAAACAAACATGGAAGGTTTGAAGGAAGGTTTGATAAAATTGATACAAGAAATTATTCCTAATGGCGAAAAGGTAGTAGAGGAAACTCATGATGAGAACAAAATAAATGTTAATCATGATTTCATAAACTCTAATGTTGGAATGAAGACCCACCATATCCCAAATATCGATATGGGGAATTTTGATGGCAAGGATCCCGTAACATGGATACTACAGATTGAGCAATATTTTCATCTCAATAATGTGCAAAACACACAAAAGGTACGCATTGAAACTTTATATTTAGAAAAAATACATGTATTTGGTATCGATGGCTTTTCTCCCACAAAAATAATCACTTGGTCAATTTTTAAAGAGGAAATGATAGCACATTATGAGGACACAAAGAGCAACACCTTCTTTATCCAATTGATAAATATAAAACAAAATGGTTCAATGGTCGAGCACATTGAGAACTTCCAAAAATTGGATATAAGGGTAGCTGATATTCCATAGGAACACATGATTGATGTCTTCATAGGGACTTTAAAGGATAACATCCAACATGAGGTTTACCTTTGGGAACCTGATTCATTGGAGAAGGAATTCAGGTTGGCAAGAAAAATTGAATGTAAAATTATGGCAACAAGGAAGCCTACCATTCACATCTATAAATATGGAAGTGTTTCTACTCCTAGACTTACACAACCTAGAGGGTTGAAACCACAAAAATTGGAAGAAAAAAGAGTGAAAGTGTTTTGCGATAGTTGTGATATAAAATACACTAAAGGTCATCAGTGTGCTGAGAATAAATTATTTTACATAAATTGTGAAGAGGAGAAATAAATTGAACAATAAACTTCAAAAGAAGAGGATATACACCAGGAACCAACCCTAGAGAAAGAATAAATGAGTCTAACCATATCCTATAATGCATTGGCAGGAATTACCACTCCTCAAACTCTCAAGATATAAGGACATATCAAGAAGAAAAAGGTAATAGTTTTGATTGATTCAGGTAGTACCCATTATTTTTTTCATTGTAAGGTAGCCAAGGAATTGAATTGCTTCCTATACCCAACACCAAAGTGTCAAGTGATGGTTGCAAATGGAGGAACCATAAATTGCTCTGGAAAATGCCATAATATCAAGCTAACCATGGGGAAATATGTATTGAATAGTCCAGTGCTTTACATTCCAATGGGAGGTGTTGATGTTGTACTATGATTACAATGGTTACAATTTGCGGACGATAGCTTTTAATTTTCAAGAACTTTTCTTGAATTTTTTTCGTAAGGAATGGAATTTGAATTACGGGGTATCGCAGGGAAGCCAGGAAAGATAATAAGCTATAATGTCATGACAAAGCTTCTGAAGAAATAACAACGAGGCGTAATTGCAAAATTATGCTCACTATGAGTTCCAACATCAAAATCATCTATTTCTCCACATCTCCAAAAAGTATTGGACAATCATTCCAAGGTGTTTGAAACTCCGAAGGACTCCCACCTATACATGATCATGATCATGCTATTCATTTGATTCCAAGAATTGTTCCTCCAAACATCAGACCTTACAGATATCCTTATGTCCAGAAGAGCGAAATTGAACATATGATTGGAAAAATGTTAGAGGTTGGTATAATTCAACCTAGTCAAAGTTCTTTCTCTGCTCTAGTAGTATTGGTGCACAAGAAGGATGGATCATGGTGCATGTTTCCAAATTATAGGGAGCTCAATAAGCTCACTATTAAAAATAAATTTCCCATTCATGTGATTTATGAATTATTGGATGAATTACATGGAGAAATTTATTTTTCAAAGTTGGATCTTCGTTAAGGATATCATCAAATTAGAATGAAGACTAAAGACATTTCAAAAAAAAGCATTTCGAACTCATGAGGGTCATTATGAATTTTTGGTCATGCCTTTTGGCCTTACCAATGCACCTTCTACATTTCAAGGGTTGATGATATAATAATCTACAGCCGGTCTTCGAAGGATCATGTTCAACATCTTAACAGGGTGCTCAAACTATTGGAGGAGAAACAATTATATGAAAAAACCTCCAAATGTTTCTTTGGAGTATAAGAGGTGGAATATTTGGGTCATATTGTATCTTAGGAAGGTGTTAAGGTAGACCCTAAAAGAATTAAAGCCATTAAGGAATGGAAATTCCTCACAACCATCAAGAAATTGTGAGGATTTATCGGGTTAACAAAGTATTATCGCAAGTTTGTTAAGAATTATGGGAGAATGGAAGCACCTCTAACAACATTGTTGAAGAAAGATGCATTTTCATGCTCCTAAAGCAACTAAGGCCTTTGAACATATTAAAGATGCAATGTGCCTAGCATCGGTCTTAGCTACACCAAACTTCACAAAAACCTTTATTGTGGAATGTGATGCCTCAAGAAATGGAATTGGTGTTGTTTTAATGCAAGAAGGAAGACCCATTTCTTTTGAAAGTCGTCCAATCAAAGAAAAGTATTTACAAAAAGCTATTTATTAGAAGGAAATGTTGCCAATACTACATGTACTAAAGAAATGTCGATCTTACTTAATGGGAAGACACTTCAAGGTAAAAATTGAACATGATAGTGTTAAATACTTTTTGGAACAAAGACTATCTTCAAAAGAGCAGTAAAAATGGGTCACAAAGATGTTGGGTTATGACTTTGAAATCATTTTCAAAAAAGGGAAGCTAAATGTTGTTGCATATGCAATCTTAAGAAAGGATGAAGAGGTGGAAGAATTTCTTTTTTCCATTTCTATTATCCAACCAGATTGGATAACCAAAGTAAGGGATGAATCGAAGAATGAAGAAGAAGTGTGGACACTCATTCAAAAGTTGCAACAAGATGCTAGTACATCTGATACATTTAGTTGGAAAAATGATTCCTTAAGGTACAAAGATCGCTTATATCTTTTTATGAATTCCCAACTAAAACAAAAAATTATTTTGGAATTTCACACCTCTCCCTTAGAAGGACACTCAGGATTTTTAAAAACTTACCACAGGGTGAAGAAAGAATTTTTTTGGGATGGCCTTCAATCTCATATTCAAAAGTTTGTGGCAAATGTTTGGTTTTCCAACAAAATAAAGTTGAGACAATTAAGACCTCGGGTCTGCTACAACCTTTATCCATTCCATGTCAAGGTTGGGAGGAGTTTTCAATGGGTTTTATCATAGGTTTACCTAAGCCCGAAGGAAAGAGTGTCATCATGGTGGTAGTTGATAGACTTACCAAGTATGCGCACTTTTGTGAATTATCTCATCCATTTAAAGCAAGTACAATTGCTACTGCATTTATGGAAACAATTCAAAATCTACATGGAAACCCAAATATTGTTGTAAGCGACAGAGATCCTATTTTTACTGGAAATTTTTGGACGGAATTATTTTCTTTTTTGGGTACTCACCTAGCTCATAGCTCATCTTATCATCCTCAATCTGATGGGCAAACTGAGATTAGGGAAAAAATGTTTGGAAGGATATCTACATTGTTTTGTATCTGATAAAAAATACAATGGGTCAAGTGGTTACCTCTGGCTGAATGGTGGTATAACACTTCCTTCCATATTGTAGCAAAAATGACCCCATTTATATCACTTTATGGTTATCATACACCATATATCACATCATATTTAAGAGAAAATTCTAAGGTGCAAGCAATGGAATATCAGATCGAGCATCCACAACAAGTTCTCCAACACTTAAAGGATAACCTAAATTTGGCACAAAATTTAATGAAACAACAGGTAGATCAACATCGCAGCGAAATAAGTTTTGATGTAAGAGACTGGGTATTTTTACGGCTACAACAATACAAACAAATTTCCCTCAAGCAAGTTAAGAAGGATAATAAATTATCGCCAAGGTACTATGGTCCTTACAAGGTGTTACAAAACATTGGTACTATGGAATACAAATTGGATCTTCCTTCTTCTTCTCAAGTGCACCCAATATTCCATGTTTCATGCTTAAAGAAGGTTATAGGTGACAAAATTCTAGTTCAAACAATATTTCCAGAACTTGATGAGGAAGGAAAAATCATATTGGAACCTGATGGAGTCACGAAAACAAGAAATCGACAGCTACGAACTCGATCAATTTTAGAGTATCTCATCAAGTGGAATAACTTACCCACTAAAGATTCGACATGGGAGGATGATAATTTTATACAGAAGAATCCAGAGCTACTCAAGCATTGAGGACAACACTTTTTGAAGGAGAGGGGCATGTTAGGTCCCTATATTACTAGTGTATTCTCTTATGTTTGTTAGTGTATCCCCCTTATTGTTATTGTTGTACCCTTGTAGCCCCCATATTGTTATTATTGTGCCCTTACATTACTATTATTAGGTCAGCCAGGATTATATTGTGACCCCATGGACTCCTATATACAGAAAGGAGGCTTTGTAATTTGTATCATCCAAGAATTTTTCATTTATGTAATGTAAAGGAGGTTTCCCCTCGAAGTGGCCGATTTATAACACATTGATCTCTCTTTTCTTCTATTTTGGGAGTTAGTTTCATAACAGGCACATATATTTTGTCTCTATACCTAACCAAGCCATCTGATGTGAGACGATAATCCATATCATGTACTCATGTACCTGCACCTATACCTATACATGTACCTATGCCACTACCTGTACCTATACCTATACTTTGTTGCAACCTGTGCACAATCTCCATATACCTATCATCATGATGACCTGCCTGCAAGATCTTATCCTATAGATATGTCCCATAGGAGCTCATAGCTGCTACATGATTCACCTGTATCCACCTGCTAAGAGAATCTACGACCCTGTTCTACCTTTGATGTACCTGATCTCGAAGTTAAACTCATTGACCGTGGCCAACCATCTCGTGTTCCTAGAGTTTAGATCCGGCTAGTCAAATAGATACCTCAATACGTTGTGATCATTCATCAATGCAAATCGTCTGCCCAAAAGATAGTTCCTCCACATCTCCAATGCATGTATAATCACTGCCAACTCAAGATCATGTGTTGGAAAATTTTGCTCGTGCTCATTCATTTTTCGTGACTCATAGCATAATACCTATCCATCATGCATAAGGACTTCGCAAATTCCTCCCTTGCAAGAATTTGTACCTACTATAAACTCCTTATCTAGATCTACAATCTTTAACACTGAAGCATGTGTCCACAACTGCTTAAGCTACTCAAAATTGGCCTCACACTTCTCTATCCATTCAAACTTCTTATCTTTCCTCTGCAATGTTGTGATAGGATAAGAAATATATGAGAAGTTCATGATGAACCGCATGTAATAACTTGTGAAACCCATGAAGGATCTCACCTAATATACATTCCTAGGAGTTACCACTCCATGATGGCCCTTATCTTTTTTGGATCCACTATTATTCCCTCCTTGGAGACAACATGTCCCAAGTAATCTACCTCACTATGAAAGAAAATGCACTTGCTAATCTTAGCATACAATTGATTCTCTCTCAACAATCTCAACACAGCTACCAAATGCTCGACATGCTCTTCCTCATTTTTAGAATATAGTAGTATATCATCAATTAACACAATAACAAACTTGTCTAGATAATGATGCAACACATTGTTCATCAAACACATAAATGTGGTTGAAGAATTAGTCAAAATGAATGGAACTAAAACAAACTTGTAATTCACATACCTTATCTTGAATGCAGCCTTGTAGATGTCCTCCTCTTTGATGCGTACCTAATGATATCCTGATCTCAATTCGATCTTCGAGAACATTGCTACTCCCTTTAGTTGATCGAATAAATCATCAGTCCTTGGTAATGGGTACATGTTCTTGATGGTCACTTTTTTTAGTTGTTTGTAGTCAATGCACAATCTCAGAGTACCATCCTTCTTCTTCACAAACAATAATGGTGTGCCCCATGGTGATACACTCAGCATAATGTATCCTTTCTCAAGCATCTCTTTCAGCTACAACTTTAACTCTACCAACTTCGGTGTGCTCATCCTGTAAGGTGATTTTGATGTCTAAGTTGCCCCCAGGACCAACTCAATAGAAAATTTTACTTCCCTGTGATGTGGGAATTTTGAAATATCTGCAGGAAATACATTCTGAAATTGTTGTAGAACTGAGTACCTGCTCAAAACATCTACATCCTCAACTTCCTTACCCTTGTCACTAGAAATATACACTGTGAACAAAACACCCTTTCCCGCGACTATGCTTGGCCTACATAGTTGTCACCATTCTTACCGATGTTGTTTTCTTATTACCCTGTAAAACTCTTGGTTCCCCATTGTCATCCAAACATTCAATGGCCTTATCATAACAATCTACCTTGGTCCTGTGAAGATATAGTCAATATATACCTAATAGCATACTATATGATCCTAATGGTAATATGTTCAAGTGCATTGTTGTAAACATGTTATTCAACTCAAATGCACAAGCTCTTACCCAGTGATGCACTTTTTTCTTGACACTTGTAGCCAATTGCACTAACCAAGACTCTATGTGCACTTCTTTATCCAAAACACTTATCCACCAGGTCAGGACTAACATAACTATAATTAAGATCTGGGTTCAATAAAAATAGAAACAGCTTGATCACAAAGCTTACCATTCATCTCAATGATAGATGCCTAATGGTTTTCCTTACTATTTTCCAGCACTACATATATCTTTGGAACACTATGTCTAACATCTCCCATTGTTTTTGCCTCCTGCACACTGTAGATTTGTGGTCTACCACCCTGATGTTGTGGAAAATCTCTCTTACGGTGATCTCCTCCACAATTCCAACACCACACAGGCTCCTTGTTTTAATTCTTATTCTGTTCCTCAGACTGAAGTTCCTGTCCTCTATTAGATGTATTGAACTTCTTAGGTGGTGCATCATTCTCTTTTTTACCTGTCTCCTAAGGTCTTGCTCGCTTATTGTCACATTTTCCTTTGTTGTTATCATTACCTTTCCAATCTGGATTTGCCTCAGATCTATGCTTCGATTGTTAATAACAATGTTTGAGTTTCAGGATGGCCTCCTCTAATGATCTCGGATCATCAAACTCAATCCTATGTATGAATTATATCGGCAACTCACTAATAAATCTTTGAATCTTGGTCTTCTCCTCCTTGAGGTAAGGCACATATCTTAGTAACTCCAAGAACCTACTAGTATATGCATCATCTGTCATGGAACCCATCTTTAGCTCATAAAAATCCTTTTCATTTTCATCATAGTATCTCTCTGTTAGATACTTCTTCCAGAATATCCTCTCAAACTCACTCCAAGTCAACTCCTCATAAATATCTCGGACGTTCTTCACATCTTCCCACCGAATACTTTCTCTACTTCTAAGGCTGAATGTAGCTATTATAGATTTCATGTTTTCCGAGTAATCGATACCTAAAAAACTTCTTCATACCAAGCAATCATGTCTCTCCATCTCGTGATTTCTTAATCTCTCTATCAAATGTAGTCATTTATGTATTCTTAAACTCATCCAGAAAATAGCCCTTGTCTGATCCAGGTGGATATTGGTGGTCACCCGCCTATTCCACTTGGGGCCCCACCATTGTCTCTTTCAGTTTTTCGATTTGTTCACAACTTACTATTTTGCCGGTTTCGAGTCTGAACCAGGAGCGTTTTGAGGCCCTAAACGAAGTTTTTTGGAAAAAAGCAGAGAGCAACATGGGTCCATGGGTAGTGTGCTGATTCAATTTGTATTCTCGGATGAATATTTATAACGAGGTATGGTACGCGTCGAATGGAGATCTTGTAAAGTGCATGCAGGAAGTAGAAACACCAATCAATTTACACGAAAAGGGCCCATAGTTTTGGCGCTTCATCTCCTAGGGTTAGGGTTTTGCATTTGATGAAGATTGCAACAAGGAAACGATTGAAGGAGGCATAAGGCTGCTCTTTTCTGATCCTGAATTTGAAAGTGATCACCAAAACTAGGTGGGGGCCACAAGTGATTTTTGTCATAAAGTCTATTTTTAGACATATGGATCATGTTTGCGGGATGCTATTTTGTGGATGGTTGGTCAAGTTGGTAAAAATATATGGACCTCTATTTTTAGACATACTAGGTAGGTCTATTTTTTAGATACGATCTAAAAATAGATCGATCCAGAATATTAATAACCATAATATTTGGAAGCATAAACATTATCTTATCCTCTGGAGCATAGGTTTGATGCTTGGATGTGGCACATGCAGATGACAGAAGGAAATACGCTTTTCCTAAGGGTTAGTTGAGCTATTTCATGGTTGACTTCAGTTAGAACTCAAGTGGCAGAGTTTGGTGGAGTTGATGAGACGGTTGGTGGAGTTGTGTTCGGTTTAACTTAGTTGAACTAGTTGTATTTAGTCTAACTGACAAATACACTAGTGATGAGTGGTGTGAATTAATTATTAATTAATTCACTAATTATTAACTCATAAATCAACTAAAGAACACATCAGTTAACTGCAATGCATGGACAGTTCATTGGAGACCAGTGTTAGAGGTGGGTGAAAGGATGAGTGTGACTATCAGTTGTGACCATGATTGTGCATGAGATTTGTACACACATTCATGGAGATTGCCAATGAGGATTGCGCAGTTGGAGCTATTGGGATTCGAACTTGGATCCAGTTCATTCTCATCTTGGATTGCGCAGTAGAGGCAGGCAAACAGTGGAGGAGATTTGAACTTGTGACTTGTTCAGATCTGAGCTAGTTTGTGTATAACTATTGGAGATAGTACTGAGTACTTGTGAGGAGTATTGTGCTATGTATTGTTACATGTTCTCTATCATTATAATATACAGATAGTTGAGGGTTTTCAGCTGTATTCTTTCCCCATTACATATTGTGTTATATGTGTGCTTGATTATGTTTTAATGTGCGCATGCGACTGCTTCTATTTCCGCATATTGATGATCAATTGTAGAAGAGGTTATGTATTATGCATGAAGCTTAAATAGTGTGTAATTAGGATAATCTCGGTGAATAATTCAGCTATTATTAAAATTTCTACATTGGCCGTTTAGGATTTCCCATTGTTTCTAAATAATAAATAGGCCCTCGAGCCTCATTGTATCTCAGTAAAGAGGCCTGTAGCCGCCACATCTCTTCTCAGAGATAGCTACCAGCACCCTAGCTAGTTTTATTTCCATTTTTTCTATAAGAAAATTTCAATTCTTTGATATTAATGAAATGAAGTGTTATTTCCGCTGCATCTCTATATTTATGGTTATGTCTTTATTCTCTTGCGTTCCTGCATAAATCCGGATCAATGGTATCAGAGCGGTCTGATTTTTCTCGATCCTTCTTTGCATGTCCCTAACAAGGTCTGGGTATAAGGAGTTAAGGCTCGATCTAGTGGAACCTTTGCAAGATCAGCCTCGCAAACCCCGACGGACGCCCATGGGGGACGAAAAGAAAGATGAGGGAGCAGGAGATCCTATCAAAATATTGCTCGAGGAGGCCCTCGAAAAACAAAGGAACGCGATGATGGATAACTTTGCCCAGATCCTTCAACGGCTGCCCACCGGCGGTGCATCCGCATCCAGCAGCCACTCTGGAGGTGCGACTCCTTTTAAGGTACAAGTAAATTTTGACATTCCCATATTTGAGGGTCAAATAGATGCAGATGCCGTATATAGATGGTTGAATCTATTAGAAGGATATTTCTTGGTTCATGACTTTTCCGACAGGGAGAAGATTATTTTTTCACTCCTCAAAGCTGCCCCCCATGTCAAGGACTGGTGGGAAACCCACTGTGAGAAAAAGGACGAGACAAAACCCTCTCTATTCTCGGCCTTACCCACTTGGAATTCTTTCTGAGATGCCATCAAGGAACAATACTATCCCGTGGGGAGCTATGAGGACAAGTACATACAATGGCCTACGCTATGACAACAAAGGGATCAAGATGTGCATGAGCTGACGAATTTGTTCCATACCCTGCGCACCAAGTTGGGTATCAAAGATTCAGAGAAACATCTGGTGCTAAAGTATCGCAGTTGTCTGCACAGATACATTCAGGAGGAAATGGAGTTCCTCGACATCTCCTCACTTGGTACGGTATACCGGTATGCTGCCAAGATTGAGCAGAAATTCAAACAGAAGAAGCGAGACTTTGGATCTGCGAATCAAAAGCAAGGGAAAGGTGCTCCCAAACCACAGAACAAATGATAGAGCCAAGGCATGGTGACTCAATACAACCTGTCGAAGCCACAAGCAAAGAACAACACCACAAAGCCAAAGAAGGACACGGGAAAGTGGTGTGAGTTCCATAAGAGCTCCACTCACAACACAAGTGAATGTCGGTCCAAGCAGTCACTGGTGGCCGAGATGCGGGCTTTTGAGTCAGATGAATGCTCTGACTATGAATCAGAACCTGACAAGGGTAATGAAAAAGGGAAACGGATTATTGATGCGGAGCTCAATGCCACTATTGCCACTACAAAGATCCAGAAGGAGGAACCAGAAGATCTAGAGGAGGAGGAACGTCTCTTCCACTCCCAGATGTGGGAAAAGGGCTCCCCGGTACAGTTCATTGTCAACAATGGGAGCCAAAAGAACCTCATTTCAGCAGACACCGTGAAGCGGTTGGGCTTTCCAACCATAGCTCACCCACATTCATACACCATCGGGTGGCTTCACCAAGGACGAGATCTCCGCGTCAGCTAGCAGTGCCGCCTTCCCTATAGCATCAAGCCCTTCACGGATGAGGTATTATGTGACGTTGCTCCTATTGATGTTTTTGATGTATTATTAGGACAACCATACTTGTGGAAGCGTCATGCTGTGTATGAGTCTCGACCTCGTGTTGTTATTATTACTTTGGGAAATAAGTTGTACAGGATACCAGAGGTACCACCTCCTACGACTATCTCTTTGGTTACTGCAAAACAATGCAGTAAGCTCATTTCCCAAACCAGGAAATTCGTTTTCCCGATGATCCGCCCCCAGGGCAAGAAGAAGACTGTGGCCACGACCTCCAGACAGGGCTCCTCTGCACAACAACAACAAATGGATAAGGTTGTGGAGGAGTACGGGGACATATTCACCTCACCCACAGGGGTTCCTCTGCACTGTCGGGTCAAGCACCCGATTGATCTGACCCCCGGTGCGCCGCTACCTAATGGACCGATCTATCGGCGCTCTGTTCTGGAGAATGATGAAATCAAGAGGCAGATTCAGGAGCTGTTGCAGAAAGGTCACATCAGACCAAGTTCATCGCCCCGTGGGAGCCCGATCGTGTTGGTACAGAAGAAGGATGGGACGTGGAGACTCTGTATTGACTATCGGGCGCTGAACAAGATCACTGTCCGGAATAGGTACCCAATCCCACGGATTGATGACCTTCTGGACCAACTCCAAAGTGCAAAATATTTCAGTAAGATCGACCTGAAGTCTGGGTATCACCAGGTACCAATTGAACCCTCTGATGTGTGGAAGACTGCCTTCAAAGCTAAGGAAGGCCTTTTTGAATGGCTGGTCATGCCTTTCGGGTTGACGAATGCTCCCGCAACCTTCATGAGGATGATGGAAGACATCTTGCGGCCATTCACCAACTCATTTGTAGTGGTGTACTTGGATGACATTCTGATCTTCAGCCAGACTTGGGAAGAGCACCTTCACCACATCCGACAAGTCCTCCAAACATTGCGGCAACACAAGTTGTGTGCCAATTTGGAGAAGTGCACTTTTGGCATGACCCAGGTTCAATATCTGGGATACATTATTGATGAAAGGGGGTGCATGTGGATCCATCCAAGATCCAAGTCATTCGAGATTGGCCAGCCCCAACCACTATAACAGAGCTTTGCAGCTTTCTGGGTCTTGCTAATTTCTACCAGAGGTTTGTGTTGGGATTCTCTCATATCACTTGGCCCTTGAGTCAAGTCACTAAGGGAGGAGCGAGAGCAAAATTATTTTGGTCAGAACCTCAACAGAAGGTGTTCACAGAATTGAAAAATCGCCTATGTTCTGCCCCAGTGCTCACTTTACCAGACTTGCAACAGCCATTTGAGATTGAGACAGATGCCTCTGACTATGCTATTGGGGCAGTTCTTACTCAACAGGGGCATCCAGTGGCATATCACAGTGAGACATTGTCTGATACAATCCGCAAGTATCCCACTTATGACAAAGAAATGTATTCCATTGTGCAAGCTTGTTGACAATGGAAGCATTACATTTTGGGGAAGGAAACAATCATCCACATAGACCACTGGCCCTTGCAGTTCATACAGACACAAGGGAAGTTGCAGAATGATCGCCATCAGAAGTGGTCCACATATCTGCAATAGTTTCATTTGAACATCAAGTACAAGAAGGGTAGCACCACTAATGTTGCAGACTACCTCAGTCGACCACCGATCGTGGTGCTCACCACCGTGCTCAATGCTTGTGGGCACGAGAATTCTAATTGGCCGCTTCTCTATGAGAGTGACCCAAAATTCGGCCACACTTACAAGACACTCTTGGGGGGTACGCAAGTTCCAAATTTTCACCTCCAAGATACACTTTTATGTCACCTGGGACACCTTTGTGTTTCTTCAAGCAAGCGTGCCAAGATGATGTGGGAAGCACACTACAGTCGAGTCGCTGGGCATTTCGGGGTTGAGAAAACAGTAGCAATCCTGTAGAAGTATTTCTATTGGCCGAACCTTCGAAAGGATGTCGAGAAGCACATCAAATCCTGCACTGCTTGTGCCATTGCCAAACCAACCATCAAGAAGCAAGGCCTATATGCTCTGCTACCTACCCCTAGTCGACCTTGGGAATCCATCTCCATGGATTACATGTCGAGCCTGCCTTCTACTAAGCAGGGAAATGACTGTGTTTTCGTGGTCGTCGACAGATTCTCGAAGATGGCCATTATGGCGGCCTGCAAGAAGAATATCACAGCAGAAGCCACTGCTAAACTCTTCTTTGAACGAGTCTGGGTGCACTTTGCGATCCCACAGTCTATCATATCAGATCGAGATAGCAAGTTCCTCAGCACATTTTGGTCCAGCCTCTAGTAAATGTTGGATACCAAGCTGACCAAGTCCACAGCATTCCATCCCCAAACAGATGGCCAGACAGAGGTTGTCAACAGAATGATTGTACACATTTTGCACATGTACAATTCAAATCATCCACACACATGGGATGAGAGCCTCCCCTATGTGCAACATAGTTATAATCGGGCTCTCCATAGTTCAATCGGCCATAGCCCCTTTCAAGTGGGCTTGGGATTCCAGCCACTATGTCCCATTGACATAGCCATGCCATTTGCAGCTACTCAGGACAATTAATCTCATGTCCAATCTGAAGTTGACAAAGCAAGTAGCTTCATCGAGCGCATTCAACACATCCGCCAATAGGTTCATGATATATTGGACAGAGCCAATGCCAAGTACAATCAACGCCATGATCAACACCGAGTGCCACACAACTTCCAGGCGGGCGACAAAGTATGGCTACATTTGCAGAAGGAGCGCCTCACTGGACCCCACCACAAGCTTCGCCTGCTCCGATACGGGTCGTACACCATCACCAAGGCTATAGGGAACAACGCATTTGAGCTCAGTATTCCACCATTCTTTGGTCTGCACCAAGTCTTCAATGTGGATCGCCTTCGTCCTTACTTCCCACCTCTACTGGACACCTCGGACATTGCAAAACAACTCACACCAACAGAGTTAAACCCAGACTGCATGGAACAGGCCACCACAGATTGCATCATGGACATGCAAATCAAGAACAATCTCCAACAGAAGATCCAACTGTATCAGGTTGTCAAAGCTGGCCAACTCCTGCACCAAGGAAAGTGGTTCACCAAGGACCAAGTTCAGCAGAAATTTCCTCATCTCATGGAGGAACTTAATGCAATGGGGAATCGCCATTGCTTCCTAAGGGGGGAGGAATGATCCAGGTGGATATTGGTGGTCACCCACCTATTCCACTTGGGGCCCCACCATTTTCTCTTTCATTTTTTCAGTTTCAGCACAACTTACTATTTTTAGCAGTTTTTTCGGGTCCTGAACTTCCGGAACTGTTTTGAGGCCTTAAACGACGTTTTTTGGAAAAACGGAGAGAAATATGGGTCCATTGACCGATGTTTCTCATTCAAAATTTGTATTCCTCGGATAGATATTTCTAACAAGGTATGGTACACGTCAAACGGAGATCATATGCCAAAGTTACGCCCCTGGGAAGTTGAAACACCAATTTACCCAAACGGGGCCCATAGTTTTGGCGCTTCATCTCCTAGGGTTAGGGTTTTGGCTGTTTAGGATTTCCCATTGTTTCTAAATGATAAATAGGCCCTCGAGCCTCATTGTAACACAATTCAGAGGCCTGTAGCCACCACATCTCTTCTCAGAGATAGCTACCAGCGCCCTAGCTAGTTTTATTTCCATTTTGTCTGTAAGCAAATTTCAGTTCTTTGATATTAATGAAATGAAGTGTTATTTCTGCTGCATCTCTATATTTATGGTTATGTCTTTATTCTATTGCGTTCCTGCATAAATTTGGATCATTGTCACTCCTCCTATAAGGATGATAATGATGGCAATCATGATGTTTATTTGAACCAGAAATAGAATGATACATGTGTCTTTCACCTCTCCTATCTGGAGTGTCCAAAAATCTTCCATCTCTAATCGTGTCATCTCTATCCGACCTGTGACCACTGGGAGACCTACTACCATATGCTCCATTGGTCCCATCCTCCTGTCCATAGCTGATCCAAAGTGGCAAATGTTTTTGCAAATCTAACAAACTTTGAAGGATAGATGCACTAACCTTTGTTTGTTTTTCCTGTGCATGTATGAGTCTTTCATTATCTGTTTTTCAACTCCTTATTTCTTCCTTTAAACTTCTCAGTGTCTGTAAATTGGGAAGAGTTCCCAACACCATGTTTCTCATCTAACTCATAGGGAGATTCTTTTTAGTCTACCATCTTGGTATTCATTTTGATATTTCTCCTGCAATGCATAGATGTCAGCTAAACCAAATCACAATAAACCAACATACCTTAGCATAATTTGGGGAGGATATCTCATCTGCAAGATCAGAAAATCAGCGTAATACATGTATATATATAATCATATCAGCATATAGACATATAACACATAGGATTATCAACACGTAAACGTCATTCTATAGTAGAGTCCAGTCGTCAATGCATGACCACATCACTACGCATACCATAACCGCATGCATGACAACCAATGCACATGGACAATACCCAAGCATAGACACGGAAAACTCACAAGCATAAACACAGACAATACACAATCATAAACATCATGCAATCAAGCGTTAAACAAGCAATACATGTGACAACATGTAACCACATGTGACCAAACATACATGGGAAAGACTTGTAACAACATACAACGACATGTATAAATAATACGTAACTAGTGATATACTCATGACAACACAATGTACAACAACACTATCATCCTACACATGGTGACATCACTGCAACCAAGACCAACATTGTTTGGATGCAACCAGCACATACACCATAGGTATGAGAAACACATATGCAACCAACAAAAAAGCATGACCAACACACCGCTCATCCAGTCCAAGGGGTGAACGATGCTTTGTTACCACTTTGTAACACCCTCCTCCCATATCTACCTAAGTAACCATCCAACCAGGTTAAACATGTGATGAGAGGCTACTATGATCAGGTTAAACCTCCTAGATGACCTTAAGGAAGTGGAACCGGCGGATACATACCAAACAAACCTTCCACATCAGCAACAGAACTCCCAAGAGGCATCCCCACCACTCAGGTACATAACCCCTCAATCCCACTGACTTTTTAACTCATTTTACCCTCAGATGCATGCACAAGCCTACATGCCTATGTCTAGGATGATTTGAATGCAGCACAAACCTGCATGGCTGTGTCTAGGGACGTAATTGGCCTAACTTGTTCCTATGTCTGAAAAATTTAAGGCACTTTTTCAGGCCCAGATCCCAGGCCACTGCCCATAACTCAATGACAAGTTCAGGAATGAAATAACACAAAAAAAAATGGTGCACAAGTAAACATTTTAACAAGGACTTGACTGGACCCCTACTAGCCATGACAGACATTTCGTCAAACATGTCACAAGGATGTAATCTACAGGTTTAAATAATAGATTTGGGCATAGGGGTCTCATAATTATTTTAAAGTTGTTAATAATCATTACTGTTATATCACATTAACTGCATTATATTATATTTAGGCATATATACATTGTTCAATCAATTATGAATAAAAACATGATGAGTGTTATGCAACCAACTCACAAAATAGAAGAAAAGATAGATCAATGACTTAGAAATCATTCTCTTTGAGGGGAGAACCTCCTTTACATTACATAAATGAACAATTCTCAGATGATTCAAATGAAAAAACTTCATTTCTATATATAGGAGTCTAAGGGGTCACAATATAATCAGAGCCGAAATAACAATAATAATGTAAGGGCACAACAATAACAATATTGGGCTTCTATGGGGCACAATAATAACACTATGGGTACTACATGAGTACAGGAATAATAATAAGGGGGATACACTAACAATAAAAATAAGGGGATACACTAGTATTATAGGGACCTAACATGCCCCTCTCCTTCAAAAAAGTGTTGTCCTCAACGCTTGAGTAGTTCTTGATCCTTCTGTATAAAATTCTCATCCTCCCATGATCAATCTTCAGCGGGTAAGTTCTTCCACTTGATGAGATACTCTGAAATTGATCGATTTTGTAGGTTTTGAGTTCTTGTTTCCATCACTTCTTCATGTTCCAATATTATTTTTCCTTCCTTGTCAAGTTCTAGAAATATTGTTTGAATTGAAATCTTGTCACCTATAACCTTATTTAAGCATGAAACATGGAAAATTGGGTGCCCATGGGAAGATACCGGAAGCTCCAATTTGTATGCCATAGTACCAATATTTTTCAACAAATTTTAAGGACCATAATACGTTGGTGATAATTTATTATAATTCTTAGCTTGCTTAATGGAAATTTTTTTGTATGGTTGTAGTTGTTGCGATGTTTATATGCATGTTGTTTCATTCGATTTTGTACCAAAGTGAGGTTATCCTTTAACAGTTGGAGAACTTGTTGTTGATTCTAGATGTGATATTCCATTGCTTAAGCATTAGAATATTCTCTTAAAGATGATGTGATTTATGGTGGATGATATCCATAAAGTGCGATAAATGGGGTCATTTTTGTTGCAGTATGCAAGGAAGTATTATACCACCATTCAGCCAGAGGTAACCACTTGACCCATTGTGTCTGTTTATCAAATACAAAGCAATGAAAATATCATTCCAAACATTTTTTCATCATCTCAGTTTTCCCATGAGATTGAGGATGATAAGATGATTTATGAGCTAAATGAGTACCCAGACAAGAAAATAATTATGTTCAAAAATTTCCAGTGAAAATGGGATCTATGTTGCTTACAATAATATTTGGGTTTCCATGTAGCTTTTGAATTGTTTCCATAAATGTAGTAGCAACTGTATTGGATTTAAATGGATTTCATAATGCAAAAAAGTGTGCATATTTGGTAATTCTATCAACTACCACCATGATGACACTCTTTCCTTCAAACTTGGGTAAACCTATGATAA
This sequence comes from Pinus albicaulis, assembly GCA_034641835.2. Lineage (NCBI taxonomy): Eukaryota > Viridiplantae > Streptophyta > Pinopsida > Pinales > Pinaceae > Pinus > Pinus albicaulis. The sequence continues at coordinate 362,188,264 of CM076582.1, forward strand.
AATCCATTGAAACCTCCTCCCAATGTTGACTTGGAAAGGATAAATGTTGTAACAGACTCGGGTTCTTAATTTTCTCCACTTTATTTTTCTAGCAAACCAAACATTCCGCCACAAAATTTTGAATAGAAGATTTAAGGTCATCCCAAAAAATGTCCTTCTTAACCCTGTGGTATGTTTTTTAAAATCCTGAGTGTCCTCCTAACGGAGAAGTGTGCAATTCCAAAATAGTATTTTGTTTGAGTTGGGAATTCTTAAAAAGATATAAGTGATCTTTTTACCATAATGAATCATTTTTCCAGCTAAATGTATTAGATGTACTGGGATCTCGCTGCAACTTTTGAATGAGTGCCCACACTTCTTCGTCATTCTTCCATTCATCCCTTGCTTTGGTTATACAATATGGTTGGATAATAGAAATGGCGCAAAGCAATGCTCCCACATCCTCATCCTTTCTTGAGAGTGCATATGCAACAACATTTTGCTTCCCTTTTTTGTAGATGATTTCAAAGTCATAACCCAACATCTTTGTGACCCATTTTTGTTGCTCTTTTGAAGATGATATTTGTTCTAAAAAGTATTTAAGACTGTCATGCCCTATTTTTACCTTGAAGTGTCTTCCCATTAGGTAAGGTCTCCATCGCTTAAGTACATGTAGTATTGCCAACATTTCCTTCTAATAAATAAGTTTTTGTAAATACTTTTCTTTGATTGGATGGCTTTCAAAAGAAATGGGTATTCCTTGTTGCATTAAAACAACACCAATTCCATTTCCTGAGGCATCACATTCCACAATAAAGGTTTTTGTGAAGTCTGGCGTAGCTAAGACCGGTGCTTGGCACATTGCTTCTTTAAGATGTTCAAAGGACTTAGTTGAGCCTTCTGGAGTCCAAGAAAATGCATCTTTCTTCAGTAATGTTGTTAGAGGTGTTGTTATTCTCACATATTTCTTAACAAACTTGAGATTATACCCTATCAACCTGAGAATTCCTCGCATATTATTTATGGTTGTGGGAATTTTTCATTCCTTAATGGCTTTAATTTTGTTAGCGTATACCTTAACACCTGCATGAGATAAAATATGACCTAGATTCCACCTCTTGTACTCCAAAAAAACATTTGGAGGTTTTTGCGTATAATTTTTTCTCCTCCTATAGTTTGAGCACCCTATCAACATGTTGAACATGATCCATCCAAGACTTGTTGTATATTATTATATCATCAAAAAATATTGACACAAATTTTCCAAGGAAGGGTTTGAAAACAAAATTCAGCAAGCCTTGAAATGTAGAAAGTGCATTGGTAAGTCCAAAAGGCATGACCAAAAATTCATAATGACCCACATGAGTTCTAAATGATTTTTTTCGGAATTTCTTCAGTCTTCATTCTTATTTGATGATATCATGAATGAATATCCAACTTGGTGAAGTAAATAGCTCCATGCAATTCATCCAATAATTCACCAATGACATAAATGGGAAATTTATCTTTAATAGTAATATTGTTGAGCTCCCTATAATCCGGACACATGCACCCTGATCCATCCTTCTTTTGCACCAATACTACTAGAGTAGAGAAATAACTTTGACTAGGTTGAATTATACCATCCTCTATCATTTTTGCAACCATATATTCAATATCAATCTTTTGGGAATAAGGAGATCTGTAAGGCCTGATATTTGGACAAACACTTCCTGGAATAAAATTAATAGCATGATCATGATCATGAATAGGAGGGAGGCCTTTGTAGTCTCAAACACTTTGGAATGATTGTCCAATACTTTTTGGAGATCTAGAGAAATATATGATTTCGATGTTTGAACCTGTAGTGAGCATAATTGTGCAATTATACCTCGTTGTTATTTCTTCAAAAAAATTTCCATGACATTAGAGTTGATTATCTTTCCTGGTTTCCTTGCGATACCCTATAATTCAACTTCCTTTCCTTCCAAAAAAAAATTCAAAAAATTTATTGAAAATTAAAATTTATAGTCCCCAAGATTGTAACCATTGGACTCCTAGTACAACATCAACACCACCCATTGGAATATAAAGCATTGGAATATTCAATACATATTACACCATGATTAGCTTGATATTATGAAAATTTTGGGAGCAAGTTATGTTGGCAATATGATGCAATGTGTTGTCCTTGATGGAAACCTACTTGATGAAGTTGTCCTTGATGGAAACCTACTTGATGAGTTACGTTTTGATAGCAACCTATTTGTTAAAGATGTAAAAATGATGTATCTACAGATCAGTTCAGAAGTAGCAAAAAAAGGAATTTCAGTAAGTACCAGAGAAATGATAAATATAATATGTCACAATGTATACGCTACTTTTATGAAGGCAACCCGCGTATGGATTCAACGTATACACTAATTTTGTGAAGGAAACCCGTGTATACATTCAGGACTAGTATATACGCATCTAGTTTGAAGAGAAATCGCGTATACACGCGGATACGAACGCTCCAAGTCGTGTATGCCTTTTGCGCTCTAAAAACTATGATACCTAGGGGAATTACCATGGTATTGGCCCACTGTATTGAGCGCTGGATTATTTGTTTGATCCCGTCCAGAAATACCATCAGCGGTTGAGTGGTTTTGACTCATGGTATTGACAAAGGCTAAATCTATATAAGGAGAATAAGATCATAGTGCAAGAGTGGGCATAGGTCTGGGTTTTAATGAATACTTCACTCTGAAGTATATCTGCATGGAATGGGTAACAGTTTATTGATTGATCTGAATTAATAATGCACCTATGAAGAAAATGATGAAGAGGGATCTCTAGATCTGAAATGACTATGTATTTTCTAGATCCGTTTATGGAATGTTTAGATCCGTGATCCGGCGGAATCTTTGGCTGAAGTAAAGCAAGAGGGATCTCGATATTTGTTCAAGACCGCATAGTTCAAAAAGTTACGCATCTATACGCATGTTCATCTCGCCGAAAGAGAGTATATATGCAAAGGTTTGTTTCCAAAGAAAAGCGTGTATGAAATCAAAGGTCGGGCCCGTAAATAGTTGCGCATCTATACGCAGGTTTGTCTCTGTGAAAGCGCGTATATACGCAGGTTCAGTGAAGTAAAAGCGTGTATGGAATCTAGGGTTTTGCTGAAGTGTGTGGAATGAAATGTCCGGTCCGTTTTGTTGTTTTACCGCTATCTCACAATGATGTATTCATACGTATCGGGTTGTTTGAATGTTGATTATGCTATTGATTATGTTGATCAAAGATCAAGTTTTTGGTTGATTGGTTGATGATTCAATGAATGAATTGATGGGGTTATAAGTTTCAGTTTGATGTATGTTGAGCTTAAATGAGTAGAGTTGGATCCAGTATGAAAATTGATGAAACGTGGTCCGCAATGGTGCTGAGGGTCGAAGCCTTTAGTGAGGGGGTTGTAGCTCCCTTCTAGTGGTAGAGGGTAAATGAGAGCAGGGGGTAGTAGCTCCTCTCCCAACAGAGGAGGCTAGTAAACGAGAGCAGGGGGTAGTAGGGTCCCTTCTAGAGAGCTGGCAAACAAACTGGGGGTCAACTCCCTTCCAATAGTGGCCGGAGAACGAGAGAAGGTTGCGCCCTTCTCGTGTGGGTGCCGTGCCGGTATGAGTCCGCGCTAGTACAAAATTGTCGCCAGGACAACATTGTAAGAAGTTTTCTTTATAATAAATATTGAAGACATAGACGACAGCAACGGTGGTTTTCTCTCGAATTGGGTTTCCACCTTAAATACTGGTGTTCATGTGTGTTGCTTATGTGTGATGGTTTATTTTGTTATTACTGCACATACTTACTGATTACTAAACATCTGATGAATTAATGAAGCAATGACCTAAGTAAAGAATTAAATGTATAATAAGATATCTGGACATACGCAAGTTTTCTTAAGGATATCCACGTGTATACGCGAGTTGGGTTCAGTAAAGTAGTGTTTGGTTTTAAGTGAAAGAAAAAGTAAAAAGTTTTCATTCAGATCTAAATACTGATTCACCCCCCCTCTTAGTATTTATCCCAACAATTGGTATCAGAGCAGGTCCTTTTGAAGGAGCTTGATCACTTGAAGGAGATTCGTCACAATGGGAAGTCATGAAGGAGTATTTTCTATAAGGCCACCTCTATTCAATGGAATTAATTTGTTATTTTGGAAGATACGAACTAAAGCATATTTTCAAAGTCTTGGTGCAGAAGTATGGGCAATCGTGGAAGAAGGTTATCAGTATCCGAAAATTATTCCTACCGATGCAGCAGAAAGGAGGAAATATGTAATCAATGCCAAAGCAGTCAATGTTTTATTAGGAAGCATGTCTAAATCAGAATTTGTCAAAGTGATGCAACTAAATTCAGCAAAAGAAATATGGGACAAAATCATTCAAAGCTATGAAGGAGATACAAAGGTAAAAAGTGCAAAACTCCAAACTCTCAGAGTTGAATATGAAAATATAAGGATGCATAGTGATGAGAGTATTGCCAATTTATTTTTACGTCTAGATGATATTGTAAATCGTATGAGAAATTTAGGTGAAACCATAACTGATACTACTTTGGTGGAAAGAGTCTTAAGATCTTTGACTTCAAAATTTGAGTCAAAAGTATCAGCTATTGAAGAAAAGCAAGATCTGCAAACTCTTACTATTGTTCAACTACATGGTATCTTGACTGCTTTTGAAATGAGAAAAGGAGGTCCCCCTCAAATCAGAGAAGCTGCCTTTAAGGCATGTGCAAAAGGAAAAGAACAGGAAGTTGTCAAGGAATCAAGTTATATATTAGAAGAAGAAAAAGCAAATTTTGTGAGAAGACTCCAACCAGGTACTGGAAGATTCAGAGGTAAGCTTCCCTTCAAGTGTTTTTCTTGTGGAAGAGTTGGTCATTATGCTGCTAAATGTCCTTATGAAGAAAATCATGATAAAGGGAAACAATTTGAAAAAGGAAAGAGTTATTATACAAATGAAGATAATGATGAAGTGTCAAATGAGGATGAAGAAGATTTTGACCAAGATCTGTAAGTGCTCATGGCATCTAACATGGATGATGATAATTTCACAAAGGGAAGGAAGCAAAAGAAGAAGGCTACTCAAGGAAAGAAGATATTTCAGAAATCGTGTACGGTAGAAAATGAAGATGATGCAAAAGGTATTAATCCTTGTTCTTGTGATTCACTTCCTTATGCAAGCAAAGGTGAAGATAGTGAAAATGATAGTGAAAGTAACAGTGTGGGTCTAGAAGCAAATCTCAAGATTAATGTTGAAGATCAATTTAAAAAGAAGGAATCTATCTACAAAGATATGATCTCTAGAATGAATGGACAGATAGAAATGTATAAAAGACTATAGGATAAAGTAACCAATCGAAGTGCAAGACTTAAAGCATAAATCATCTCTCTCAAAACAGATCTGGAAAAATAAAATAAGAAGAATGAAGAACTTTTACAAACTTTTGAAGAACAAGAAAATGGGTTGAAAGAAGAGATTTTAAAATTGAATGATTAAGTAGAAGAAGGAAAAAGGGTCGAAGAAAGTATGAAGAAGAAATGCCAAAGATTGGAGGTTGAGGTAAACATTTTCAAAGATAAACTAGAAGAAAAAGGTAAACTTTTGAGGTTTCAAGATAGTAATAAGATTCTGGACAATATTCTTAGTAGTCAAAGGTCTCCTTCTGTTAAATTTGGTCTTGGTTTTCATGAAACTGTTAAAGGAGAATTTAGTTCACAAGAAAGTGCTAAAGATTCAAAGGATATCAATGCAAAACCTGAAGTGTTGAAAGAAGAAAAAGGTCAACCGACAATCATGAACTCTCAAAAGAAATCATTCCCTCCTAACTATAGAAGCATCAATCGATTCTCTCCTTTGATCAATAATGTTGAATGCCTTAAATGTCATAATTATGGGCATGTTATGGTAGCAATCGTTATGGCGCATTGTTTCACTACAAACAAATCGTATCTTCATACGTAAAGGTACTCACGTTTTTTAAGGGATATTGTTTTCATGCAAATAAGTTTGGTCATAAAGTACCGATTGCAATAGAAGAAAGAATAGAAAACACATTACATCCCTATGCTTACTTTTCTGGTCACACAAGATGTTATGCTTGTAACAAGTATGGACATCTAGAAAAAGAATGTAGGATGAATAGATCTGAAAAATTGGATAATTTCCAGCACACAATAAGAAATTTCAGGCAAAGATGGAAAAAGGAGGACCGGTCAAAAACGTAGGGGATAATAATCCTACTGCAGTCTTCTGCTTCTAAATCTTACTTCTCATAATGACTGCAGGAGTGATGTGAGATAGATTATAGGAATCAATAATGTATCATCACAAGGGGAGCAATATATGGTGATTCCCATGGTTGGTTTGGTAATTTTGGTTGTGTTCATTTCTAATAGTGCATCTAATGTGACAACAGAAGACGTGTACAGAATGTATAAATCCAGGAGAAAATGGAGCTGTGAAATTTTCAGTATTTCACTTTTCATACGCGAGTTTCATGAACTAAAGCCGTGTATACACGCGAGTTCTGTTGGAGACAAAAGCGTATATTTTTCTGATAAGAAAAACAGTGAGTCAGCTCAAGGACAGGAGCACAGTTTCAGGGGGAGCATTAGCCTTGCTGAGAGTAATGCATTGTTGGCATTATGATGGTTCTGAAATATGATCTCTCTCTTGAGGTATTTTTGGTATTGGTTATAAAAAGTCATATTTGTAATTTGATGAAAAGGTTATGTTGAGACCTATGATGTAAATTGTTATATTCAATCATGTAAGGACTTCTTCAAATTTGTAAACCCACTTGGTTGGGTAGTTGAGTCAAAATGTGTAAACCCACTTGGTTGGGTACTTGAGTCACATATGTAAATCCACTTGGTTGGATCATTGTTGTAAGTATGAGTCCTTGGTGATAGGAAAGGTCATATAGTCATGTACTTCATTGAAAAATATTTTTGAAGATTCAGCGTGAACTCAGGGGGAGCATGGTAACTTCAGTGCACATCAGATCTACAGAGCTCTTATTTCTACAAGAGAAGAAAAACCTTGTTTTGGTTTTGATCCGCCCTTTGCCCTTGATATCAAAGGGGGAGAGTATCATGGTGTTTGAATAATGGTTATAATCAACGTATCTATCTGTTGTGGTGATCAAACACCATCATGGTTGCCATCAAGTCCAAAGGGGAAGATTGTTGGCAATATGATGCAATGTGTTGTCCTTGATGGCAACCTACTTGATGAAGTTGCCTTGATGGAAACCTACTTGATGAGTTGCGTTTTGATAGCAACCTATTTGTTAAAGATGTAAAAATGATGTATCTACAGATCAGTTCAGAAGTAACAGAAAAAGGAATTTCAGTAAGTACCAAAGAAATAATAAATATAATATGTCACAATGTATACGCTACTTTTATGAAGTCAACCCGCATATGGATTCAATGTATACACTACTTTTGTAAAGGAAACCCACGTATACATTCAGGATTAGTATATACGCATCTAGTTTGAAGAGAAATCGCGTATACATGCGGATACGAACCTCCAAGTCGCGTATGCATTTTGCGCTCTAAAAACTATGATACCTAGGGACATTACCATGGTATTGGCCCACTATATTGAGCGTCGGATTATCTATTTGATCCCGTCCAGGAATACCATCAGCGGTTGAGTGGTTTTGACTCATGGTATTGACAAAGGCTAAATCTATATAAGGAGAATAAGATCATAGTGCAAGAGTGGGCATAGGTCTGGGTTTTAATGAATACTTCACTCTGAAGTATATCTGCATGGAATGGGTAACAGTTTATTGATTGATCTGAATTAATAATGCACCTATGAAGAAAATGATGAAGAGGGATCTCTAGATCTGAAATGACTATGTATTTTCTAGATCTGTTTATGGAATGTTTAGATCTGTGATCTGGAAAATCTTTGCTGAAGTAAAGAGTGAGATCTGAGTTATATGTTCTGAAGAGCTGCATAGTTCTGAAATGTTACAGATCTATACGCATGTTCATCTCAGCGAAAGCGCGTATATACGCAGGTTCGTTTCAGCAAAAGCGCATATGAAATCAAAGGTCAATTCTAAAATAGTTGCAGATCTATACACAGGTTTGTCTCTGTGAAAGCGCGTATATACACAGGTTCAGTGAAGTAAAAGCACGTATGGAATCTAGGGTTTTGCTGAAGTGTGTGGAATGAAATGTCTGATCAGTTTTTCTGTTTTACTGCTATCTGTCAATGATGTATTCATACAGATCTGGGTTGTTTGAATGTTGATTATGTTGCTGATTATGTTGATTAAAGATCAAGTTGTTGGTTGATTGGTTGATGATTCAATGAATGAATTGATGGGGTTATAAGTTTCAGTTTTATGTATGTTGAGCTTAAATGTGTGGAGTGGGTCCAATCTGAAAATTGATGAAACGTGGGTCCGCAGCGGGTGGCCGAGAGTCAAGCCTTCAAAGGAGGGGGTTGTAGCTCCCTTCCAGTGGTAGCTGGTAAACGAGAGCAGGGGGTAGTAGCTCCCTTCCAGGAGAGGCTGGTAAACGAGAGCAGGGGGTAGTAGCTCCCTTCCAGGAGAGGTTGGTAAACGATATCAGGGGGTTGGAGCTCCCTTCCAGTTGTGGCTGGAGAACGAGAGAAGGTTACAGCCTTCTACAGGTGGGTGCCTGCGTGCTGGTATGAATCTGCGCCAGTACAAAATTGTAAGAAGTTTTCTTTATAATAAATATTGAAGACAGAGATGACAGCAGCGGTGGTTTTCTCCTTAATTGGGTTTCCACCTTAAATACTAGTGTTCATGTGTGTTGCTTATGTGTGATGGTTTATTTTGTTATTACTGCACATGCTTACTGCTTACTAAACATCTGATGAATGAATGATGCAATGATCTAAGTAAAGAATTAAATGCCTAATAAGATCCCTGGACATATGCAAGTTTTCTTAAGGATATCTGCGTGTATACGCGAGTTGGGTTCAGTAAAGTAGCGTATAGTTTTAAGAGAAAGAAAAAGTAAAAAGTTTTCAATCAGCTCTAAATACTGATTCACCCCTCCTCTCAGTATTTTTCCCAACAAGTTATAGTTCCTCCATTTGCAACCATCACTTGACACTTTGTTTCTAGATACAGGAAGAAATTTAATTCCTTGGCTATCTTACAATGAACAAAATTATGGGTACCACACAAATCAATTAGCACTATTACCTTTCTTTTTCTTGATATCTCCTTCTATCTTGAGAGTTTGAGGACTGGTAATTCCTTCCAACGCATTAAAATATTTGGTTGGATTTGTTTCTTCCTTATATGGGGTTGGTTCCTAGTGTATATCCTCCTATTTTGATGTTTCTTGTTCATTTTCTTCCCCATATTCAACCGTTGTATGGAAACGCTGCCGAACAAAAAAACCGCCCCGCTCTAAAAAGCGGTGCGATGGATACCGCTAGTTTTGCAACGGTGAGTGGTTTGCGGGGACCACCGGGGTGAGAGACTGTGCGCGCTGTTTGATCGGTTCTAGATCGACGACAGATATTTTATTTTTATCATATATGGAGGAAAACCTTAATACTTCATGAAAACCAAAAAATTTCAATATAATACCAAGTTTTATTGCTTCGTGGGCGGAATATATATTTATGAAATGTTTGGCGCTCGATTGCAGGGCCTTGGTCTATATGGAATGATAATAGGCCCGGGACGTATATATAAAGGGCCAATCGCATCGGAACTGTCGGGCCCAGTCTTTCAATCAACCCATTCTGGATTCTTCCGATGCGATTGCGCTTCGGGTCTTTTTGATCTAACCATTTTTCATTTAAAAATCGTTGTATGGGCGCGTTAGACCAAACTTTGGATAAGTGGGTAATTTGACTTTACAAAGGAAAAAGACCATCGGGAATGAATTTTTATAATGATTTAGCGCCCGATGGCGGGACTACGGGTCACATGAAATGATAATACGATCGGGGGTATGTACATGGGCTTAAGCGCATCGGAACCTTTTAAACATGGCAACAAGACTTGCGCACTTGGAATTTTGTGATGCGATAAGCGCTGTAAGGGGTTAGCGCTTGGTTTGTAGGGCGTGGGCACGTGGGGGAAGTGGTTAGGGGGCTTAGCTGAAGGGGGCTAAATCCTGAAACATAAAACATGGATTTTTATGGATTTTCAATGTTTTCAAAGGAATTTGAGGGTTTCGGTAAGGTTAAAGAGTGAGTCCTTAACCTTGTAGAAATTATTTTCATGAATAGAAGAAGAGGAATCATGAAAAATAGAGGAGTTTTATGGAGAAAAAGGGCAGCAAATGAAGGTTAGTTTTGAGTGCAGGAAGGGGAAAAATGATGATTTTGCAGCAATTTCTTCTCATGAAATCAGCAGAACTTCTGAGTATAAAATGGGAACAGCAGTGAAGATTTGGACAGAGGCATGAGGCCTTCAAGAGTTTTCAAAAGCCAACACTTTTTAGTGATAAAATTTGTTCCTTGAAGGCTCCAAAATTCTTAGCCACCTTTTGTTATAACAAATTTTATAGGTGGCTAACAGTGGCTCCACTTGGGGATGGTGCCTTCTTGAAGGCATTAAGAACTTCAGACTTGCATTCTCTGGGAGGCTGACCTATGCCACATCCATTATTCTCTGGGAGGTTGACCTGTGCCTCATCCATTGGGTTGTCCTTCCTTTGTTGGGATGATCTTGCTCTGAAAACATATTAGCAGCCATAAAAACAATGGATCTTTCATCAACAAGCTTTCTACCTACCCAATCCTACAGATCTAACATTTTTTCTTCATTTAGAGTGCACTTGGATTGGAAAACTCTTTTTCAACATTTTATTCTTTTTGAAAGCAGGAAATCTAATCTATTTCTACTCCTTATTTCTCCATGGACTCAGATTAAACAGTTGAGCCCATATGATTCTCTACCTAATCTATTATCTGTTGGGATTAAACTGTCCAATAGAATTTATTCTCTAAATTCTACAACAGAAATTGAAAAGCATTCAAGTCAGGATTGAACAGTCTAACTTGATGCTGGTCTATGGCATAGAAACAGGCTACACATAGACATTTATTTTGCAGAAAAAATAAAACAAAATGGAAGGCTTAAGATCTGAAAATTCAAAGCACTTCCTTCATCCTTTTACAGCTCTGTTTTGACTCTTATTTGAGTTGTTTCTTCCTTGCTCTCTGGTTCATATTTTGAGTGTGTTAGAACTAGATTTCCATCTTTTTTGACTCAGGATTCGAAGCAGATTTGAGTCATCTCTCTTTGGAAACTTAGGTTCAGATTTTGAGTATGTTTGAACCCTTCATTTCTATCCTAATCTATCTACTGATAAGCCAAGTTTAAACAGTTTGGCAAATCGAATTCACTATCCTATCAGCAGAAAATTTAAAGCTAATTAGTCAAGATTAGACTGTTTGACTAACTAGAAGTGTGTTCTTCAGGAGTGGCATTTGAGCTTGCACACTTTCAGAATTTATTTCTTTTTTTTGGTATGGGGCTATACCTTTCTTGTTTTCACAATTTTCCCTCTTTTCTTTCTTTTCTTTGTTTTTGTATTTTTTATTTTTATAACTTTGAATGCAATGGTGGATGAGATATTTATAATGAGAAAAAAGATAAAAAAGGCTTTCAGAATATGTCATGGATCAAGAGAAGTAATGCTTAAGCATCCTGCCATTGACAGGACCCCCAAACAATTCTGCTCCATTCAACTCCTGTAAAAAATAGGCATTGTTACCAGCAGCTGAATGAATAAAGTAAGGGCAAAGCCATAAGTTGTCAAATTTCCGTGCTTTCCCTTGTCTTCCCTCCTTGAGTCCCACTTTAAAATTTTGTCCCCAACTTTGAAATTTCTGGCCTTTGTTCTTCTGTCAAAAATCTTTTTGATGCTGTCATGTTTCTGCAATGCTTTGTTATAAACTTCTTGTCTAATTTGCTGAAGATGAATGGTCTGATTTATTCTTCTGATTATGTCATTATCTTCAGTTTGTAACTCTTGAATCAACTTCATTACTGGTACACCAAGGATGTTTGGAAAAATTGCATCAGTACCATACACAAGTTGGAAGGGTGACATGCCAATAGATTTCTTCAGTGTCAATCTGTCAGCGCAAAGTGCATGAACAAGCTTTGTGTGCCAAGACTTCTTATTATCCTCCAACAATTTCTTGATTGTGTTCACTAAACTCTTGTTTGAGGATTCTACAAGTCCATTACCCTGAGGGTAATAGGCCGTGGAATGCTCCAATGTTATCTGATATCTATGACAGAACTCAACCATCCTCTTTGATCCAAATGTTGTTGCATTATCAGTGATGATCTTGGTAGGACAACCAAATCTGGAGAGAATGTTAGTCTCCATGAATTTTATAATAACTAAATCATTGGCCTGTCTATAAGGTATGGCTTCTATCCACTTAGTAAAATAGTCTGTTGCAGTGAGAATCCATCTATGTTGGGCAGAAGATGGGGGATGGATTTCTCCTATGAAGTCAAGTCCCCACTGTTGAAAAGGAGCTTCAACAGTGATTGGATGCAGAGGTAGGGGTAGCAGTTTTCTTTTGCCTTCAAAAAGTTGACATTTATGACAAGTTATGATCATCTTGTGTATATCAGGAAAAAGAGTAGGCCAATAGAAACCAACCCTTAAAATTTTGTTGGTTGTTGTCTTCCAATATAAATGACCTCCACACTCTCCTTCATGGAACTCGTGCTTAACCTTCTCTGCATCAAACTCAGGCAAACATTTAATCAATAGACCACTTACATTTTTCCAATAAAGACATTTATCTATGATGCAATAGTTTACAGCTTTTAACTTTAGGAATCTTGCCTTTGTCTTTGTCAAACTAGGAGGTGTATTTAAATTAAGCAAAACATAAATAATATCAGCATACCAAGGAGAATTTATAAAATGGTCTTCAACAATAGGGGTTGAGAATCCTTCTTGGTCATTCAAAGCATCAATCATATTAATATCAAGAACTTCAAAATTGGATTTAGCCATTAATCTAGCTAGACCTTGGCCTTTGATGAGTTTAGTGGGTTTTATATCTAAATCATATTCAAGAATAACAGTGATCCACTTACCTCTCTTTGCATCCGGTCACCCAGTAATTTAGAATGTCTTCTGTTGAGTTTGGAACAAAGCGATGATGTGTGTTTGGAAATTAGAAGGATATTACACTACGAAGTCTTTCAAAGCTTCAGCAAGCAAAAGCTTGCTTCTCCATAATGTTATGTACTTGAAAGGCATCCCTCAATGCCTTACTAAAAGTAATAGATTTGCTCGTGTCCTTGTGGATTTTTACTGACGAAGGACGATGAGCATGGTATGTTCTAATGCAAATGAAAAAATATAAAAAAGAAATTTTGAAAATCGAAAAGGGACTTACAAAGATCGGTGTTTTGTGGATGGCCCATTTCACCGACTCAAAGGACTTCTTTATGTCTTTGCTTCTAAGGTCCATTTTACCCCTTACTCCTTCTTCAACATGTTTGTGATATTTCTAAGAAGCTCAGCCAAGTTGGGGATGAACCTTCTCAAAAAGTTAATCTTTCCAATGAAATATTGCAACTCCTTGATGTTTCGAGGATGAGAGATTTGCAATATGGCCTCAATCCTCTTTGGATCTATTTTAATACCCTCTTCTGAAATAATGTGCCCAATAAGTTTACCTTCTTGGAACCCAAATAGTGTTTTCTTAGGGTTTAAGATATCCCAAACTTTCTGCATTTCTCGAAAACCTTTCTTAAGTGTTTTAAGTGCTCTTCATCTATTTTTGAAAACACAGTGACATCATCAAGGTATATAATGATGAAGTTGCCTAGTTCTTCCGAGAATGCTATGTCCATGGCTCTCTAAAAGGTTGCTATAGCATTCATTAGACCAAAATGCATTTTCACATACATGAAAGTGCCCCATGGTGTAGTAAAGGTTGTCTTGAATTGATCGGCGGGGTGAACTAAAATGCGATTGTACACGGTAGCCATCAAGAAAATAAATTCTTCTAGACCCTACCCTTTGTAAAATATGATCCATCTTGGGTAAAGGGTGGTTGTCTTTTAATGAAGCTTTGTTTAAGTCTCTAAATTCTATACAAAGCCTGATCTCTCCAGTTTTCTTCCTAACTAACACCAGATTAGACACCCACTCAGAATATCTAATAGGGACAATAATACCAGCATCATACATTTTCATGATTTCCTTCTAAACCAAAGGCAACTGAATAGGGTTTATTCTGCGCAGTTTCTGTTTGAATGGTTTTGGTTTTCTTTGAGAGGGATTTTGTGCTGTATTATTTCAGTGTCATAGGATTTAAGATCTTCGTAAATCCACGCAAAAACATCAGATAATTCTCTAAACAGCTCTATGTATTTGAGTTTAATGTGAGCTGGTAAAGTCTTAGACAGTTTAATCATCATGGGTTTAAGTTCACTGCCTATATTGCACTCTTCCACTTCAGTCTCTACAGGTTCCAGTTTTGGTTTATTTGCCACATCGTTAAAATCGAACAACTCTTCTAAAGGAGACAGGCCCTTTGGAAAACTTTCATCATTAGAGTGCAGAGTTTATAACTCCTCTGTTTCTAACTCTGCATTCAATTCTATTTTGTTTTTTAGTTTGCTTGACAACAGGTTAATATTAACAGGTTCAGGAGATGGTTCTTCTTCACCAAGGAAATTTTCTTCACTGCAATATGTCTCATAATCTGAGTCCGAACTGTGTAGTTCGAATTACATTCTAAGTTGCATGAAGTCTTCTATTTGTTTATCCCCATCAAACACCTGCCAGTATTTTTTGTTATCAGGCATGGCTAGTCTGAATTTTATCTGAGTTGTGTAGTCTTTAGTTTCATATGGCGTTAAACATGTCCTAGCTGCAAAGGCTAAATTGTGGGCTGCAATATTTCTTTTTCTTGGGACAAAAATCAATTTGGACTCCTCGAATGTTTTTAAAAGGTCCATGACATTGTTTTGGTAGGCCCTAAGTCTAGGATGATTTGCGTTATACTCCCCATTGACTTGCCTAATGACTAACTCTTAATCCCCATGTACATTGATTCTTTTGGCTCCCAACTTTTTCAACAATTGTAAGCCCAAAAGCAGGGATTCGTATTCAGCTATGTTGTTTGAACACTAAAAGTTTAATTTACAGGAAACGCATTCTGTGTGGTTGTTTTCAGTGTTTCAAATCCAGACACCTTCACCAGTGTTAGTTCTAGTGCATGACCCGTCAAAATACAACTCCATAGAGGACTGTTTTCGGTTTCATCTGTTTGGTTACCATCCTCTTCAATTACTGTGCTTTCTAATTGTTCATGATTAGCAGCACTTAATTGAATTTGTTTTGACTCTTCAGGTTTTTTGTTAAGTGGAGGAACGTTTTCTTGAGTGTCAAGGTTTAAAAGAAAAGGAGGCATGACTTGTAGTTCAAGACCCATATTTGGTTCGTTTTTGTTTAACGGTTCAGCAAACTGTTTTGACAGTTCTGTGGTGTTTACCTCCTCCTCTCTATCGGCCATAAATTTTGTTAAAGTTACTCATTCATCCAATGTTTCTTCATTAAAAAGGATAAATGAATCAAGGCCTGTGTTTACAGAGTATAAAGGGGAGTTTTGTGGTCTGTCTTGACTTGTAACTGTGTATTGCATATGAGACTCCCTGTAAAGTCTTCTAGTCTGATTGAAAACAGGGATAGTCGCATAGGTCATATCCATTTGCATAGTCCCTTGTAACCTAGCCCCCCATGATCTTGATAACAACATTCCATATTTGGGGGGAACATCAGCCACCACAATATCCATGACTAAGAATTTGGCTGGAATCTGGGCTAAGTTAACACAGAGGTCTTTGATTAATCCTAAACATTTTACTCTGTTGGAATCAAAGGAGTACAGGTATTTGTAAGGTTTGGTGATTTCTAGACCCAGGCTCTCCATTATAGCCTTTGGCATTAAATTATGATAAGCTCCTGAGTCATGCATAGTGTTGTGCAAAATTTTGTCATGAATGTTTAAACTCACATAAAAGGGAGGAACAGGTCCCTCCTGATACATACCTTCAATATTTGGACCAAAAATAAGCTCGGGCTAGTCATCATTAAGATTGACTGTATCCTCATTTTCCTCTATATTTAAAGCCTTCCAAATTTGGGTCATATATACATGCTGGGAAACTAACTCAGTCAAAGGAATAGAGATTTTGATCTTTGAAATTTCCTGCTCCAGGCTGAAAGGAATTTGACTCTTTAAAGTGCTGGTTTCAGCCTTATTAGCTATCATTATATCAGCAATATCAGCTTACTGATTTGTCCTATTTATATTTGACAAAATGGTTTTAACAGGAGTACTAGCTGAGATGTTAGTACTACTAATGTCTGCACTCTATTTTTCATTGTTTTGATTGTCTTTCTCTTTACCATTATCAGAATTTACAGCCACTGTTTTTCCTTTTGTTTGACCATTCTAGGCTTTGTTGTAGGGCTGTTTTGTGAAGATTTGTCGGAGGTTTTGTTGTTGGGATTTTGTTGACTGGTTTTGCTTCTAAGGTCATATTCTTTTTGAGATTCTATGATGACATTTTCCATGTCTTGATAATAATTTTCATCATCATCTCTTCTGTCATCATAAGGTGTGTATAGACCTTGTTTTCTATTATAATGAATCTCAAAGTCATAATTATCTACCCCCAACATGTTGATGTCATCCTCCTCAGTTATTTCATCTCTTTCCTCAACCTCACTTGCATAGTTTTGATGAAAGGGAGGAGTGATATGTTGATCATCTTCCCTAGGTCTGTTTGGAGGTTGGTTCCTTCTAAAATTCTGATTCTGGTTCTGGTTTCTATTTTGAGGAGCATTTTGGTTTTGACTGGCTTGCGCTCTCTCAAGGATGCTCATTTTCTTCATCATCTCCTCCATCATTCTCTCCATCTTTGAGTTTGAAGTAGAAGGTGTGTTTTCCTCTCTAAAAGACACTCTCTTCTCATTTTTGATTCTTTCCCTCTTCTCTATCAAGTTGACTTCCACAGCAAGAGCTCCTTTTTGCATCTCTTCAAGAGTTTTAGAATCTCTCTCTCTCAGCTGCTAGGCCATTTCAGGGTCAAACCCTTCAGGAAACTTGTTTAAAGCTGAGCCTTGTGGAGGTTTTTGACGCAAGCCTGCAGCTTGCAATACCCAGGATCATCAATAGCCATGTATATAAGAATGCACCTCAAACTTTTCTATTCAAAACCTCAATCTACTACCATCTCATATCCACATGTGGTAGCTTTCCAATATACACTCAAACTTATTCAACATCATCTTCTATATTAACAATCTCACATTCACTCTCCTTCAAACACTTTCATAACTTTTCAACTTCAAACAAGGTTCACATGCCTCCTTAACCATGTTAATGCCAACATACACTCATTCATATACAAACATGCATGGCAATTTCATTCTATATGAAGGCAACAATGATTATGAAACATTTATTAACACACACCATCCCAATCTTACTCACTAGTTCAATCATTTAGTTACAAAGCCAAATCCTCTCAAAATCGGACTTCATAATCAAATGCGCCTTTGGGTTCATTACCATTCCTCTATGATTAAATCATTCGAAAGCAAACAATCCCATATCACTCATTATAGATTGCGCCCTGATATTCAATCTATAAATATAACCCCATTGGTTTATTCTCATTTGCTTGTCAACTAACAATGAACGCTTTCACAATCCAGCGCACTTACCTTTCGGTCCTGCTTTTCAACTCTGCATTTATCATTAATGTAGATCGGACCTGCTCATGGCATTTACAAATCAATTTCTTGTTGATTTTTCTGCAGTAAAACTTAGCGCCACAAACTCTCTGTGCTACCAATTCATAAAAAATTCTACAATATGATTTCAGAACCAAATGATATTAACCATGCGCTTTTAACATAAAAATCATCACTTCGTTTATTAATTAGAATGTCATCCATTCCATTTGTTTTACTTGCCAACGTAAAACATTTCATTGCAAACCAAAATCTCGCTTCTGCCTTCGACTTAACTCTTCACTTGTTGCGCTATTGAACACTGTGTATTACCCCCCTTTTCAGCGTTTTTATATATGGTAACAAACTATGAATTTAAAACTCTGTTAGAGCCATGAAATCGACCCAACAGAAGCTTCAACGCCCGGATTCGATTTTAATACAACTGCTTCTACACTTCTCATGGATTATGCAATTCTTGCAACCAAACCAGCGTGTGGTCTCCATTTAAATTAAAATTGATACAGAACGCATACAAACTCTGTAGCTATCAAATGTCGATGTAATACTACCTCAATATACATGTAATTTTCCATGACTATGCATTTGAATCAGTTTCTGAAATTTAACTAGCCTTTGTCTCAGAGACACTAAGTTATTCAAACCTGCGTCTTTTCCATTTCAAATCGAGATTTTAAACCTTCACCTGCGTCCTTTTAAACAGAGATTTTAAACCTTGCACCTGCGCCCAACATAACTCATAACAGGAATAAGATTCGATCCCATTCAACATTCCCCTTTCTGAATTGATTTTAAATATATCAAACTTGACAGTGTTATGTCAAATCCAATCTGCAATTCATTGCAATTTCATGAATCGAATTCAATTCTATTCCCCGGGATATATATACCAATCAAACTAGAAAGGCGAAAACACTTTCTTTACCACCGTAGCTACCAATTGAAGATCGAGCCTAATCGATCCAATCGACTCAGTTTAATAAGATTCTGCAATGTTAAACTTCTTCCACATGAACTAAAACCCAATTCCTTACAATTTTAATATTCCAGAACTTAAAAGGATCGAATTCCCTTTTATTCACACAAATTTAATTTTACACAACTCGATGATGGACATACAGAAAAAAACAAATACTGAATTAACACATCAAACACTTACAATACAAATTTTCCTTCCTGGCCAAATATCCAACGTTCATGGCCCTTACAATTTGCCAGGAAACTTCTGACCTTATTTATTCAATCTATCACACCCTTTCTAATCTCTATTCTCAATGTCTTTTTCTCACAAAAAGCCCTCCTATTTATACAATTTTTAAAAAATCATAACATTAAATGCTCAATCCCTTAAAATCCTCAACAAATCCCTAAATCTCTCAACATCCCTAAATGATAGGTTTTTATCCCTAGAATCCTTCAATTTATTAAATTTCCTCATATCCTTTTATTAATAAAAAGATATTTACATAAATCCTCACCTCCTATTTAATTCAAATTAATTAATAAAATATTAAAAATCATCACACCCCATATTTACAAATTAATATTATCACACCCCATATTTACAAATGGAGAAAAAGGTCTTGATGCTACTGCATCGAGTTTAGATACAGGAAAGGGCATTATAAACACTATTAAATCTAGTCTAGTAAGCTTGCACACTTTCCCCAGTGTTTCTATGGAGGTTCTTGTAGTCGGAAAGGACCTGGAGAGGGTTTTTCTTTACTTCCCATTTGTTTAAGAAAGTCTGATGGAAGGCTTGGATATTATTGATACTATGGGGGGTTAAGAATTTAAACCATTTTCTTACTTCTCTCCCCAGACTCTGAGCAAATAATCTAATCTTGACAGAATCATCATCAATTTCATTTCTGTCAAAGTAGTCATTCATCTTATCCACATGTTGTGATGCGGTTGTACCATTACTAGCATCATATAATGGAATTTTGGACTGATAGTCCTATGGGAGATTGAATAATGGTACAGGAAGGACTAAGGGAGCATACCATGTTGCCATGATATGTGGTGTAGGTGGATTTACAAAAGGTGGATTAACAAGAGAAAAAGTGGACTGAAATGGGGTGGTTTGAACAGTGGATGAAGGATGAAGGGATGTGGATGGAACAGCAGTAGATTGCTAAGCTGATCTTGGATGTTCACTTTGAAGGAAATGCAAATCAAGAGGTGTTGTTTCTCTACTACCAAGATGTTCACTTGTCTCTGGGGATGAAAGTGAAGACTCAGAGTCTAGCTGGATTATATCATCAAATGACCTAGTTCTAAATGGATTTACTAAGTCAGCTTGTGATTTTTGTAGAGCTGTAAGATTTTCGGGAACTGAATTAGCTCTCAAGGGTGATCTGAAAATAGTTGATAATTTAATCCTAGAAGACTTCCTAAGGATACTTTCTGGGTTACCGACTATTTCATGTGGATCAGGTTCTGGGTAGGCTTTAGTGTAAATCTTTCTAGAAGCCACTATGTTGTGTTTTAGACCCAACATTAAACAAGAAAAGTTCAACCAGATATGACAATATTTAAGAGGTCAACTAATTATGTTTCATAAATTCAAATCCTACGGTCCTCTAACTAAATTTTAAACCATGTTATAATGACAAAGGTTCTTCCCAGTGGAGTCTTAAGGTTTGTCAAGTATTTTGGAGTCACCAAGTGAAAATTTTTAGCTCCTTTCAAAGGTAAAAGGTTTTATGGTCCACCACCATGTTTATTAAATACCAATCTGAAATATTTTTAGGTTTTCTAAGTTATTTTTCAGTTGTGTGGTTTCTAAGAATGTCCTAACTCTTTTTCAAAACTTAGCTATGGTTATGAGACAAAGACAATCTACTCTTATGGCTAAGCTAGCTGATCTTTCAAGGTTAGATAAAGTCTTAAGAGAATCCTAGGGTTTACCTAGTTTGTCACTGATTCAAACAAGTTTCATCATTATTACCATTCTTTGGTAGTGCTTGAAAAGGCTGTTTTTTATTCACCAGCTTTGTATGAATTTCTAAATGAAACTAAGATGAAAATTCGACTCAATCCCTAGCGGAGTCGCCAAAAATGTTAATTGCTGGTGGCTCAGTTGTCAACCAGAACAATTTTCATAAAACCAAGGGTTATCTAGAGTTTCAAGGTGTTTTTGAACTTTAATTAACTCAGAAAATCCCCAGTGGAGTTGCCAGAAATTTTAGCTCCCTATAATCAGCGAGATTGGAAAAAATCTGACCGCAGGGAGGAAACATTGTTTCAACCACTTTGGGATTCTAGGATCTATCCCTCCTGAATTTGGAGAGGGATCTCTCCAATAAGTGCAAAGATGGATTTTTCTTTGAAGTTTTGGGTGATGATGTTAGGCTAGTTATGAAGGTCGAGGGTTTTTTTTTTTTTTTTTGGATGGTTGATCATGAATATGGCTTGAGTGGAAAGTCCTAAGTGCAAAGAGTTTCAAAGGTGAGAAGTTGCAAGCAAATAGAACAGCTTTGGTTAAAAAGATAGATATAATGCTAGTTTTTAGTCCATTGGGCTATGGAGTCATATCATGGCTTTTAATTGAGCAACAACATCAGAGAGGGCGAGGAGAAAGTCTTCTATATCACAATATTATTGAGATTAAAATGATGGAATGGAAAACGATAAAGTGTTGGAGGAGGAAAATGATAATAATTTCACAAGGGATTTATAGTCGGTCAAAAAAGAAAAGCCTCTTAAGTAATTGTTAAAACCAACCAAGAGCAGGGGCTAACCATAACCTTCTTAGGAAAGTTTGTGTAAAAGAAGCAATTGAAAAACAATCCAGGTAATCCACATAATTACCTTGAGAAAGTATGAAAACACATAAGAGGAAACAAAATTTAACCTAAGATGAGGTAAGGTACTTTTAAACCCTGGCACGATTTCGGCCAACCTGAGAAACCTTCAAATATGCCTTTGGAGAATTAAGACTAGAAACAAGGCAAACCATCACTTTTCTAGTCTAACTTTAATAAGCAAATGATGAAAATAACTTTCAAGAATAATGTTTAAAGCAAACAGTAGGATGAGGGAATGCCAACATTCCTAACTGCTTAAATTGTATTGAATCATTCTTAAATGAACAAATTGGAGGAAAACATTGAGATAAAGCTTATCAGTTAGAGAAGGATACTGGAAAACAGTAAATCCTAACTCTATAAATGTTGTTCTTTATTGGAGAATAGTGAACAATATGACATACATAGAAGGAAAACAATAACAAAGAAAGGGGCACTTCACCAGTGATATAGACTAGGATCCCAAGAAAAAGCTTGTTATTGATGTCAAACCAATTATAATCTTCAAGTCCAATGCTTCAGTTCAGCAATCATCTTCACTATTCAGCCTAACTAATCTAAACGCAAACAGAGCTTCAAGGGCCAGTGAACACTATTTACAAGTAGGAGTTTCGAGCTCAAGTATATTTCAAAATTCGACAACCAACCATTTCTCATCTTCTACAGAAGTATTTATAGAAGAATGAGGAGGTGAGATCTCAATAAAATATCTCCCAAGATAATTAATACAGTCTTAATGGCTTCTCGGCCTTTGAGGGGCTCAATGAAGAAGTTTACAGATGTTCTGTCTGTATTAACTGTTTTACACTTTAATATTAAGCTCAGTGGGAGCTTTTGTTGAATTTTGAGGCTTTGTGTCATGTTGGAGTAACTCTGCAGATATTTTTTGCATTAAATTCTCTGGCAGAATTAAATCTTTGGCTGCGCTGAGGAAAATATCTTCGTTTTATCAATAACTTCAGCCTCTGTTTGGATGTTGGTGGCTACAGGTGGCACTGTGGTAGCTGAGAGGAATCAATTTGCCTCTGTTGAGGGGGTGGAGGCCTGTCTGTCTGATAACACTTATGATTTTCCTTTAATTGTGTTTTAATTTGGGGGATTAGGCTTTTGATAATCAATCTTAGCCGTGATCCCTGCAAATATGTCTTCAATGTTCTGTTCTTCTGAATTTTGTCTTTTGACACTGATACTCTTTAATTGTGATTTGAAACAGTGTCTTGTTGATGTGCAGGCCGCGCAGCGCTCATATGGCATCAATGCCTCATGAAGCATTGATGAAACGTGGAGTAGAGCCCTGTGAATGGTTCTCTTTTATGAATTGAAGGCACGAGAATTGTCATTCCCGGCCTTCGGCCTTTATATAATGGAAAACCCATCAAACACCTGCGAAATACATAAAATATTATAAAATCCTGCGTATTTGGGGAAAAACTGCTTCAGAGGGCGTGGGGAGGAGCGTAGCCATTGGATGGCAACATCCAACGGTCGAGATTAGTTAAGATAAGGTTAAAAAAGGAGAGCAGAGGGAAGAATAAGTTGGAACTGTCGATCGCGCAGAGATCAACGGTGGGTATTATGCGTTAAAAAACATAAAGCGGAAAAGCGGAGGGTGATGAAACCATGAGGAAAGATCTGGGCCATCAGATTTGGACACATGGACGGTCCAGATCCAATCGGAGGGGGAAAAAAGAGATGGTGTAACGAAAATCGCCGATGCGATCAAGCGTTGACCGTCGATCTGCAGATCAGATCGACGACGGAGATGATTTAATGAATGCGTCGTATCCTGGTTAACTGT
Source organism: Pinus albicaulis (assembly GCA_034641835.2). Lineage (NCBI taxonomy): Eukaryota > Viridiplantae > Streptophyta > Pinopsida > Pinales > Pinaceae > Pinus > Pinus albicaulis. Next base: position 362,211,644 of record CM076582.1, read on the forward strand.
CGGGCTTCTTCGGTGAGCGATCGTCGTCCGATGAGTGGCCTCAGATCAGACGGTGGACGTCAATATCGCGCCGGGTCCACGTCCGATCTTTAACGCACGATGAGCGGCGATTTTGTGAACAGTGGCGAGGCCACGCGTCAACCGTTGTATGGAAACGCTGCCGAACAAAAAAAACCGCCCCGCTCTAAAAAGCGGTGCGATGGATACCGCTGGTTTTGCAACGGTGAGTGGTTTGCGAGGACCACCAGGGCGAGAGACTTTGTGAGCTGTTTGATCGGTTCTAGATTGACGACAGATATTTTATTTTTATCATATATGGAAGAAAACCTTAATACTTCATGAAAACCAAAAATTTTCAATATAATACCAAGTTTTATTACTTCGGGAGCGGAATATATATTTATGAAATGTTTGGCGCCCGATTATGGGGCCTTGGTCTATATGGAATGATAATAGGCCCGGGACGTATATATAAAGGGCCAATCGCATCGGAACTGTCGGGCCCGGTGTTTCAATCAACCCATTCTGGATTCTTCTGATGCGATTGCGTTTCGGGTATTTTTTATCTAACCATTTTTCATTTAAAAATTGTTGTATGGGTGCGTTAGACCAAACTTTGGATAAGTGGGTTATTTGAATTTACAAAGGAAAAAGACCATCGGGAATGAATTTTTATAATGATTTAGCGCCCGATGGCGGGCCTACGGGTCACATGAAATAATAATACGATCGGGGGTATGTACATGGGCTTAATCGCATCGGAACCTTTTAAACATGGCAACAACACTTGCGCACTTGGACTTTTGCGATGCGATAAGCGCTGTGAGGGGTTAGCGCCTAGTTTGTAGGGCGTGGGAACGTGGGGGGAGTGGTTAGGGGGCTTAGCCGAAGGGGACTAAAGCCTGAAACATAAAACATGGATTTTTATGGATTTTCAATGTTTTCAAAGGAATTTGAGGGTTTCGGTAAGGTTAAAGAGTGAGTCCTTAACCTTGTAGAAATTATTTTCATGAATGGAAGAAGAGGAATCATGAAAAATAGAGGAGTTTTATGGAGAAAAAGGGGAGCAAATGAAGGTTAGTTTTGAGTGGAGGAAGGGGAAAAATGATGATTTTGCAGCAGTTTCTTCTCATGAAATTAGCAGAACTTCTGAGTATAAAATGGGAACAGCAATGAAGATTTGGACAGAGGCATGAGGCCTTCAAGAGTCTTCAAGAGACAACACTTTTTAGTGATAAAAATTTTTCCTTGAAGGCTCCAAAAGTCTTAACCACCTTTTGTTATAACAAATTTTATAGGTGGCTAACACAACCAAGGCTCCAGGACTAGTAACTCAACCCAACAGTTGTCTGTCGATATCTAGAGAGTTTTTCCAACCAAGGCTCCATGAACTAATAACTCAACCCATAGCTAAAGGAATCACGAGAACCAACCAGAAAACAAACAATGAAAATGAACCCACGACACCGTGGCTATATAGGAAATGGCAAGGCTTGGAAAATCCACTGTCAATCCAGGAAATAATCCATGCCAATGACATATCATGACCAAGAAACCACATGCATACACCATGCATGCCAAAAATAGTGAGGAAACCACGTGTACAATTCAGTACCTGCAATCAAAACCCGTTGTATTTGTTGATCCCGATGCCCTCTTAGATTTTCCTTCTCTTACTTTGCCTTCTTGCTCCAAATCATCAAGTATGCCACACCCTCCAAGAGTGCTTCAATAAAACTCTAAATATCCAAGAGTATGAGAGAGAGAGAATAATGAGAGAGCTCCAAAACTGAACTAACAAAAGGTACCAATTGATCCTCAGAAGCCTTTTTATTGATGAGGCCTCTATTTTCTTCATTTTCCATTATCATCCTTCATTCTCCTCCTCGCATGCTACCTGTGACCTGTCACATCCCTTTTCTCCTAATTTCCATTATTTTCATAAATAAATGTGCCAAAATTATTTTTTGCCTCTTTAATTCCTTAGCCATTGCCTTTGCCAATTTCCATATTCATAATAAACCATGTGAACACCCTCACTAGTATGTTTGCCCAACATTCTACTTGGAATACATGTCCCATGACCTTGGTTATTATTTTATATTTATTAACTTTTATTACATGGAATTTTCACCAAGGTTCTTACGCCCACCCCAAATTTACCCACTTTAACATGCTTATCAGGGTGAACATGAGTTGAGAGTTACTACGAATTTCCCAACTTCCAAGGTGCAGTTACGGAAATGGAGTCTAACTTACCTAGAATTTATTGCAAACACACATCGACACATGATCACACTATTATCAGCCTATTTTCCCTAATAACAATTTTCCATGAGCTTGGACCAATCTTTGACCTAGTTCACTCCTCGGCTTCATGGAGGCAGGCATGTTAGTTCAGCCCTAAGCCTCTAGCCGCATAGATAACCCTCCTTCATTGCAGTTGTAACTGATTTTTCCTAGCTCTTTGCATGCAGCCATGAACCTTGTTCTAGAGATTTAAGTCCAGAATTCAACCAATTGCTCAGATGTTTCCAGAACTTTGTCAACAAAATTTATTGCTTTTGATGCCCTGTTTTTAGGCTTTGTCCTTTCTCATGTTTTCCCAACACATGTTATTCATTTTTACAAACATTTTGTGACCATGGTACATGTAAGTCCATTAGGGAAATTTTGAGGTCTAAAATGGGCCTCCTAAGGAAAATGTACAATCAAATTTTACTTTATGAGAACCAATCACATTTTAGGGGATGAAATCATCCCTAATGGTTGAGGTGGCATTGCTTGAGTTAAAGGTACTTACTTGTCACATTCTCAATGGTAGATAAAAACTCATGGTTGACCATGGTAGTGCTCTAAGTACTTTTAAAGTCAAAGTAAAGTACTCATAATAAATGTTATTTCACACTTTTTGAATAAAAATATATTATTGTCATTTCATATTTCTTGAAAGAAACAATGCATATCCCTATACATTTATTATATTATATTATAGTATATTATTTTTATATAGTATATTAATTACATGTTATTATACAATTTAAATAATATAAATTTTAATTAATAGCATATAATATAATTAATAATTTATAAATTTATATTTATATTTTATTTTAAGTTATTTAAGTACAAAGGAAAAATGCATTAGTTGTTCAATGATAATGACTTTTTCTTGAAAATATCATTCTTATTTATAGTCACATCAGTACAATTTTTTTATTAATTTTATTTTGGTACAGCTTTTTAATTGAATTTAACTATGGTTACATGGATTGTGGTGCAAAAAGTGAATTGCAAATTCATAAATATTATTTTATTGGTTTAGCTATTATTTTATTATTTCCTTAGGAGGCCCATTTTAGACCTCAAAATTCCCCTAATGATGGATGCATTGAGTAGGTTGAACCAATTATTTCTTCCCACTCAATCACTTTTGTACCATATTCCAAGCCCAAATTTGGGATTACATGGGATGAACCAAAACATAACCATACAAGGAATCCAAAGTAAAACAACCTCCACCTTCAATCCATAGTGATTTCACCTAAGGTAAGGTCCAAGTATCACCAAAACCAATACAACCTTGGATGCCTAGGAATTTCTTCACCATACCCAGAGGATTTTTCATGTCTCCACCCATTTTTCAATGGCTCACCCGGAGAAAACCATCTCCACCCTTAACCCTTTCTATTTTCCTGAAACCACCTCACATGGGATCCAAAACCTATTGGCATCCAAAGCTCAACCAACCAAGTTTCAGGGAACCCACTACATCATGGTTATCCAAGAAATGACATGAGGCATGGAAAATCTCCATGTCAATGAAAGGGAAAATGGTCAGAAAAAAATGCATGAACCATGCATTCAAATCCCAACAAGATAAAATAAATATGCATACTATTACCTGCAAAAACCCTCACCTATTTTCTTCCCTTGCATGATGTTGTTAACATTGTCTTATTGTTGTTGTTCAAGCCTTCTACTCATTGGAAATTGCCTCTAAATTCTATTAGTCAAGCCTTCTTCTTGGCTTCTCTTCAAATTTCTCGAGTTGCTTATTTTCCTTGCTTCCCTTGCTTGTGCCCAAGTGTTGTAGTTCCTCTCTTCTCCCAAAAGAATGTCAGAATGTTCCCTCTCCAAATTTATTTTCTTATCTTTTTCTTTTTCTTCATTTTCCCTTGCATGCATTTTTTTTACTATTTTTATCATTTTCTTGTCTCTTCCTCTTCCCCACTTGATGAAATGAAATTTCTTTCATTTTCCTTTATTTATTTTGCATTTTTGTCTCATGTTCTTGCTAGCATGTAATAATTAATTTTCCATTTGTTGTATTTTGTCTCTTTCCAGTGCCAATTTCCATAGCCAATAACTAATTAACCACAAGTGGATCCCAATGTAATATTTTTCCCCTCATTCAATTTGGAATGTGTACCATGACCTTGGTTTAATTTTTTCTTTTATAATGTTCATACATTATTTATTTACATGGAAATTCAACCTAGGGTTGTCACACACTGCATCATTGACTCCCTCAACTATGCAATCCTACTTTTCATACCCTTGTCCACTACACATTACGTATTCATAGTCATCAGACCCTCGTCACTACCCTCAGGAACTACGCACTACACAATCCCTAAGCCTTCTCCTCAATCCTCCACTATGTCCCGAATCAACCAGTATTATGCATGAAGAACAAGATAGAATAGGAGATTTTTGGACTGATGTCGTCTTTTCATGAGTGAATTCCATCTACATGCGTTGTTATTTTTTCATGACAGGATGGTGCTCAAGGAGGATGCCAAGGATAACATGTAAGAATACACTTGAGAAGTTGAAGATACAAGGAGATCATCAAGAAATAAGATGAAGGAACACCAAACCATGACAGAAGAAGGAAGGTCAAGAATACATAGAGAGCTCCATATCATCCCATCCTCTTGGAGGATGAAGATGAATTACTTTCAAAACCTATCATGAAGATACAAAATTGGAAACAAGGAAGAAAGCTAGACATTGACACATCGCTATGAAGTTCCATGTCATCAATGTCAGGTCATGGCTTGTCCAAGGGTCACCTCAAGAGTCTCATGTGTCATTGTATTTTTCCACATCATATGTGGATGTAATTATGCAATTTTAAAAATGAAAAAATGTAAAGTGTGTGGAAGTCCAAAGGCCACTTGTTGGGCCCTAGATATGTTATCGTATTTACTATCCAAACCTTTCATTTACAATACATATTCATACATTTATAACATATTCCATAACTATTATATTACCAATTTTCACTAAATGCATTCATCTTACGTTGTGGTTAATTATTAAATATTTCTTGTATTTTTAATGATTAAATGAGTTTTTAATATGGTTTTATCATTGACGGTTTATTAATGTGGTTATGTGGCAAAGTAGCAAGTTCCATTGTTGAGGAAATCATACGAATGATATATCTCCACAGCAACAGGTACATTATCTCCAATAGTCATGGTATCAGCATGTTCCAAAACCCTGTTACAGGTACTAGACGAGCAGTCTAGTACTTAATTATGCACTTATGGAGGGGAAAATTTATAAACTATAAAATATCTTTTTATTTTCTCTAGCATGGTAAATTAGGTGCCACATGGACATAATATGTTGGTACAAGCCTTGGAATATACCCATATCACACACGGGATCCTAGCACATAGCTTAAGCTACAACAAAAAATATATAACAATTTTGAAATTTCCATGTTCAACCTTGATTTCTGTGTAGATGGTGGCGAATATCAAGAATTTGGGAAATGGGTTTGTGAAAAATACAGTAATTTACTTGTATATCAAACCGCTTCCAAAAATTCAATATGGTCGCAAACTTACATTAGGTTCTTTGAAGCAATTTTGTATAAAATTTCTGCAAAACCCAGATTGGAAAACAATCTAAACAATCATCTTTGGGCATGATTTACAAGTCCATGGAATTGAATCAGGAAAATCCAAGAGAGGTTATTCTTTATAATATAACTATTTAGGCTCCATACAAGCATCTCCCTAAAATACATTATGGTCGAGAAGATATGGTTAGTTATTTAACACCAATTTGTATAAAATTGCAAAAAAAAACAGAAGCATGAGATTTTCCTCTAAAATTGTAAATTCGTTTTATGTGTTTAGAAGATTTGATATTATCCTTCCTCAATGGATTTTATGTATAAATAAAGCTTCAAATGTCATAGGAAGGGGTTGTTCATTATTGTAATAGAGTTTTGTTCATTATTATAATAGAGGAGATCAATGATTAATTTTTGGAGAGATTTAGAGAGCTGATTTGTAACATAGATTTTTGATGTGAATAAAGAATTGATTGTTTTTTAATTTTAGTGCATCTTCTTAGCTTGATCTAAGATTTTCTTAGCACCACTAACCTCTTGGGAAGGGCCCCTTAGTGTGGGTAAGTGTTGCTATGCTTCATGTGTTTTGTAGATTAGTCTTACATCTAGCAATTAAGTTTTATTTTGCAATGAATTTATGTTAGATAAAACTTAGATATTTCATGCTTTCAATTTACTGTTTAGTACTTCTGTTTAGGTTTAAGAAGTGATAATTCTTAGTGATTAGTTCTTTCCATTGTTAGTTGTTAGCATAGGCTAGAATAGGCTCTAATCTGACATTTCTTTTGCTTGTATCTCTAAGTCTTACAACCTCGGATTGATAATTAAATGTTGGAATTAAAGACATATAAGTCCACCACCACCACTCATAGAATTTGAAAATTCATGTAGAAGTCCAAAGGTCTCATAGGAGTTTGAAAATTCACATGGAATTTCAAGAGCCTTGAGGGGAGCTCAAGTGTCACAAGGGAGGTGGAGAGTCACCTTAGTTTTTATATATTCACCCTCATAGCTCAAGCAAAGTACTTTTCACTTTGGCTTCTCAGCTAGGCATAGGAGAAAGATTAGGCTTTTGAGAAGCAAGTAGTTGCTTAACATTCCACTATTGGAACTAATGTTGTATCATTGTAATGGTGTATCTTGGGACTCTCACTTAATAATTTGAAGCACTTGGAGCTAGCACATATTTCATGCATATGTCTTGAATGATTGTAATATTATTCTTTCATTGTTTACGATATATGTTTATGTTATCACATACTAATGAGAATGATATATTTCATTCGCTTTAGAATGCATCATTGAATCATGTGTCTTATGTTCTCATGGTCATTATTTCTTTGTGAATTATTTTACAAGACCACTAACAATTCTTTCAAATTTGTGCGTCTTTATTAGGATAGTACTACTCTTATCTTAAAGACTCAATTTCTTTTCCTTTCCATGAAATAACCATTTTACACTTTGCAAATGAATACATCACAGGGCTAACTTACTTGTTTATCTCAAAAGTACATTTGTTTATCTTGAGTCATTTATTCTAGTCAATGAAGATCTTTAAGATAATGGAAACCAACCATACTTTCTGGTTGGGGTTCTTATTCCAAATGGTGTGAGGTATAATTGGAACTTCATATCAAGGAAACCCCCTTACTGTTGGCGGCATCCAGCACCCTCAATAGTTCTTGTGCTAGAATGAGGTCTGCCTTTTTATGTTGATAACTCACCACATTCACATAAAGAACCTTTTGTACAAGGAAAAAATCATTCGAGCCCAACTCCAACTCATAAATCTGAGAAAGGAGAGTCCTCTCATCAAGGTATAGAGCTTA